>LNAC01000450.1:1232849-1324519 GCA_002007465.1 Ailurus styani | reverse complement strand
GCGAAGGTGGGCCGGCCCGGCGCGCGCCTCTTCCAGCTCTCCTCCGCCTCTCCTTTCCTGCTCCTTCCCTTCTCTCTCCTCTTCTCCACCGTGCTCCCTTTTCCCCATCTAGTCCCCCCACCCTTTCTTGTCTCAGGCGGTTCACTTTTGTCTTCTCTCTTCGCTTCTTGTCCTCGGTCTCCTTCGCCTTCGTTCTCCTGGCCATCACGTGGAAACGCGCTCCCGCTCTCAGACTTGACTTGAGTCCGTGTCTTCGATCTGCCTAGGGATAAGACACTCAGTCGTGAACAGTCGTGATGCTTCTTCCTGCCTCGACTATGCAGAAAAACGTTAATTAGTGGCGGCCCGTTTCGGTCCAGTAAGTTAAGGGACAGTTCTGCTGGTGGGATTCTAGCCCGAGAAACTGACTGCGGCTACCTTCGGCAATCGAGCGGTTCTGTGCAGGTGGTGATTGGAGGTGAGCAGAGATCGATGGTGATGGTGTGTGCCTTGGTGCACGTTAGCTGGCTGGTGGGTGAGGCCCTGTGCTGGAGCCAGAAGGCCGAGATGAATCAGGCCCCACCCTGCCCTGAGTAAGCTCACAGTCCAGGGAGGAGAGAGACACCCAACAAACAAATCTTTTAGAGACCCATGCCGAGGGGCGTGGTGTGGAGGAAAAGGATCACCACCTGCTCACTACAGGGCAAACGAGGGCCATGGGCTCCTTCCTGAAAAATCCACCCTGAAGAAGTGGGTGTGAAATTGGTTCCAGGAATGAAGGACAGCAACGAAGTGAGACACCCCCTCCCCGAAGGCTGACTTGGGCTACAAGGACATGGAAATTGTTGGCTGCTTGCTGCTGGGGCAGCAGAGAACTGGAAGAGTGAGGAAAAGATTGAAGGACCAAAGCTGTTGGAGTTCTGTGCTTGCTTCTCTCCAGCATGGCCTGGAGGTGGTCCTTACCTGTATTCTTCCAAGAAATCAAGTGACAGCCCAGTCTTCAAGTGCCAGAGGACTGTGGGCAGGGCAGGGTAACACCAAAGCCCAGAGGGGGTGAGGCATTGAAAAAACAAGTGCAGACAAAAACAAATGGCATCCCTCCATATCCTCCAACTCCAGACCTCAGAGTACTGGCCCTGTGCAGCCCCTGCTATTCGGTGTCACCTGGCTGAGGAGCTGACATCCATCTGGGTCTCTACCTCCACTTGAGTACTGTGCCTGGACAGAGGGGTGCCTTTTTGTAATTCATCTGCCCAAAGGAAGCTACTTTTTACAATTGGCACAGTGTGTATGGAGGAGGGGAGTCCAGAACAAAAAACTTCATGCATAAAACAACAACTTTTTTTATATCTCATGATTCTGGTGCCCACCTAGGCAGTTCTACTGGTCTCACTGGGGGTTTCATGCCTATACATGAGATGGTGGCTAGGGATTGAGTGTGTGCCACATTAGGGCTCCCCAAGGAGACCTCTATCTGTATAATGTCTCATCTCCTGCTTTTCTGGGGCCTCTCTGCCCAGGAGGTCCTACCTGGCAACCCAGGGTTCCACAAGGGAGGAAGAGGTAGCAGCAGGCCTTCTGAGGAATATCACATTCTCTGTATAAATATTGATCAAAGCAGTCACAAGCCCAGTTCAGATTCAGGAAGAGAAGACAGAAGCAAGGCAGGAGCTGCTCACACATACAGGGAAGATGGACTTATTTGGGGCCATTTCCGTAGGCTAGGTACCACAGATGGTGGCCCTGCCTGAGCACATGCTGTTCTTTCAGAAAAGAAACCACCAGATGCCTCACCTTTCCAAATTCACATCAGAGTCCCTCATGTTAGGCAGGACCTCCCATTGCAAGTTATAAACCCCAACACAAATAGGTTTTATGCAAAAAGAGGTTATTGTGCTTTCAGGTGTCCTGTAACTGAAAAGTTTAGCCATCATAAGATGTCATCAAGAATCAATCTCACTCACCCACCCTTTGCTCTGCTCCTCCACACTAATGTCCACAGGCTTTGTGACCAGGCAGGGAAGATGGCTACTAGCATCTGCTTCTACCACATTCTACCAGTTTCTCCTCATTGTTCCAGCAAAAAGCCCAGGACAGGCTCTCATTGGCCTGAGCCTCATCTCTACCCCCTCAGTGAGGTGTGAGGTCAGCCCCATGTGAGCCAGATGTATTGAGAGTGGGGAAGGGGTTCCTCAGGGAGAGCTGAGGACAGCCAGAGAATGGGAGCAGATTCCCCTCTGGGAAGGCTTCTCTGGAAGAGTTGGTCACTGATTCCTCAGATGCGCCACCGTCTTTCCCTCCATGAGGGATGATGTTCTCACCTGACCTGCCAAGCTGTGAGCTACGCATGTAAGTCTGACTCATGTTGTTGCCTCCACGTCACCAAATGGGGTTGCTTTTGAAGCTTTCCAACCGGCAGGCTTTCCCAGTTTCTTCTATTATGAGAACCTTGTCCCTCAGGTCCAGAACCCATCTGGGATTGGTTAATGGACATACAAAGAGAATCTTGGCTCCACAGGGTTGCTGAGCGAGGACAGTATAAATTGGTGGCAACCAGTGCATCTTCCCCACCACACGGAGAGATGACAGATGATGAAGAGAGAATGTCTTGATGATACAAAGCCTTGGTACTAGATGCCAAGGTCCCGGTTTTGGTAGTTTTTCCTTTTAGCCTGTGACCTATCCCAAGTACATGTCTAATGAATGCATATTTTGCCTAAGAGTTGGGCTTCTGCCACTTGTGATCAAAATGCTTCTAATCTGATGCTCACTTAATGTATTGGTTAGTGGGTGGGTGGATAAATAATAAAGACAAACAACTGAATGCTGGCCATGATCACCGATGTCACTCTGGTGTCTATTTCTCATGCATGGCTGGAGCATTGGAATTCAAACTCAGGATCAATGTAGAATCTGGACTGTAACTTTACGGGTCCAGCGACTAGAGTTGCCGAGAGATGGGCAGGGTTGGTCAGACTGACTACAGTACTAAAATTCATAGGAGGCTATCAAATGAAGCGGGTTGCAAGGTTTATTTGCAAGACAAGGCCAACCACTGTGTGACCAGAATGTTTGCAGTGAAAGATCCGCACATCTTCAGCCCATAAGGAAGTACAAAATCATAATAGAGGTTGCTTGGTGAGCCTGAAATATGGACTCTGGCCATTCAGCTTTGACAGGCTGATGCCTTCTCTCAGGGTAGAGACTTGCTGGCTAGGGACCAGAACTGGTGACCAAGATCCCTCATCCCCACCCAGTGCCAAAGACATGGATCCACCCTGGCCATCTGTCTCTTCTTCTCT
The DNA here is from genome assembly GCA_002007465.1 of Ailurus styani. Taxonomy (NCBI): domain Eukaryota; kingdom Metazoa; phylum Chordata; class Mammalia; order Carnivora; family Ailuridae; genus Ailurus; species Ailurus styani. Next base: position 1,321,238 of record LNAC01000450.1, on the reverse strand, counting down.
GGCCTCAAGGCCTCCAGGCCACAATTTTCTCCAGATAGGTCCTTTGTCCATTGTTTTAACCTGCAATTGATTGAAAACCCAATTCAAACAGCTTAAGGTAAGAAAGTAGTTCACAGGCCCAAATGGCTTTAAAAGGCCAGGAAATGTACACCAGCTTTACATGTGGCTTGATCTGGGGGTTAGTGCCACTCTCAGTTCTGCTCACCTCCACATTGATTTTATCATCAGGGGCCACACTGAAGTGGAATGGATGCCAGCTCCTACCAGGTTCAAGCCCAGTGGGAGAGAGAGCTTCCCTCAACAGATGAAAAGACATCTTGGGTCTATCATTTTCATCCCTGAACCAAATGCCACGTTCAGGTCAATATGTCCTACCCTGGCCAGGAAGAAGTCACACACCTACTCTTAGGTCTGGATTGTCTTCAAGCTCACTCAAAGCACATACGGAAAGAATTGGGTGTGTCCCCCCAGAAACTGAGGATGCTGTTGCCGGAAGAAAGAGGAATGGTGCAGAAAGAAGCAGAGGTCTAAAGTCTCTGTTTCAAGCCTCCAGCTGCACCTGCTCAGATCCCCTGCAAGCTGCTTTTCCTGGTCTCACTCCTAGTACAGAGTGAGGAGAAGGTGCTTCCATGCCTCGGAATGTGGGAGGCAGGGCGGGGCTCTCCCGTTTCAGAGCTTGGATGCACTCCCTGAAGACTCACGTTAGAGAATTAATGGGAACAGGGAAAAGCTGCAAATCCACTTCTGGTTTTAAGTGTATGTTTTTGTTTTTTCTAAGACCAAACCCCCTTTTTCCCCTGTTGTAGAACTAATTCGAAGTCATGGTTTAAAAAATGATTAAAACCAAACAGCAGAAAGGCATGAAGAAGAAAGTAGATGTCTCATCTCTGGCCCCACTCCAGCCACACTCCCTAGAGATTTGAGTTGATTGCAGTTGCTTTGGCCTTAAATAATGAAACAAAACAAACAAACACACCCAAACACCTTCAAATAATTTTACTAGATGAGGTACTTACTGACTCTTGAGACTGAAAGTCTAAATGTAGGACAGCCATTAAGGTTATTTGATTTAAAGCCTATGGGCAGATTAATCACTGATACTACCCTGGAAAAAAAAATATTTTGTTCCTTTGCTACTTATTATGGGGTATGTGGGGTGTTGGAGTGATGGCAGGAGACGGAATGTGGTTCCCTCCAGAGATGGTTGGGCCCATGGGGCTTCTTTGGGAGGGGCTGAAGTGACAAGAGTCTCAAGTTTCTTTATGTATAATTTGATTTGTAGGTCACTTTCTGAATTTATTAGGATTTAGGATTGATTCAGTTTCTAGAATAGAAACCTGACTCATAATTCAAGCAGAAATAGGAACTTACTGCCTCGGGGTAATGCTAGCTGCTCTAACAAACAGATACAAAATATCTTGCTCATGTAACAACCCTTTCAGCATATGACTTTCTTCCATGTAGAAAGACCTGGGGACCTGGAAACCTTCCTCTTGTGCCTTTGTCATCCCCTAGGACAAAAGTTCTTATGGGGGAGGAAAAGGGTCCACATACTCCCAAGGGATCTATGCATAGCCCTCAAGGTGGGAGGCTGTGGGCCCAGATGAGAAAATTTTCACATTTCCTGCTATTTTGAAACTAGGTAACAATCCCAGGAGAATGAATAGTACCTGTAACTATCACCAGTGGAAAACCCAGCGTGACAGTTCAATATCCTAGCATAGTCCTTGGTGAGATCTTTTCCCCTCCCCAATTAATTTCTTCTTTTTTGATTGGGGTGAAATTCACATAACTTAAAATTAGCTGTTTGTTTTTGAGATTTTATTTGACAGAGAGAGCACAAGCAGGGGAAGCAGAAGACAGAGAGGGAGAAGCAGACTCCCTGCAGAGCAGTGAGCCTGATGCAGGGCTCGATTCCAGGACCTTGGGGTTCATGACCTGAGCCGAAGGCAGAGACTTAACCCACTGAGTCACCCAGGCACCCCAAATTAACCATTTTAAAGTGTACAATTCAATGGTATTTAGTACATTCACAATGTTGAGCAGCCCTCTCTAGTTAGAAGACATTACCATCATCCTAACAGAAAATGTTGGGGATGGGGCACCTGGGTGGCTCAGTGGGTTAAGCCTCTGCCTTTAGCTCAGGTCATGATCACAGGGTCCTGGGATCGAGCCCCAAATCGGGCTCTCTGCTCAACGGAGAGCCTGCTTCCCCCTCTCTCTCTGCCTACTTGTGATCTCTCTCTCCATCAAATAAATAAATAAAAATCTTAAAAAAAAAAAAAGGAAGAAAGGAAGAAATGAAAAGGTTGGGGATATCTTGAAATATCATTTTCATTCAACTACTACTTTGAAAATATGGTAGCTCTTAGAGCCTCCAGTAGATCCTGTTATTTGATATGCTGTTCAAATGCATAAATATTATGTCATAACACTTAGAATATTTTGGTAACTATATTTCAGGGTAACTGATTTCCTTTGTAATCCGATGTATTTTATTTTTTGCTTTTAAAAAAACATTGTTCTCTACAAGGGTCTATAGACTTTACCAGACTACCAAGAGGGCTCGTGGCAAAAAACATGTCAAGGATCCCTGCCCCAGGCTTTGGAGCCCTCTGTATCCACCTGTAAACAGGACAGAGATGGAGAGAGCTAGTTCGGCTTGAAGCCACGCATAGCACTCTCTCCTTCCCACACTCTACTGGTGAGAACTAGTCACGTATCCCACCAAATGCAAAAAAGACTTGGGAAGGATTTCACAAGCTTGGAAAGAACTTGGTTGATTCTGTCTAAGCAGCTGCTTCTCAGTAATGACTCTATATAATGGAAGGAACGGCATGAATTTTGTTGAACGACCATCTCAGCCATGGTCACCCCACTGTGTACCAGATATCCACATGCACGCCTCTTCCTGTCCTTCTCTTCCTGTCCCCAAGGAAGACCTCATCTATCAATGCCTCCTTCCCTTAGCCCTTCTGCTGTCCTACTACTGGAGCTTGAAACTGCCGTCTTAGACCTTAAGAATGAGCCCACGGTATCAGAATAAAAATGGAAGCTGGAAGAAGCCTGTTTTCTGAGCATTTCACGGAGGAGAGACACCATACAAGCTCTAGGCCGAATTCCTCCAGAATTGAGGTATGTATTTGGCAGGAGATGAGACTGATGCCCTGTCATGCAGAAACCAAAAACTTGCTGGCAAAAAAATAGATTGGGAGTCTTGCCTTCCAAACTAAGTTGATTATTTAAAAAAGAGCTTCAATTTCATTAGCCTGTGAAATTTGGTGATGAGAAGACCACAAAAGCAAACAAGGAAATGACTCAAGTATTAAGATTTTAAAACTGTCCAGGCAAGATCTTTGGCTATGAGTACTTTCATATGGAATTAATAAGGTGCAAATAGACTAGAAGCCTAGTAGGTTTGTTTTTTTTTTTGACATGACAGAGAGAGATTACAAGTAGGCAGAGAGACAGGCAGAGAGAGAGGAGAGAGGAGGAAGCAGGCTCCCTGCTGAGCAGAGAGCCCGATGTGGGCCTCGATCCCAGGACCCTGGGATCATAACCTGAGCCGAAGGCAGCAGCTTTAACCCACTGAGCCACCCAGGCGCCCAGCCTAGTAGGTTTTGGAGGGAAATATATTGCCAAGGGAACTAGCAATATGGCCCACAACTCCATTATTTAACCCTGAAAGCAACACCCAGTTTCTCAAAGCTGCACCAGCAGTAAGCAGGCACTCTAATTCCAATGTCGAATGTGATCACGAAAGAAAATAGACCTTCCAGAAGGTAGGAATAAAGCTGTAGAGGCCAGTGAGCAAAGGACTGCCAGGTGGTTGGGCCGTTAAGTTACTCTACCTCCAAAGAAGTGTTCCTAGAAAACCAGATGGGCAAGAACCAGTGACTGCTGCGTAGCCATCATCCTCCCACTTTCCTCTTTTTAAAGTTTTTCCAGAGTCCAAAAGGGTAAGTTGCCCTGGGACCACAGAATAACTCTTCTTTAGGAATAAAGATGAAATTTTCCAACATCCCTTCACTTGCCAGCATCCTTACAGTGGAGTTGGAATAAATATTGAGACACCCTCTGCTTTACTCTCATCAGAAAAGAAAAACCCCAGAGTAGGGGAGGGGCAGACACCTGGCTGAGCAGAGTCGGGGAGGGGACCTGGGGTTTAATTTCTTCTGAGTGTTTTCTTCTGTTCTTGGTTTTAGCCTCCCTTACTATTTAAAGGAAAAAAAGGCATAATTTTTTTGAAGATGCAGCAGATGCCAATTTCTGAGATTTTTGAGAATTTTGAAGTTTGGCTTTGCTTATTTTCTTTCATAGGAGTTCTGTTCCCACTTCAAAACAAAACAAAACAAAACACTTCTCAGGGTGCCTGGGTGGCTCAGTCATTAAGCATCTGCCTTCAGCTCAGATCATGATCCTAGAGTCCTGGGATCAAGTCCCATGTCCGGCTCCCTGCTCAGCGGGGAGTCTGCTTCTCCCTCTCCCACTCCTCCTGCTTGTATTCCCTCTCTCACTGTCTCTCTCTCTCTGTCACATAAGTCTTAAAAAAAAAACACTTCTCATTTTGAGTTAATTATAGAATCACATGAGATTGCAAGGAAATGTGCCAAGAGGTCTCATGCACTCTTCACCCAACCTCCCCCGATGCTCATGTCTTGCATAGTTATAGTACAATATCAAAACCAGAAAGCTGACAGTAGGCACAAACTGCTGAGTTTGATATTCGGATTTCACCAGTTTATATGTATTTGCATGAGCAACCGTGTGTGTGTGTGTGTGTGTGTGTGTGTGTGTGTGTGTGGGTATATGTAATTTTGTCCCATGTGTCGCTTCATGGAACCACCACCACAATCAAAATACTTAATTGTATAGGGTGGATGGGTTGTGGACATTGGGGAGGGTCTGTGCTATGGTGAGTGCTGTGAAGGGTGTAAGCCTGATGATTCACAGACCTGTACCCCTGGGGTTAAAGAAAAAATCAATTGGATCAAGTTGCTTGATACTAAATATATATATATACTTAATTGTTCCATCACCTCGATACTCCCTTGTGCTGCCCTTTTATAGCCATGTCCTCCCCCTCCCCCACCCATCCCTAGCCAGGGTCAACCACTACCCTCATCTCTCTAATTCTGTTCTCTCACAAATGTTAATAGATGGAATTATGCTGTATGTATCCTTTGGAGATGGTTTTGCATAACTTCCTCGCCATTCATTTGTTTTGTCATTTTTATTGCCGAGTCGTATTCTACTATATGGACATACCACGGTTCATTTAACCATTCATCAGTTTAAAGAGAGTAAGGTCATTTCTAGTTTGGGGCTATTATGCATGAGACCTCTAGAACATTCACATGCAAGCTTCCATGTGAAAATAAGTTTTCAGTATTCTGTGATAAAGTCTCAAGAGTGGCTCTGCTGGTTCATATGATAACTACATTTTTAGTTTAAAAACAAACTATTTTCCGGGGTGGCTGAATGTTGTTTTTTTTGTTTTGTTTTTGTCAGAGAGAGAGCAAGAGCAAGCACAAGCAGGGGGTAGGGCAGGCAGAGGGGGAAGCAGGCTCCCCGCTGAGCAAGGAGCCCAATGTGGGACTCCACCCCAGGACCCTGGAATCATGACCCAAGCCAAAGGCAGATGCTTGAACGATTGAGCCACCCAGGCATTCCTAAGAGTGGCTGTATGTTTTAACTGTATTACCTCGGGGGAAGCTGGACATCGGTCAGGAGAGAAAACACAAAGAATTTTATAGTGTTATTGCTCAAAGTTCAATGGGGAGAATGTGACACTCCATGTTGGGCCACAGGGGGAAACACCAGGATTGGTCAGGAGGCAAACAGGGGGGCAGCTGTGGTCGTGCACCTTTGTTATGATTTCTGCAGGGAAGAATGGGCGAGGCAAGATAAACAAGTTTTGGATTGGCTGATTCGAATCATTTCAGTGGACTCTGGGGCAAAGAGGCTGTCCTTGGTTGTCTGGTACCTGGCCCTGGGGTGATGAGGACAGATGTATCGTGGGCAGCAGATGGACAGCCCAATAAAGAGGTGACTAGGATGTGGGCATAGTTGGATTCCCGGAGAACGGATTAGCCTCCAGCTAGAATTTTTTAGCCAGGCAGCATTTTTAAAAAATTAGATGACACTGTATTATGTTACATTCTCACCAGCAATGATCCAGTTTCTTCCCATCTTTATTAGCATGTATGTTATTACTAGTTTTCCGTTTGATCATTCCGATAGGTATATCTCATTGTGGTTTTTTTTTTAAAGATTTTATTTATTTATTTCACAGAGGGAGAGAGATCACAAGGAGGCAGAGAAGCAGGCAGAGAGAGAGAGGGGGAAGCAGGCTCCCCGCCGAGCAGGGAGCCCGATGTGGGCCTCCATCCCAGGACCCTGAGATCATGACCTGAGCCGAAAGCAGAGGCTTTAACCCACTGAGCCACCCAGGCACCCTCATTGTGGTTTTAATTGGCATTTTTCTACCCATGTATGATGTTGAACAGCTTTCCGTTTGCTATCTGCTCCTCTGCCATCTCTATGTCTTCTTTGATAAAATGCCTCTGTGTGTCTTTTGCCCATTGTCTAATTGGATTGTTTCTTTTTAATGTCGGGTTTTTTAGAGTTCTTTATATATTCGAGATACAAGTCCCTTGTCAGATATGTGACTTGCAAATATTTTCTCCCAGTCTGTAATTTGTGTTTTCAAACTGTTAACAGGGTCTACTGCTGAGCAAAAGCTTTAAAATTTGATGAGGTCCAATTAATCAATTATTCCTTTTATGGATCATGCTCTTCGTATCAAATGTAACAACACTTTGCCAGAGTATTTTGCCAGAATACAGAATATTTTCTCTTTTTTTCTAGAAGTTTTCTAGCTTTACATCTTACATTTAAGTCTGTGATCCATTTTAGTTAAAATTTATATAAAATGGGAGGCTCAGTTCAAGGGTTTTATTTGCTTGTTTTGGCTATGGATGCCCAGGTGTTCCAGCTCTATTTACTGAAGAGCTTGTCCCGCTCTCATTGAATTGCTTTTGTCCCTTTGTCAAAAACTAATTGAGCATGTTTATGTGGGCCTTTTTTTTTTTTAAATTCTCTATCTGCTCCATTGATCTATGTGTCCATTCCTCTGCTGAAATCTCAGTGTTGTGATTACTGTAACTGTAATCTTAACATCCAGAAGAATGATTACTCTCACTTTGTGTTTCTTTTTAAAAATAGTTTGGGCTGGGGGTGCCTGGGTAGCTCAGTCGGTTAAGCAGCTGCCTCTGGCTCTGGTCATGATCCCAGGGTCCTGGAAATGAGACCCACAGTCAGCTCCCTACTCAGCGGGGAACTGCTTCTCTCTCTCCCTCTGCCCCTCTGCCCACTTGCGTGCTCTCTCTCTTTCTCTCTCTCAAATAAATAAATAAAATCCTTAAAAATTAGTTTGGGCCACTGTAGAGCCTTTCCCTTTCCATATAAATAATAAGCATTTTTAACAAGATGGGATCAGGAAGGAGACAAACCATAAGAGACTCTTAAACTCGCGAAACAAACCGAGGGTTACTGGGGGGTGGGAGGGTAGGGATAGGGTGGATGGGCTGTGGACATTGGGGAGGGTTTGTGCTATGGTGAGTGCTGTGAAAGGTGTAAGCCTGATGATTCACAGACCTGAACCCCTGGGGCAAATAATAAAAACTTTTAAAAATAATAATAATAAGCATTTTTATACCTATAAAATTAACCTTGCCAAAATTTTGATAGGAATTGAGGTAAATCTATAGATCAACTTGGGAAAATTGACATCTTTACTATATTGACTCTTTCTAATCTTAAATCTGGTATTTCTCTAATCTCTCAATTTCTTTCATCAGCATTTTATATTTTATCCTACAGATCTCATGTGTTTTGCTAGATTTACACCTGAACATTTTATTGCTTTGAAGCCATTTTAAGTGGTATTTTGGATTTTGATTTCTACTTATTTAGTGTTAATAGATAGAAGTATAATTGATTTTTGCATGGCAATTTTGTACTCTGCCATCTTACTGAACTCACCTATTAGTTCTTAGTGATTTTTTGCAAATCCTTTGGAATTTTCTGTGTAGACAATCATGTTGCTGCAAGTAGAGGCATTGTTATTTCTTCCATTCCAACCTGTATGCCTTTTTTGGCTTTGTTTTTTCTTGCCTTGTCACGGTGGTTAGAACTTCTAGTACTCTGTCAAATAAGACTGGGGAGAGCAGACTTCCTTGCTTTGTTCTCAAACCCGTAGGGAGAGCATGCAGTCCTCACCATTAAGTTTAATGTTAGCAATAGGCTTTGTAGATGCTATTTACGAGGTTAAGGAAATCCTTCTTTATTTGATGTACTGAGAATTTTTTACCATGATTTGGTGGTTGAATTCAAGATGTTTGCCTGTGTAAACTGATACAATCTTTCTTTCATGACTTCCAGATATTGAATTCCAGATATTCCAACCTCACCTATCTGAAAGAAATCCCACTTGGTCATAGTGTATTAGTCTTTTTATGCATTCTTGGATTTAATTTGCTAAAATTTTCTTGAGGATTTTTGCATCTAAGTTCACGTGGGACATAAGTCTGTATTTTCTTGGTGTTTGTTATATTTGTCTGGTTTTTCTATCAGAGTAATACTGGCCCAGAAAATGAGTTCAGAATTGTCCCTCCTCTCCTGTTTTCTGAAATAGATTGTGTAAGATTGGTGTTAACGGTTGGAATGTCTGTTAAAAAATTCCAGTGAAACTATCTTGCTTAGATACTGTTATTTCCATTCCTTTATTTTGCACCTGCTGATGTTATTACATATGATGTGAATTCCTTGTACACAAATATAGGTGGGTTATTATTTTTAAGCCACTCACCCAAATCTTTTCATTGGTATTTAAACTATTTACATTTAAAGCAATTATTGATACATGAGTGGCTAATTCTACCATTTTGTTATTTGTCTCCCCGTGTTCACCCTCTCTTTCTCAGTCCTCTTTTTCTTTTTTCTTGCCTTCCTATCAGTGCCCTGAACATTTTTTACAGTTCCATTTTGATTTCTTGATAAACCTTTTTGAGTGTACCACTGTATAATTTTCTTAGTCATTTGCTCTAGGGCTTATCATATGTGTTTACACATGTAAGTTAACCATAGCCTGCTGCTGTCAACATTTTTTTCATTTTGAGCAAAGTATAGAAAGCTTACCTCCACTTAGGTTCATTGATCTTTCCAATTTATAAAATATCATTTTCTTTTTTTTTAAAGATTTTATTTATTTATTTGACAGAGAGAGAGAGAGAAAGAGAATGACAGTGAGAGAAGGAACACAAGCAGGGGGTAGTGAGAGAGGGAGAAGCAGGCTTCCCGCCAAGCAGGGACCCCCGATGTGGGGCTCGATCCCAGGACCCTGGGATCATGACCTGAGCCGAAGGCAGACCCTTAACTGACTGAGCCACCCAGGTGCCCCTGTCATCATATTTTTTTTTATTTCTGGGGGGGCTTCCTCTAGCCATTCTTTTTCTTTACTTTTTTTTTTTTTAAGTTTTTGTTTGTTTGTTTTTTAAGTAATCTCTACACCCAATGTGGGGCTCGAACTCACAACTCAGAGAACAGGAGTTGCATGCTTTCCAGACTGAGCCAGTCAGGCACCTTTTGCCATTCTTTAAGGCTGGGTCAGCTAGCCACAAACTGTCTTAGTTCTTCTCCATCTGAGAATGTCTCTATTTCCTCTTCATTTTGGAGGCACGGTTTTAGCAGATGTATAGCCTTGAGAGTTGACAGTTTTTCTTTCATATGAGAAATCGACTCTCCATTGAATCACTATTCCTTCCTGGGGGTGCCTGGGTGGCTCAGTCTTTGGGGGTCTGCCTTTGGCTCAGGCCATGATCCCAGGGTCCTGAGATCGAGCCCCCCGTCAGGCTCCCTGCTCAGCGGGAAGCCTGCTTCTCCCTGTCCCACTTTTCTCCGTTTTTGGTTTTCAAAATTTAATTATGATGTGTCCTGATGTGGAGTTCTTTGGGTTTTCATATTTGGGGTTCTCTTCTGTTCTTGAATCTGTAGGCTTATGTCCTTCTCCAAGCTTGGAAAAATCTCAGCCATTATTTCTATGAACACTTCTCAGTGGCACACACTTTCTCCCTATCCTCTGGGAGTTTTATGACAGGAACCCTTTATTATACCCACAGGTCCCTGAGGCTCTGTTCATTATTTTTCAGTCTATTTTTTTCTCTGTTGCTCAGACTGAGTAAGTTCTTTTGGTGTCCAAATTTGCTGATTCTATCTGCTTTCATTTCCACTCTTCTACTAAGCGTTTCCAGTGGGTTTTTATTTTGGATATTGTATTTTTTAGTTCCCTAATTTTCATTTGATTCTTCCTTTTTTATAACTTCTCTCTCTTTGCTGACACTTTCTCTTTTTTTCCTTTGTTTCCAGAGAATCTGTAATTGATTGCTGAATCATGTTTTTTTATGCCAGCTGCTGTAAAATCTTTCTCAGGTATTTCCCACATCTGATTTATCTCAATATTGTCTTCCTTCGATTGTCTTGTCTCATTTGGGTTGTGGTTTTCCTTGTTCTGGGAATGACAGGTGATCTTCTACGATACCCTTCATATTTTGGTTATTGTGTGAGGGGACTCTTTTTTCTTAAGACTTTATTTATTTGAGAGACAGAGAGAGACAGATAGTGACAGATATAGCAAGAGAGAGCATAAGCAGGGAGGAGAGGGAAAAGCAGGCTCTCTGCTGAACAGGGAGCCTGATGTGGGGTTCGATCCCAGGACCCTGCGATCATGACCCGAGCTGAAGGCAGACACTTAACCGACTGAGCCACCCAAGCAACCCATGTGAGGGGGCTCTCAATCCCACTTAAATCTTCTGTGTCAGCAGGCAGTCACCCAGTTAAGTATGCAGGTTGTGTCTACTTTTGCAAGCTTTAGCTCTGACAACAGTTTCATTTTCTGTCCCTTTCTGTACCATTCTGGTTGGCTTTGTTCTGGTGCTCCTGGGCACCTGCTCGGTGCCAGCTAGCCTTCCAGAGGGCAGGTGGCACTTCTTGGGTTTGACTGGTGTTTCTGGGTGACTTGTTTGCAGGGCATAGGGGTGAACAGAAGCCACTGGACCTGAGTCTCCTAATGCCACTGGGCACAGGACAGGGAGACATAGCTGCTTTCTGTACCACTGCAGGGGATCCCCCAGTTCCTGGTTGGGGAGCATGGTCCAGAACACCCCAAGCCTTTGTTGCTGCACCTGGTGTCACAGACAGCACTATTGCCAGAGCCCTGGTTTAATCCAGTTTTTCTGCTTTCCCCACTACTGGATTCATTTTTGTTGTCTGAAGCTTAGGTCAGTTACAATGTCAATATCTGCTTTCCACTGGCCAGATTTGTAATACTACTTCTCCTCTCTGTCCTCCCTCTTAAAATTTTATTTTACTAGAGAGAGAGTGTGTGAGCAAGAGAGAGAGCACACGTGAGCAGAAGCAGAAGCAGAGGGAGAAGTAGACTGCCTTGCTGAGCAGGGAGCCCATTGCGGGGCTCGATCCCTCATGACCTGAGGCAGCCCGCTTGGCACCCTGGTCCTCCCTGTCTTTGTGCTGTAGGTTCATTCACCTGTCCTCATCCTGTCACTGGAGTACTTGTGTAGTTTCATGTGGGAATGCACTCAGACGGCTGTACTCCAGCACCCTATCCTAAACAGAAGTCTTCCTATACATCTATGGTCCCATCTTTTCACTCATTCCTAATATTGCCTATTTCTGTTTCTAGCTTTTGTTTTTCTCTCTTGAAGGCATACTTTTCAGATTTTTTTCCATTTTACTGGTATTCAGAAAATATTTATTGGGGCTACTCTTTTTTACTTCATCAATTTCTTTTTTTAAGTTTACAAATTTCTTCCTCCTACTCTGTTGGTATTTGTTTTATTACTTATTTTCTTTCTAGAAGTGAATGCTTAGCTCATTTGGTTTTCTTTCTTTCTTTCTTTTTAATAAAGTTACCCAAGACTATCCTTTTTTTCTATAAGTTTTCCTTTGGGCCATATGCAATGGCCCTTAATATATGATATTACCATTGATAATACTTTATAAATTAATATTTTACTTTATGTTTCTTCTTTAAAAAATAGCTACTTATGAAATTTTAAAAATTCTGGATGGTCCTGGAATTCTGGTAGTTGTGGGGATAGGGGTGAGGCAGGAAGAACCTCTCCTTTTGGAGTTAATTTCTCAGTTTTATTGCTTCACGGTAAGAAAATACTCTGTATAATTTTTACATTGTAGCATTTACTGAGGTGTTCTTTATGGCTTAATAAAACAAGTGTAGTAACTGTTCCACAAGCATTTAAAGGCAGTGATCATTCTGTGAGAAATTCTTACACTTGTCCATAGAAGATAAGAAAAAGAATTTTGGGGGCACCCGGGTGGCTCAGTCGTTAAGCGTCTGCCTTCGGCTCAGGTCATGAACCCAGGGTCCTGGGATCGAGCCCTGCATTGGGCTCCCTGTTCTGCAAAGGCTGCTTCTCCCTCTCTCACGCCCCCTGCTTGTGTGTCCACTCTCTCACTGTGTTTCTCTCTGTCAAATAAATAAACAAAATCTTTTTTTTTTAAAGAATCTTCATTGCAACTTTAAAAAAAAAATAACTAATATTTACTTAGTGCTTGTTTTGTGCCATGCACTGTTCCAGGGTTTTTCAGCTTTGGCACGACCGATATTTTGGGCCGGGTAATTCTTCGTGTGGGAGGCTATCCTGGGTAGTGTAGGATAAGTTTGGCAGCATCTCTGGGGCTCCACCCACCAGATGTCAGTAATAGCTGCGGCCTCCTTACCCAAGTTACGATGACCAAAAATGTCTCCAGACACTGCCGAATGTCTCCGGGTACAAAATTGCCCTTGACTGAGGTCCCCTGCTGGTTTACATTTATGAATGCATTGAATCATCATCACAAGTCTATGTGGTAGGTTCTACTGTTCCCTTTTTACAGATAAGTGTCTGTAAACCGAGAAAGTGTCTGCAAACTGAAACCCAGAAGTTCAAAGTAACTTTCAGCAAAGGCACAGGGGAATTAGGCGTTATTTGTAACTGAAAAACCAAAACAGAGCAAAACAGAATCAACTTAAGCATCATTCAGTAAATTGGAGGACAGGCATACAAAGGAACTTTGAAACATTTAACTACTTGATTTATTTACAATGAACAAATCTCAAAAACAATGCTGGTAGGAAAAAGCAAGTTGCAGCAATCTTTCAGGCGAAAATAGAATATGCATTATTGTCTGTGACCGCTCAGGATTCTAGAGTTTTCCTTTCCAATCCCTTCCCCATACCCAGAATTGTCCTTTTGTCTCCCAGAATCCATGCAGGCTTCTGTCTCTCCATCACTCTCTGTCAGGAAACTGGCTTTCCTCAAGTGTCCGGTGGCTCTCATTCTTTTGTTCACATATAGGGGAAGAAACAACCAGGATATTGGGGGCCAGGGCTTGCTGGCTGGCAGCCATCATCATGGGGCTGGCTTTGTCCCTGGAGACCAGGGTTACAGAAGGCAGTCTCGAACTCCCTCTGGGTTGGGTGGCCTTGGGGACCCCAGGAAAACTGCTGCAGCTCAATTCACCCACTCCCTATTCCTCTCTGGAAACCTTTAGCTGTGGACACCCCCTTTTCTTTGCATTAGGGGCTCATAGGGCCTTCTTTCCTTTATTCTCATGCTAACAGGGTCTTGGGAAAACAGCAGACACCCAACCAATGCACACTGCTAAGTCAGTTGCCACTCAAGTGTCTGCTTTCCAGCTTCTGAAATGTGATTACTATTGTTCTCTCATTTGTTCTCCCCATGCATGTAGATTTCTGTATATAAATACAGATGCCAGTTGTTAAAATGCTAAAATGTGCCCCTCCCCCCAGTTGGTAAATGGTTGCTGCCCAGAGCCTCCAAGTGTCCCCCACAGCCCTTGCCCCTTCCCTGAGACCCCCAGGCACCCCTAATTATCCAAAAGCTGATGGGGTAAAGCTTGGTTTAGCTGGGAGGGCTCTCCAGAGCCCACCTCAACTCTGGGCCCAGCCTCTGCCCTGGGGGAGGGGGGCATGGTCTTCTTGCCTTTGACTATTCTGTGCGACACCTTTGCTGGGGAGGGCAAATAGTCACATGCGCCTGGCTGATCTCGAAGTCCTCCCCTCTAGTTCCCTGGGTGATTTTGCCTACCAGCCAGATTCACAAGCCATTAGCATGCATGATAGGGCTGGTGTTCACATAGACCTGGGATCTAACCCTGACTCCTCCACCCTCCAGGTGTGTGATGTTGGAGCAGTCGCCTGCGCTCTCTGAGCTTCTGTTTCACCGTCAGAGACGTGGGGAGGAGGATCCCTCGTGCAAAGTGTTGTTGGAGATATTGGAAGAGGTTCTGTGTGCAGCAAGCCGATCTTGGGGCTAAGCGCTAAGGAGCGCCATGTAATTCTCCCTGACGGCCGCCAGGTGGGGCCATTGGCATCAGTGACCCAGAGTGGCCGCGCTCATTTTTTCTTTTAAAATAATGGCTCCACATTGGGGAGGGTTTGTGCTTTGGTGAATGCTGTGAAAGATGTAAGCCTGATGATTCACAGACCTGTATCCCTTGGGCAAATAATAAAAATAAAATTAAAAAAAAAATAATGGCTCCCCCAGGAAGACAGTATCAGAATCTCGGGGGAGCTGTGGCTAGGATTTTAGTCCACACGCTGAAAATCTGAGCCCACTAATTGAGAACACTAGGAGTGGGGGCCTCCCTCCCTCACTCTGGAGTGGCGCCTCATCCTTGGCTCTCCCTCTCCCTGGCTTGGGCCTACGATCGGACATGCCCCCCTGGAATTGATAGGATGAGCCTACTAGAGTCCAGTTCCCGGCTTGGATCTTGGCAGTCCATCCACCGTGTGCTCTGGGGCCATCCTGCAGCCCCACGTCCAGCGAAATACGTGAGAAGCCCCTTGGACTCTGCAGCCTGCCTTGGCCATAGAGTGGAGGCCTGGACCCACCCTCCCCTTCTTGTCAACTTTGGCCAAGGTGACTGGGTAAGTCACACTGATCCTAGAACATTTGATTTCTCCTGGGGACGCCCACCAGCAACAGGACCCCAAAGAATACTTCTTGAGGAGGTTGCTGTAACCATTTAGGTTAGAGACAGTGGGACAGGGTAGGAGGGGAACACTGGGAACAAATTTGGGAAGTATGCAGGATGCAGAGGGGGAGGGGAGGGAGGGGAGAAGGGCCTAGAAAAGCCACAGGATTCCAACTGTGCTCCCCAGACCAGCCGCAGCAGCTGTAGCCAGCAGCACCTGGGAGCTTGTCAGAACACAGAATGTCTGGCTTCCCGGACCCGCCAAGTCAAACCTGCCTTTAACAAGACTTCCAGTGATTTAGATATACCTTGAAGCCTGGTACAGCTCTGGTCTAGAGCTCTGACTGGGTTTCTGGCTGTTAGGACATCACTCCTGAGAAGATGCGGGAGGAACTGGAATGGGTAAGGGTGGGAGAGACTAGGTAAGTTTCATTTGGGGCCATGGGATGTGGCAGTGCCTGGGGACACCCAGGTACTGTCTGCAAGGGGCTGGGCATGTGCCTGAGGCTAGGGGAGGGAGGTGCAGGTGTGGGGGCGGGGGGCACCCCTGTGACGGCTCAAGTCCTGAGTGCAGATGCAAATCCCTCTGGGAGGGTGCCTGGGTGGCCCAGCCAATTGTGTGGTAGAGTAGACTTCAACTCAGCTCTTTGGACTCTGGGATGAGAGCCAGGATTTCCTGTGGTTCAGACAAGTGTCCTTGGTGCCACGAGGACTCTCAGGCTTGTGCCATCTGCCAAACCATTGTTCACCTGCTTTCTCCACCTTGATTGGCCCCTTACACCTGTTTTGCAACATCTACCCCATGAAACTCTCTTCCTTCTCCCACTGCTCCCTGAGTCTGCCGCTGTCTGAGTCCCCCCTTAGTGGATGCAGGCTGTACCTGGGCATTTCCCCTTTCTCATCCCCCAAGCATACTTGATTCTGCTCCCCAAATCCATCTGCTTTGTATTCCCACCGTTCCCTCTCAAGAACCTCATCCTGAACCAGAGGATGGCCATGACCTTGATGAGGTATCCTGGGGTGCCTTGTGGACTTCTCCAATTCCCTCTGCCCACAGCAGCCAGAGCAAGTCTCCCAAAGGCAAACTGGTTACCAGCCACATCTGCTGGGAGTCTGCTGGTGGCTTCCCGTGGCTCTAAGTACAAAGTCAAACCTGCCACCAGGTCCTCGGTGTGTGGGATGCCCGGCCCAGCAACCTGTCCCGCTTGGCCTGCGCCACTCCCCTCTGTGTCCTGCGACAGCCGCAGGCAATCCTTCTGCACCCTAGGCCTGCTCAGGGATGCCTGCACATCACAGCAGGCTCCTTCCCTGCATCCCCAGCTCAGAGAGGCCTCTGCCTCTGAGCTCTGCTGTTGACACACTGAGCCTTCCCTTCATTGCAGATCTGAGAGTTACCACCGAGTATCTGTCCCTTCCGCTGGTTGTCAGCTGTCTTCCCCCATGACCGTCAGTGAGGGCAGTAGATGCCCGCCACATTCTTGTGTCTCTGCTGGTGTCCAGGGACTGGCCAACCTGCTCCAGGATCCTGAGAGATTCAGGACATATGTCCTGGAGGGCCTTCCTGAGATAAAGCAGGAAGAGGGGCAAAGCTAAGCTGTAGTTTTTAAGTAGAGACTCATTGGCAGGGCCAACCGTGAGTTGAGTCTAGACCACGCTTATGGAGAGGGGAGAGACTGAGGTCTCCCAGTGCGGGTCATGGGACATGCCTAGAGGAGGTCCTGGGATGTCAATGCCAGGGGTGATGAGGCTGGGCCCAGAAAGCCCCAGAGGCCTCCACGCTGGATCCAAGCACTGGATCCAGAGGTCCCTGCAAAGGAGCAAAGCCGTGCTCCTGAGCCATCTGCTCTGGCCCTCCTGCCTTGCCCCTTGACCAACCCTGCCCTCCGGCCCAGTCCACAGCCAGACTCTGCCCCTCCCTACCTGCTGCACCTTCCTCTGAGCCCACATCGGCTTCTCTGCCCTGACTGCTTCAGACTTTGGGACTCTTAGATGCCATTTTCCAGATCAGTAATGACACCTGCCACCGAGGTCTGCCCTTTCCCATCTGGGGCCCATCCAGCCCCTCCTCTGCCCCGCAGGGTGTCAGCTGCTGCTCCCAGACTCCTAGGCTGCTCCCAGCCAGCTCCCACCTGCCTGGCCCCTTCGGTGCCTTATCCATTCTCTGAGCCCCCGTTTTCTTGTCTGTAAACTGGGGTGAGGTCATCTCCTCTTGGACTATGAGTGCAAAAGCCTTCCTGCACTTTCCCCACTTTAGATCTTCTGGGTCAGTGGGGAAAACACCTGCTGGGGCTGACCTGGGACTAGAAAATGGTCCCCACTGGCCCTGAACTTTGACAGGAGATATGCTTTTCTCCTCGCACAACAGCTGGGGGGGGGGGTTGGCCCCCTTCGTCACCCTCTCCCCTTAGCGGCCTCCATTCTCGTCTTGAGTGCGCGGTCCCAGAATACCTCTCGGGCACTTCCCTCAGCCCACCTCTGATGTCCGGGAAAGCCAGAATGTGCCGGTTGGCTGTGGGAGCCGCCCAGGGCTTCCCAGCTGTGGCTGGTGCAGAAGGAGCAAGACAGGAGGGACAGCCCACTCCACCCTTGCTCTCTGGCATCTGGAAAGCCCTGGGGAATTCCAAGATCATCATGGGCTCCAGCTAGAGCCGCCACACCCTGCCTTCCCAACACCACCCTAGCCCTGCCTGCAATCACCCGAGGCTGCTTGGCTTTGTCCTTGGGAAAGCCTCCCTGATGACCCCAACCCCTAGAGCTCTCTCCTCCTCTGGGGACCATGCTCCCATGATCTAGAGCACTTGCAATGGGTAACATCGATTATGCAAAACTTATGCAAAGCCCCATTCATTGATTCGACACTTTGTGGGGTGCAGGGTCTCCCCTTTATGCCTGGCCCAGTGCTCAGGGCTAGGTGGCTGCCATAAGCCCCTTCTCTACCTCCCTACATACAGGCTGGTAGGTTTGCTATGCTCTGAGGGACCCTCCAGGGCCTCCAGCTCTCAGGAACAGATCAGGGACGCTCGTGAGCAACCTCGTTGGCCTATGCAGGGCTGATGGAAGCATTTAGGAACTCTCGACCCTCCAGTCTTGGACCCTAGGAGTGCATTAGGCCTGAAATATACAATTTTTAAGCTTGAGCGGGATGTGGATCAGCCAGGGAAGCCAAGAGGAATGCTGCCTTTCCCAGTCCTGTCAAGGGCCAAGAGGCAAGGTCGAGAAGGCCCCAGAACGCCCTCTGCTGGTGGCCTCTCATGGACCAGCATACACTGCACTGAAAACGAACAGGTACGTAGGCGCTGGGTTTGCATGGAGCCAGTCCTGCCTGGAGCCGCCCATCTGGGGACCACAGGGTGGCCCTGGGGGAAAGTCTCCAAGCTTGGTGTCACTTTAGCGGAGCTGCCCGGGAGGCCCGTTGGCCGGCTCACGTTGCAGCAGGGCATTCAGCCTGCAAAGCATCCTTCCAGAGCTGTCCTCACCCTGGTTCAGGCAGGTAAGCTGGATTCACGGCCTCTCATGTTGAGATCAGCGAGGCTGAGACTGAATTCTCCAGTCTCATGTGGGAGGCATGTCCTTCCGAGTCCTACTGCCCCCTAGTGCCTCTCCCACCCAGGGCAGGACTTGATTGGCTCGGTCCCTGCAAAGGAGCAAAGCCGGTGCTCTGGGGCCAAGGCAGGGGCTGGTGAGGCTCCTAGCCCAAAGGGCACAGCCGGAGGCTGGGCGCGTCCCCGGAGCCAGATCTGGGCAGTCCGTTAGCAGTGGGAAGGCAGGGAGTGCCAACGGGTGTCACAGGCCATTGTAGCACACGCAGGCATCTCTTGGTGAAGCATTTGTTCTTTCTGCCCACCCAGCATCGGCTCCCTCTGGCAGCTCCCCAGCCCCACACTCCATAGAGCCGGTTCCAGCGAGATTGCCTTTCCCAGCACCCACGGGCCCAGGGCCCAGGCCCAGAGGCTGACTCAGAGAATTCTATTCCCTGCCAAAGCTATTGCTTCTGAGATGGGCAGAGGTCCAGCCCAGGAGGAAAAGTCCCACCGTTCAGGGACTTTTGTAGGGACTGTTTCCTGTGGGGTTGCTAAGTTGGGCACAGGAAGTCTCAATGCTTGGACCTGCTGGAGCGTGAAGCCTCTGGTGCTTTCCTGAAGAAATCAGCTTTCTCAGGGTCTAGAGGACGACTCCTTCAACAAAGACTCAGGCTCCCCCCATCCCCCGGAGGCAGTGGGTGCAGGAGCCTGAAGGGAACTTCCCCTGCCTTTCAGGCCCAGAATGGAAGGACGAGGCAGGCCTGGTCCTCATGCCGGGTGCCCAGACCTCCTGTGTCCCCAAGCAGCAAGGCCGGCTTTGCCCAGACACATGTAGGGGCCAGCTATCCCGTGACAAGCACCAATTTCTACCCTCCTGCTGCAGAGGGGACAGCCTCTGCCCCAAGGAGGCCCAGTCTAAAGGCAGCTGCAGGGCGCCTGGGTGGCTCAGTGGGTTAAAGCCGCTGCCTTCGGCTCAGGTCATGATCCCGGGGTCCTGGGATCGAGGCCCACATCAGGCTCTCTGCTCGGCAGAGAGCCTGCTTCCTCCTCTCTCCTCTCTCTCTGCCTGCCTCTCTGCCTACTTGTGATCTCTCTCTCTGTGTCAAATGAATAAAAAAAAAAAAAAAANTAAAATAAAATAAAGGCAGCTGCAGAGGCCCTGAAATGTGAAATGGCCGGATGGGCCTGGAGTGGGAGGAGCAGCAGAGGGACCCCAGGCTCCAGGGCTGGGGGTCATGGTCCACTCAGGATCTGGGGAGGAGGCTCAGGGCAACCTGTGACTCCCCACCCCCACCTCTCCAGTTTGCCTGCTCGGCTATCCCTCGGGCTGGGCTAGGCTGCCCCGGGGGAGTTGTGGGGGGGCGCTCGCCCTCCTGGCCCAGGGGTCAGGGGACCTGCGCTGCAAATGACCTTGGCATCCAGCTGTGCCAACAGGCTGCCCTCTGCTCTGGGGCCAGTCTGGGTGGCCCCCAGCTTGTCTGATAACCGAAAACAACACCCTGAAAGGGAATGGGGGTCTTTGGGGCTGCTGGCTTTGGGTTCAGCCCCCAGATGACTCTTCCCTAGGTCTCTGCTGGCCCCCTCTACCAGCCAGCCAGCATAACAGTCTGGACACCAGGTCACAGCTGCCCGGAAGAGATGCCGCATGGCTGCTGTAACAAATGATCACAAATCAGAGACTTAAAAAACAAAAACAAAAACATGGTTATTCTCTTACGGTTCTGGAGGCCAGAAGCTTGAAATCAGTCTCACTGTTCTGAAGTCAAGGCATTGGCAAGGCTGGGTCCCTCTGGGGGTTCCAGGAGAGAACCTGTTCTTTGCTTCCCCTGGCTTCTGGTGGTCGTAGGCATCCATCCCTTGGATTGGGGCCACGTCATTGCGATCTCTGCCCCGGCGGTCACATCACCTCTTCCTCTTCTGTGTCTCATCTCCCTCGGCCCTCTCTTGTAAGGTCACTTGCGGTTGCATTTAGGGCTGCCCAGATCATCCAAGATAATCTCCCCCAGGTTAAAATCCTTAATTGAATCACATCCACCAAGAATCTTTCCATATAAGGCAACGTTAATAGGTTCTAGGGATTAGGATCCAGGTATTTGGAGGGCTATTTCTCAGCCCGCTATCCTCCTCTCTGTGTGGAGACTGCTGGTACTGGAGCTGGGTGGGGAGAGGGGACCCTCACCACCGTGGGCATTAAAGATTGGGCTCCTAGGAGGAGGCAGCTCCCCAGGACACACCCACCCTCCAGTTGGGGGTGACCATGGCTTCCACCCCGCATGCCTGAAAGGCCCCTCCAAAGCATGGCAAACCATGGCTGCAGCAATTCCAGGCTGAGTAGCTTCCTGGTGAGTGGCCAAAACACATTGGCCCCACTTGATGTGGAGCCTCGAAGAACATGGTCTTCACTCTCCTAGTCCCATTGGGGTGGCCGTTAGGGAAGCAGGCTCCCAGGTCCAGGAAACTGGGTCTCTCACAAACTTCCAGGGACTCGGGTGTTAATGAAGTCAGAGGACTACTGGGGTGTAGTTCACCTCTACTGATGAGCCAAGGTTTCCGCTGAAGGTCATTGTCCTGGGGGCTGCTTGTGGTTTAGAGAGATTTCTTTCTCACCTCCCCAGGTCAGGAAGTGGGGGTTCCTGTGAGCTCAGGGGTGGGGCCAGGAGGGTGAGTCTCACAGGACCTCCCCAACACCAGGTGAGCCTCGGTGTCCACACTTGGACAGGTAAGCCTGGAAACAGAAGTGTCCCCAAATGCAGAGCCCCTGGGGATCACCAGAGAGAAGCCCACCAAGGTTGAAAGACCTCCAGAGCACCCCTAGAGACAGGGTCTGACCACTGTCAAGGTGGGCTTCTGCCTTCCCGGGCAGCCCTCTTGCTGGAAGGTGGTCTTCTGAAAAGAAGGTGTATTGACCATGTTATGGCCTCAGGGCTACTCCAGACTAGCCCTTCGGATTGGTTGCTTAGCAGGCCCAGATACTTCCCATGGTCCCACAAATATCAGTGAAGGCCCACCCCACGCCATACACTTGGGACACTTTTGTGAACAAAGGAGAGAGCTCTATGGCCCCCTGGAGCTAGTCTTCTAGGGGGTGGGTGTTTAGGATTGAGCTCCTCTGTGTCTTCATTGGAGCAGTAGGAGTGAAAGCCCACCCCATGGGCAGGACCAAGCAAGGCCAGAGGACCTGGAGGGATGCCACTCATTAACTTTTGTTCCTACCTGCCCTCCCTTCGCCATGGTGGAGTCTGCTCCCACGTACTCAGGGGCCTGTCTGGGGCACTCTGAGTCCTAACATAATCTCATCCTCCCCACCATGACCCCATCCCCAGTTGGTCCCAAGACAGTTTCCTGTCCATGAGAGAGGAATGTCTCAGAGAGAACAGGTGTCCGGAAATCCATGTGGTTTACTACTGACTCCTGCAAGGGGCCAGCTAGGTGGCTATCCATTGCTTCTCTGGGCAAAACCCCCACCCTTCTCTTACTGCCCACCTCTCATCCCCGATACTAGCATATGTCCCTGGGACAGGAGGGTAAGTGCAAGGAGCCTTCCCAACAGGGCAGAGACCTTGAAGCCCAGGGAGACTCTATGAGCTCAGGGTGTGGCGTTCCTAGACCCCAGCCCCGGGGAGACACCCCTCAGGGCATCTCCATTCTTCCATGACACCCCAGCACCGTGTCTGTGCTATTCCTCTTTCTTTGGAAGACATTGCCCTATACACACTGCTTCCTTGTGCCACAGGATCTGCATGTCTGCTGACCACCTGCCACGCACCAGGCACAGTTCTAGGCACTGTTGATCCAGCAGCCCACACCCTGGCCCACAGCTCTGCCCCACGAGCATGTGTTCTAGCATGGGGAGGGGGAGACAGAACAAATACAAGCACACAGGCATGGGGCCCAGGCGGTGGAAAAAGCCCGGGTCAGTGGACCGTGAGCACCAGCTGCAGGACAGGGGGCAAGAAAAGGTCCAGTTGAGAAGGAGACATTTGAGCGGAGACCTCGGGAGAGCAAGGCAGGGAGCCCTTGTATCTGGGGAAGGGCCTTGCAGGCTGGAGGAGGCCAAGGGCAAGACCCAGGAGGGGTCTGTTTTTAGCTGTGGTCTTCAGTTGTCCCCCGTCCTCTACCTGCCCCCACCGGTCACAGATTCAGGCCCCTGACACCTGCTGGTTCAAAGCAGTAGCCAGCCCTGGTCAGAGGGGTCTGGAAATGTGTGTGTAGGCAGAGGGGACCGGGAAGAGGGTGTGGCGGGACTTTCAACTTGAGCCAGGTCGACGGGAGCTCCTTTCACCTGGAGCAGAGAGACAGGCCTTGCCCTCTGGTCCTGGAACTGAGGCTGCTGCGTCTCCACACAGCAGGGAAGCTGGTCTGTGTGAATGAAGCCAACACATACTCAGAAAGCGACAGGGAGGAGGGGAGAGGGGGCGGCTGGCCTTTCTCTCCTTGGTTTCGGTTGTCCTTTAGCCTCCCCCCTTCTGTCCTTCCTAATACGAGCTGGCTTCTGTGTTTATATTTTTCTGTTTTCTGTGTTTTACGAGGTTTCGGCATCTTGGGGGAGGGCGGGGGTGGGAATCTTCCTGGCTGAGGAGAGTGCCCCTCCTGGGGCGAGCCACTTCAGGGAGATGGCAAAGGGCCTAGCCCAGAGCATGCCTTTGTTACGCAAACTGCAAGCTAACTGTTCTAGAGCCCCTAGCTTCTCTACCTGGCCCACGAAATCCAGGAGGCAAGGTTCCTCTGCCTTAATCATCCCAGGCCAAGTGACCTACAACTAGGGACTGCCCCTCTAGCTTAGAACCAAAGCAGCCCATCCTAAACTGTTTGCCTTCTCCTGAGGAGACCCCAAGAAAGGCTCTGGCCCAGACCTTCCCCTCACTCTTTGTCCTCTGCCTTCTGACCACACTGGGGTCCTTTCCATGTGGCTCTGCACAGTGTGTCCTGCATCCTGTCCCTAGATCCAGTGAGTATAATAAACTTTATTTTCCTGAGCTCTCCTGGGACTCCTCTGTGGCTAACCCTGACTAAACATCACATTTTAAAAAAAATCCATGAAACATCTTTCTCTCATTTCCCACCAGAAGTCCTTCCCTGACTACCCCCACCCATGTGAAGCCCTTCCTTATTCTTTTAGATCACCTAAGAAGCCTACCTCAAGTAGCCTCTGAGAAGACTCCCTCTTTCCCCTGGAGTCCTGCAACCCACAGCTCAGTTGTCAAATGTCAGGCTTTGGGGGCAGAGATGCTCAATGCCTGGGGTCACCCAGAGCCCAGAGTGACATGCAGAAGCACAAAGTAAGTCCCAGTCAGAGGAGATGTTCCCGGAACAGAGCTGGTACAGCCCTTTAGAGAAGAGTCTGGCAAAATGTGGCAAGAAGTTCCAAAAGGGTACACCATTGTCCTAATAATTTCACTTCTAGGAATCTGCCCTTTGGAAGTAATCTTTAAACATAAAAATAAATTTCTGGCTACAAGTGCTCATCACAGTGTTAGTTTCAAATTTATCATTGGTCATCAAAGGTATGCATGCATACAAAGTAGAGACATAAGAAACTGCAAGAATTATAGCAAGAACAGCAGTCCCTCCACGTCCTGGTCAAGTTTTCTAGTTGATTCTCTAGGCGTTAACGTTCATATCTCTAAGTAGCATTCTTATATTGCTACTTCTGAACTGTTTCATTTTCAGTTCATTTATTGCATTTCCACAGGGCAAGATGAAAATTTAGCTCACGTCCCTCCTTTCTTTCTCCCCAGCTTCCACACCCACTTGTAATCCCTCATCTTCCCACTATATGCGGTTTTATTGTCATTTTGGCTAGATTGCTCCTCAGGAGTTGTCTCATTATGTCTATGTAAATGCTATTCACAGCTGAACATGTGGTGCCATAATTACTTTTCCTTTTCTAGAATAGTCTTTTGTTTGCACTAGAGATAATGACTGCCATCTATTTCTCTATGTACTCATCACTCATTTCATCCCTCAACTTTTTTTCCACTTAGGTAAATCTCCTTTTGACTGTGTAAAAAAACGATTGAAATATCTTTGCACCTTGAACTTCTTGAGAGCGCGATCCTGGAGCCTCCTGGCCCACTCCAGTCTGGACAGGTGGCCCTGTGCCTAGCATGTGGCTCTGACCATCATCCTGGGTCCTCCTCTGCTCACTTCTGGGCTAGATCCTCGTCTTAGATCCTATGTTGTTCTCGTTCCTAATCTCTTCCCTTGTACTATCAGCACATGCTATAACCTCTTCTAGAAACCAGAAGCACAGGAGGTTATTCTTTTGAGTACTTGCATGTCTGAAAATGTTTTTAATTGTCTCTTACAATTTGATTGATAACTTTGTTGGATATAGCTATATAATTTGGGAATAGATTTTCTTCTATGACTGTGATGGTGTCTGCTTCCCTCCCAAAGTCATTATTGAGACATCCGAAGTCATTCTAATTGATCCTCTCTTTTATTTTTAATGGAATCTCTTGTTTTTATTTTATTTTTATTTCTTGTCTGGGATCTTCTAAAATATGTGCCCTTTATTCCGTATCTTAAAATTTCATTGTGATGTACTTTGGTGTTGGTGTATTTTCATAAATTGGGCAGAGCACCTGTTGGGGAGGTTGTTATTTTTCTGGAGACTCGTGGTTTGGGGAAATTTCTTCAATTATTTCTTTGGTCTCTCTTTCTCCTTTGTTTTCTCTTTCTGAAATTCAAACGTTAGACTTCTTGAGCTGGATTATGTGTTTTAAAACTTTTTCCTTATAGGGATGACTGGGTGGCTCAGTCAGTTAAGCGACTGCCTTCAGCTCAGGTCATGATGCTAGGGTCCTGGGTCCTTGCTAGGCAGGGAGCCTGATTCTCTCTCTGCCTGCTCTGTCGGCTGTCCCCCCTGCTTGTGCTCTCTCTCTCTCTCTCTGAAAAATAAATAAAATATTTTTAAAAAATAAAATTTTTCCTTATATTTTCCATCCCTTTGTTGAACTTCATATTTCTGGGATCAATTTATTTTCTAAAAGCAATGGTTTTGTTTTTTTCTTTCTCTGAATGGTTTCCCACTTTTTTAAAATATAAAATCCTGTTCTTGGATCATGGATGAGGATATTAATAATGTTTCCTTTTTTAAACTTTCTCTTTCCCTGCATGGTTTCTGCCTCCTTCAAGTTATTTGTTTGTTTGCTTGTTAGTTTTGGTATCCTGACTTGGTATAGGAAAACTTACTCACATGTATGGAGGATCCTGAGTTTCCAACCATATTTAAAATGGGACCAGTAGAATGGAGGGTTTTTAGTTCCAGGCATGACAAAAAACAAGTATTGGATTTATCTTCCTCCCCTAGACAAGTATCACACCTTAGAAGAGATATGAAGTAACCTTCAAAAAAAGGGAAATAAGGTAAGGTTTCCATCCATCCCAGTTTTCCGTCTGGGAGCACCTTCCAAACCACAAACTGTTGCTGAAACAGGGAGCACTGGTTTTATTAGGTGGATAAATGGGAATGTGGGTTTAGAGCTGCTACAGCAGCTAGAATCTGGGCACAGAATAACAGAGAGGAGGGAGCTGGGCAGAGAAGGACACATAGAAATCTGCCTAGTGGTCTCTTTGAGTCTTCAGCCAAAGACTGAGCTGGCGTCTTGAGGGTAAGACTCTGTGAGGCCACTTGGAGAACAATAATTAGGAAACTGAGCTGAATTGACATTCCTGAGGTCATACGGTATTGGAAGGAATTGCAATTACAAACAGCCAAAAGAGAAAGAACTGGATGAATTTCAAGCACTCAGATGGGACACCACAAAGATAAACAAAACACAATCCTTTTTAAAGGAAAAACAATGTAATCTAGTCCTGCAATAATTTAGCATAACAATGTCCAGCATACTATCAAAATTTACTAGGCATAAGAAACCCATAAAAAGTGGGGGGGCAGAAGTCCACAGAAACCAACTCAAGTATGACAAAGATGCTGGGATTGGCAAACAAAGTTATCACAAGAAATTCAAGGAAAAGATGGGGGCCCAGCACAGAGACGAAAACATGAAAAAGGGAAAAAATTAAAATTCTAGAACTAAAAAATGAAGTGCCTGAAGTTAAAAATTCACAAAATGGGTTTAATAGGAAATTGAACAGTACAGAAGAAAGGATCAGTAAACTTGCAGTAAACTTGAAGACAGCATAATAAATACTACCCAAACTACTGTACCCAGAGAAAAACAAAAGAGTAGAGCTTCAGTGACCTGAATCTAGCACTCTTAAGATGTTTGTAAGTAGGGTTTTAGAAGGAGAGTGGTATTGGGGCAGAAAAAATATTTGAAGGAGTAATGGCCAAATTTTCTCTAATTTTTCCCTGTTTTATTGACCTATAATACACATATAATATCGTATTAGCTTTCTAGGTGTACCACGTGTTGATCTGATATATGTATATATTGCAGACTGGTCACCACCAAAATCTAGTTAATATCTGTCACCCTACATACTTACAACTTTCTTCTCATCATGAGAACTTTTAAGGTTACTTTCTCAGTAACTTTCAGACGTAAGATACAGTGTTGTTAATCCGTATTTATCAAAAATTTATCCTCTCTATATATGAGTCTTAATTTCTCAACTATTCTATTCCATTGATCTATTTCTCTATAATGTGACTATCACACAATTTTGATCATATAGCTTTATAAAAAGTATTAAAATCAGGTAATGTTTGTCTTCTAACTGTTTTTTTTTCAATGTTATGTTGGCTATCCTAGGTGCTTTTTAATTTTTACGTAAATTTTAGAAACAGCTTGTCAATTTCTACAAAAAAGTCTGCTGCATTTTAATTGGGATTGCATTGAACCTATGGTTTAATTTGAGGAGAATTACTGTTTTACTATGAAATAATTCATTGCTAATATACAGGAATAAAATTTACTTTTGTCTTTGATCTTGTATCCTGAAATCTTATTAAATTCATTTATTAGTTCCAGTAGTTTTTTGTAGTTTCCACCAGATTTTTACATAGACCTTCAAGTTGTCTATGAATCAAGAGTTTTCCTTCTTTTCCAATCTGGCTTGATTTCATTTCTTTTTCTTGCCTTTTTGAACTTGTTAGAAGCTCCATAAAAACAAACTGAAATTTAAAAACTAACATTTTAATGGCAACAAAAATATGCAATATGAATAAATAAAATACAAGATGCACAATATCTGTACAGTGAAAATAATAATACATTGCTGAGAGAAATTTTTGAAGACCTAAATAAATGGAAAGATATACCTTATTCATGCTTTTTGGAAGAGTCAGTGTTGTCAAGATGTCAATTTTCCCCAAGATGATCTATTCAATCAGGGCCTCAAAGGCCTAATAGTGATTTCCCTGGTCTTGGCAGATATTCCCCCAACCAAAGGGACAGTCTCCTTACCCAGGAGCTCCCCTATCAGCTGGGCCAGGGACACTCTACCCAGTCTTCAAACTAACAGGTTGAATAGGCTTCAACCTAGCCCATGAAAATACTCAAACAAGCCAATCACAACCTTCCATAGAAACCAAGGGTCACTCCACTCTCTTGTCACTACAAAGAATGCCTCCCACAGGCCCTGCTGGCTTACTCCCTGCCTGAGTGCAATCTCCATGTGGCCCTGCATGCATATTGTGTCCTCTTCCCCTGGCCTGTGAGTATACGTGACTAATAAATGGCTATCTCGTCTGCTCAGTGTCAGGTGTTGTATGTTCAACAATCTCATACTATCCCTCCCTCAACAAAAGGGTGAGTAAGATGCAATCAGAACAAATGGCTAAAGTGAGAAATACTGACCATACCAAGTGTTGGCAGATATGTGGGGACACTGGCACTCTCAAATCTATTGGTAGAAATCTAAAATGGTACCATGATTTTAGAAAACAGTTTGGCAGTTTCTTAAGAAGTAGAATATGGGTGATATCACTGAAAATGGTGGAGTGGGGAATTCTAGGGGGCTTATCCCTCTCTAAAAACACTGAAAAACCTTGGCAAAAATTGTCAGAAGCAAGCTTATCAGAACTCTAGAAAACAGTCAAGGATTTCTAGGAAGGAAACAAGAGCTTAACCAAAAGAAAGGCCACTGAAATGGGATAGGAGGGTTTTGTGGCTGCCAGTTTACACTTTTCCCAGTCCACATCCCTAGTGGGGTACTTGGGAGCAGGGTAGACTTTGTTCCCAAGAACTTGTGTTTGTTTTGTCCTGTCTGAAGTTTCCTGAAGGATCTGCAAGGGGCTTGCCTTTGTTTTGCCAACTTGGAACTCTCTCAGAATGGCGTGGCTATACAGAGGATATTGCTCAAAGAATAAGCAGCTATCACCTGGAGTGGTGGGGGGATAACAATTGAAGTAAAAAGTAAACAAGCCAGAAGATGGGAAGCAAGGCTAAGTGTTGAGCTACACTGGAGACTAAACGTTTTGAAAAGCTCCCACGTGTAATGAGGGGTCTAGAAAACCTTGTGCATGCCAGGGAAGGACGTGTGCTCAGAAAAGATCTGGAAAGACCCTAAGCGTTTAGTGCTTGCTGACCTGTAGGTTGCAGAAAAGCAGCAAGTGAAGTCTCAGGCAGAGCTGAAATTGCCTGGCTGAGCACAGAAGGTATGTCTCAAGACAGAGACAACCTACAAAGACCTGAAGGGTATTTTCTTCTTTTATTCTTCTTTTTCCTCTATCGGTTCATGGTATCTCAAGAAATCCCTATCAAGCTTTCGCTGTTGACTAAGCTAGAGGAATGGAGACATTGGGGCCACATATCCCAAAGAAGTCTTTATAGAAGTTGCTTTTCAAAGTCACTAAACAAACAACTGCAACTCATAGCAAGCAACAACACATCCTGCGGAGAAGAGAGAATCTGATTTCTAGGTTACAACAGCAAAATATTTAAAATGCCCAGTGTTTAACAACAACAACAAAGTATTAGGCATGCAATGAAACAAAAAGGTATGGCCTATTTACAGGAAAAAAAAATTAACAGAATGTGTCCCTGACACTGGAATTACTGGACAAAGACTTTAACTTAACCACACTCAATGGAAAAAAAGCAAACCATGGACAGAGGATGAAAGGAAATCAGAAGAAAGATGTCTCAACAGATAGAGAACATCAATCAGGAAATAGAAACTGTAAAGAGGAGCCAAACAGAAAATTTGAAGAAGGCTATAGACTTGTGTTTGTGTCCCTTCCCTTCCCCAAATTCATATATTGAAATCAAACCCCCAATGTGATAATAATTGGAGGTGGGCCTTAGAGGAGACTATTTGGAGGTGGAGGGTCCTTATGAATAGGATTAGTGTCTTTGTAAAAGAGAGCCCAGGGGGTCTGCTTGCCCCTTCCACCATGAGAGGCTATAGCAAAAAATGGCAGCCTGTGAACCAGAAAGTGGGCTCTCCCCAGACACCAAATCTGCCAACACCTTGATCTCAGACTTCCAGCCTCTGGAACAGTGAGAAATAAATTTCTGTTGTTTATAAGCCACCTGGACTGTGGTATTCTGTTACCTTAATGGACTAACAAATGAAAAGTCCAATACCTAAAATGAAAAATTCACTAGCAGGGAACAATGCAAATTTGAACTGGCAGAAAGATAATCAGAAAACTTAAAAATAGGCCAAGTTAAATTATCTAGTCTCATGGGTAGAAAGAAAAAAGAACAAAGGAAAATTAAAGAGCCTGAGAAACCCATGGGACAGCATGGAGCATGTCAACATATGCATCACAGAAATCCCAGAAAAAGAGAGAGAAAGGAGCAAAAAGAATATTTGAAGAAATAATGGCCAGAATCTTACCAAATTTGATAAAATACATGAACGTACACATCCAAAAAGCTCAGCAAGTTCCAAGTGGGATAAACTAAGAGACCTACATGACACACATTATAATTAAACTATTGAAAGATAAAGACAGAATCTTGAAAGCATTGCGACGACCTAGATGAACCTGGAGGACATTAGGCTGAGTGAACAAGTAAGATACAGAAAGAGAAATACTGTCTGATCTCACTCACATGTGGAATCTAAAATAGTTGAATTCGTAGAAACAGCGGGTAAAATGGTAGTTACCAGGGGCTGGGTGGAGGGGGAAATGGAGAGATGTCAAGGAGTACAGGGTTTTAGTTATGCAAGATGCACAAGTATTGGAAATCTAAGGCACAACCCTGTGACTATAGTTAACAACACTTGATTGAATACTTGAAATTTGCTAAGAGGGTAGATCTTAAGTGTTCTCACCACACACACACAGACACACACACACAGTGGTAGCTATCTGAAGAGGTGGATATGTTAATTAGCTTGAATGTGGTGATTATAACATATATCAAAGAATCAAATTGTACTTAAATTTATTATTTTAAATATAGAAAATTTTTAGTTGTCAAATATACCTCAATTTAAAAATTTACTAAGATTTTAAAAGAGAGTAAAAAGACAACTGGCAGAATGGGAGAAAATACAAATCATATATCTGGCAAGGGTCTACTATCCGGAAAATATGAAGAATTCTCGCAACTCACCAACAAAAAAGACAATCCAGTGATGAAATGGACGAAGGACTTGGATTGATCTTTCTCCAAAGATGATATACAAATGGCCAACAAACACATGCAAATATACCCACCTTCACTCATCATCAGGGAAATGCAAATCAAAATCACAGCGAGATACCATGTCACACCCCTCAGGACGGCAGTAAGAACAACAAGGCTGTGGAGTTAGAACCCTTGTGGATTGCTGATGGGAGTGTAAAATAATGCAGTCACTGTGGAAAAGCTTGGTGGTTCCTCAGTAAGTTAAACACAGAATTATGAGATGACCGAGGTATTCTGCTCCTAGGTATATATCTAAAAGAATTGAAAACAGGTACTCAAATAAATACTTGTATATGAACGTTAATAGCAGTATTATTCATAATAGCCCAAATGTGTCAACAACCCACATTTCCATCAATGCATGGATGGATAAAGAGAAGGTGGTGTATGAGTACCATTGGCCCTTGAACAACACAGATTTGAACTGCTTGGGTCCGTTCATACATGGTACAGTTCCGTAAATACATTTTCTCCTCCTTATGATTTTCTTAATGACATTTGTTTTCTGTCTTATTTTATTGTAAGAGTACAGTATATCATACATCTAACATACAAAATACGCGTTAATCAACTGTTTATATTATCGGTAAGATGTTCGTCCACAATAGCCTATTAGCAGGTAAGTTTTTGGGGAGTCAAAAGTTACACCCGAGTTTTTGACTGCATGGGGAGTTGGGGCCCCTAATCCCTGGGATGTTCAAAGGTCAACTGTATAATGAAATATTATTTGGCTAAAAAAAAGAAATGGCTTGCTGATCCATGCTACAACTTGGGTGACTGGGGAAAACATGTCAAACACAAAGCACACATATCATAAGATTCTATTGACATGAAACATCCAGAATAGGCATTTCTATAGAAACAGATGAGGGGTTGCCAGGGTTTGGGGGGAGGGAGGAACAGGGAGTGACTATTAATGGGTATGAGGTTTTCATTTGAGATGATGAAAAAAATTCTGGAAATAGAGAGTGGGGATGGTTGAAGAACAATACTTACTTACTGCAAACTGAATTGTATGCATTAAAATGATTTAAATGACAAATTTCATTGTATATATTTTACTACAATAAGAAAAATGGTAAAATGTATATCTACTGTATGAAGCAGCTATTCCCATGTCCTGGGCTAAAGGCCTTATAGCCATACTTAAATGGGACATGAGGGCCTAGCACCTGTCAGCGAGCTCACCTGTGCAAGCCTCTAAGCCTTGGTTTCCTGAGAAGCCACAGGGGACACCATAGAGAGAGACAGCCTGCTTAGCATGAAGTTTGGTGTCTCAGCTTTATACCTCAAGCCAGTAACCCTAGTGAGATTACCAGCCCCTCAGAGCCCTCCGTATCTTCATCTGTGACATGGGAACGGAATATCTACTGGGGACCATGGTGAAGAAACGGTGATGAGACATTTTACAGTGTCTTGTCCTAGGAAGGTTTTGAGGCAGCGCGATAAATTTGTGCCAAGAACCTAGCACCAGTCACCCAGTTCCCTCTCCCCTCTACAGGCTCTCCTTCTTTCCAAGATACTCTGCCTTCATGAGCTCACCCCTTCTCCACCCGAGATTTCGGGAAAAGGCTTGACAATCCCACCCTAGTGGAGAAGCCTGTCTGTGTATGAGCACAGAGTCCCAGGACGGGAGAGAGGAGCTCCTGGGAGAAATGGGGTGAGGACAGGGCCTTTCCAGGAAAGTGCCCCTTTGCTCCTTAGAAAGCCACAGTACTGATTCTCACCAATGAACACAGTCCACCCCAGGCTCACAAATCATTCCCAAGGAAGTTGTATCTGTGGCCAAGATGGCGTACCAGCTTGGAAACCCCACTACCCCCTACTTCCTGACCTACCTAGCTGTGCCTTCCCTGGGCAGAGCTCACCTCTCCAAGGCCCTCTGCCAGCCAGGGCCCAGGCACACATGCCTGCGCATGCCTGTAATCCCAGTGCAGTCCCCAAAGCATGGCTTGGGCCTCTAAGTTGTGACAGCTCACAGCATTTTGCTTTCCAAGTTCTCAAGCCAAAGTACGTAAGTCAAAGAGCCAGGCCCTTGTTGTGAGAGGCTCCCCACCCCCCCCCACCCCCCCGCAGATTATTTCATCAGAGTAAATTCCCAGCAGTGAAATGATCGGGCTAGAAAAGATGAACAAACATTTTTAGGGTTTTTGCTGTTTATTGCCAATTTTTCTTTGGGTGTTTATATGCTCTCACTATCAACAAACAAATACACTTGTTTTGCGACAGCGCTATTGGCATTGATTCTCATCCTTAACTTTCCAAAATATTTGCAAATAGCTTTATTCTTTCATTTCTAGAAATATGAATCACTTGTCTAGGATCCTTAGGCCATAGACAAACAGAGAGGTCACTGGTAATAGACATTTTTCACAAAATAAGTACATTTTCGTCTGCAGTCATCATGGCTTTACTTGTTTTGTCACTGCAAACTGCAGAAGGACATTTCCCTACCTAATCATAATGCCATCATGACACAAAGTGACCAAGAAGTCTTTGGTGTTACCAAACGTATAGTCCATAGTCCCATTTCCCCATTGCCTTATTTTGTTCAAATAGAACCCATACAAAGGCCATAGATGATATGTGGATGTTACGTTTCTTAATTCTCTTTTAAATCTAGAGCGTCCCCCACCTTGCCTTTCTTGCCATTGACTTGCTTGCATGAGCCAGGTCAGTCACCCTGTAGCGTGTCCCTCCTCCCCAGTTTGTCCAGGCTGCCTTGTGGTGCCCTTTAACTGGAGCTTCTATCTTCTGTTCCTCCTCTAATCCAGAAGTCAGTTCTAAAGGTGTTCCCTAGGGGCGCCTGGATGGCTCAGTCAGTTAAGCGTCTGCCTTCAGCTCAGGTCATGATTGCAGGGTCGTGGGATCGAGCCCCACATCAGGCTCCCTGCTCAGTAGGAAGTCTGCTTCTTCCTCTTCCACTCTCCCTGCTTGTGTTCCCTCTCTTGCTGTCTCTCTGTCAAATAAATAAATAAATAAATCTTAAAAAAATAATAAAATAAAGGTGTTCCCTGAATTCAAGCTCAGTTCTTTTGGCAGAAACCTTTGGCAGAGGTGGGAGTGGGGGTTTCCAGCACATTCCATTTGGAGACACAGGACATCTGGATGCCCCCTCTTAGTGACTCCAATATTAGTCTCTGCAAGGTAAACATCCCATCAACATTTTGGGCATTTATTGATACCTACTGATTAGCAGTCAGCAAGAATCCAGTCCTCAGTGTGGTGCCACAGGGGATGGCCATTCGATCATTCAGTGATTAATTCTTTACCTTTGAAGATACATGTGGAAAGAAATAAAAGAAGCCAGCATTCAGTGAGTACCTACTAATGGGCCGGCCCGGTGCTTCGTGCCTAGCTGTGCTCCATTGTATTTGACCTTGGCAACAAGGCACGGAAGAAATCTGATGACGATCATGCCAGAAATAACACTCAGTAGCATTTGGGGTGCTTCGTTTTATTCAGTCCTACCCTTGAGGTACACTCTTTTACTATCAAAATTACCAATGAGAGAATCAAGGCTCAGATGTGGTCTTCACTGGCCCAAGGGCACAGAGCCAGTATGTGGCAGGAGAAGATGTGAGCCCAGGCTTCTTGCCTTCTACAAGGCTCCTCCTTGCAGTTCATGCTGGGTCATGGATTACAGCCGCCCTTGGCATTGGCTACCTTCAAGCAGTGGTCATTGAGGAAATGGTCAGTGTGTAAGCAAGCCCACCTAAGGCTTCTAGAATCCTTCTAGAATTCTTCTAGAAAGACTCAAGCATGACCAACACTGTCTGGCTCCACAAATGTTTATTGGCTACAGTCCCTGCTCTTGTGAAACATAGAAGTCAGTCTGTTGGTTGCCATACCTGTGGGCCGTCCAGTAGAGATGGCCAGATGAGGTTCACCCTGGAGATGGAGATGTGGGATCATTGGTAAGAGATAAAAGCTAAGGCAAGGTGGTGAAGAAGACAGCACTAGAGCATGTGAAGAGGAAGGGGGCAAATGGGCTTGGAGACACTCCATAATAATGGAGGAGAAATCATCTAACCCAAGGAAGGGAACTGCAAAACACTACCCAGACCCCAAATATCCATCAATAGGGATGAGACTACACCAGCCAGTCTAGTCATCCTGGGGAAACACATCAAGAGGATGACAGAGGCCCATACACTGACACAGTTTCCACCCAATAAGACAGTCGACAGTGAGAAAATCAAGCTACAGAACAACATGGATGATGCTATTTACAACACACACACACACACACACACACACACACACGCTTCATATACACTACAGGCCAACAAGGTCCACAAGGAGAGTCAGCAAATCCAATCAGTATTCATCCAGGCCTGAGATTCCCCGAGGGTCAAATGGTCAAGGAATCCCTGGCTATATTGAAATCATTTCATTTGTAGAAGAAAAATGTATCCACCTGTTACTAGAGTATTTAAAGTTAATTTAACAGTGTAAGTGAAAAGCCACTCAGACACTTTCTGGTGGTGGCTATTATCCAGCCTAGAGGCTTGCCAAGGCTGGGGATGCTCCAGGGAAAGGCAAAATGGACAGCTCCCTAGGGCCCGGCCCCTGGACACCACCCCAGGCACTGGGGGATGCAGGAGGGGACACGTGCCAGGCTCCTGGCATCCAGCCAGGACTGCAGCAGGCCCTCCTTCCAGGAGGTGGGGGCTGTTGTCCTGGGCACTCTGTCCCTGGTTTCTTCCTGAGGATGGGGGAAGGACCAACAGGGAACCTGGAGGTCAGGACGCTGACTGAGCATATACTGAGAATGGATTCCTGGTACACCTGTGACACAGAGAGGTCTGGAGGTGAGACTGACTTTGGGTGGGGCAGCCGTCACGGGCAGTCTGTGGTCACCCAGGTCCCTCTGTGGTCACTCCTTCAGGTCTAGAGCCCCTCCAGGTGGCAGACAGGGGATGAGGAAGTGCTAACATCCCCACCTCAGTCAGAACAGACCCAGATATGGCCAAGGGGACATAGAGGCACTTCCCCCCCAAGTCATGCTCTGGACCCTGGGCCCCAGCTTGGAAGGTTGCTCCCAAGCCTCTGGAAGGCCAGGGACCAAATGGAGCTGCAAAGTTAGAGAAAAGAGCGAGCCCAGGCCTTCAGCAGCATCTTGGGACCTCTGAGAGCCCTGACACTGAAATTCCATTTCCATTCCAGTGTGGTTTGAGTCTTGGCTTTGGGGGACGCATTTGTTCCTTACAGTTAAAGCAGCCCATTGCCAGATGGCTCAGCAGACAGGGATGCCAGCAGAACTCCATCAGCAGCCATGTGCTCTAAGATACTTGACAGCTTTGCCATGAAGAGGGAAGGAGGACGTGATATTGGAAAAAGGCCAACCGCCTTGCTTGGGTCCTCTGTCCACCACTTTCTGGTTGTGGAATGGTACGCACGTGGCCAGAGGCTGCTCTAACCAGACCTGCTTAAGGTCACTTGGCACTCCCAGGTTTTTCTTCCCACGGTCATTAGATTATTCCAGGCACATCTCTGCCTCTGAGCAGGGTGGGTTCAAGGTGCTGGGGATTGATGCCTCCAGATGGTAGTGGGTATGGGAGTACATTAGCCCCCATGTCCCTCAGTGGGGTTCCCCAAGGCATGTGCTTCCAAATTTCTCAGGAGGTCCCATGAGTTACTGAGTCCCAATGGTAGCCAGCTCACTAACACGGTCCTTATGGGCTTGCCTTCCTTCCCAGGTGCCTTCCCTTCTTCCTCACCATGCCTGCACCCAGCTAACCTACTGTAGCACCTGCTTCACTACTTGCACACAAACCTTTGTCTCAGAATCTGTTTCTGGAGAACCCAAACAAGACTGCAACGTTTGGCAAGTGACTTCCCCATTCAATGCCTCAGTATCCCCATCTGTAAAGTGGGTACAATTATGAGGGCTGGTTCCCCAGTGTTGATTCACCCTGCTTTGGGTCACAGTACTCCACTTTCATCTGCCCCATGGTCAGTCATTTTTTTTTTAATTTATTTGAGAGAGAAAGAGAGCATGTGTGGGAGGGGCAGAGGGAGAGAGAATCTGAAGCAGACTCTACCCTGAGCACAGAGGCTAATGCAGGCTCGATCTCACAACCCTCCCTGAGATCACAACCTGATTCAAAACCAAGTCAGATACTTAACTGACAGAGCCACCCAAGTGCCCCTGCCCCATGGTCAGTCTTAGTGGCACCTTCAGTTTGGGGGCTCAGGCCTGTCCTGACTGGGAGGAGCAAGACCAGGCAAGGACAACCAGAGCAGCCCTTCTGCACCATGAATCCTGCAGGTATAAAGAGAGGACAGATGGCCCAGTGCCCCAACTGAGGCCGCCTGTGGTACCACCTCACAGTTCCTACTGGAGCTGGCCTAGCTCCTGCTTTTGCCTGGCTTTGGTCCCTACCCATCCTGCTCTCTCTGAGGCTACCCCTTAGCCTTCCCATCACCCTGTCAAGAAAGCCAGGTTGCCATGTATGGAAATTCCAACCCCAGCCCACTGCATTTGGGAGGTTTCCAAGAGCATCTTACGTGTTTGAGCTGGAGCCTGTCTCTGAGTGACACTCTCTCCCTATGGCTAGTGGTCCTCATGGATACAGTGGAAAGGGAAGTCATGGCTTTTGTACATCTCACTTGGGTACTATGGAGTTTATGCTTTGCTACTCCTCATGCTTGCTCACTTCTGGTGCTCCATAGATGCCAAGGCATAGGACTCCCTGGTCCCACCCTGCACATTATAGGAACCAAATAAGGGCATATTAAATGTCTAGGTAATTGGAGGGAGGAATCCAGCTTCCAGCTTTGGAAAAGTCTGGCTACAATTACCATTAGAATACAGAAGAGTTTCATCATCCCCGAAGAATTCCCTCATGTCACCCCTTTGTAGAAACCCAGTCCCTATACTCAACTCCTGGCCACCACTGATCTATTCTTTCTTCCTATAGTTTTCTTTTTTCCAGAATGTCATGTAAATGAAATCATTAAAGTATGAAACTTATAGCGTCTGACTTCTTCATTCAGCTTAGTGTCTCTGAGATTCTTGTCTAAATAAATTTAAAAGGATTAGAGTTATACAAATCATGTTCTGTGACCACAGTGGAATTAAATTACAAATCAATGGAAGAAAGATATCTGGGAAATATCCAAATATTTGAGCAGTAGTGAAATTCTAAATAACCCACACGTGGAAGAATAAATCAAAAGGAAGAGTAGAAAGTATTTTGAACTGAATGAAAATGAAAATATAGCATATCAGAGCTTTTGGGATGCAGGTAAAGTTCAAGAAAACTTTAAACAGGAGAGCAAATTAAACCCAAAACAAGGAGAAGAAAGGGCATAATAAAGACCAAGATGAAATCAATGAAGTGGAAAATCAAAACCAGAAAGAACAGTAGAGAGGACCAATAAAAATGAAATTTGGGAGAACACAACTTACCAATAGCAGAAATGAGAATGGTGACATCACTACAGATGTCTACAGATATTTGAAAAATAATAGAAGAATATTCTGAAAAACTGTGTTCATAAATTTGAAAACCTTGATGAAATGCACAGTTTTCCTTGAAAGCCACAAACTACTGAGGATGACACAAGAAGAAATAGATAAACTCTGTACTCATTAAAGAAATTGACTTTGTAGTTACAAACCTTCCCCCAAAGAAAACTCTGGGCCCAGATGGTTTCACCATGGAATTTACCCAACGTTTAAGGGAGAGATAGTAACAATCTTATACAAGCTCTTCCATAACATGAAAGTGGAGACAATATTTCCCAACCATTTTCATGAGGCCAGCATTACCCTAGTATGGAAACCAGGCAAAGACATTCTAAGTAAACTACAGATAAAATTTCTGATAAATACAGATGAAAAAATTTAAACACAAGCTTAGCCAACCAAATTCAACAATATACAAAAAGATTAATACATCATGAGCAATAGGGGTTTCTCCCAAGAAGGTAGGATTGATTGAACATTCAAAAATCACAGTGACGGGGGTGCCTGTGTGGCTCATTTGGTTGAGCAATGCATTCTTGATTCAGTTCAGGTCACGATCTTAGGATTGTGACATTGAGCCCAATGTAGGGCTCTGCACTGGAGATTGAGCCTGCTTAAGACTCTCCCTCCCTCTCCTGGTGTTCTTCCCCCCACTCTCTAGAAACAAACACCACAATGGAACCCAGTATAGGTAGTGAGTCAAATAGTGTCTCTCCCTTCCCCAGATTCAAGTTTATTCAGAACTTCAGGGTATGACCTTATTTGGAAATAGTCTTTGTAGATGTTCTTAGCTAAGGATATTGAGATAAAATTATTGTAGGTTTAGGATGGGTCCTATATCCAATAACTTGTGTCCTTGAGAAGAGAGGTACAAAGACAAACATGAAGAAGGCTATGTGAAGATGAAAGTAGGCTGAGACTGGAGTTATCTGGCCACTACCCAAGGAACAGATGGGACCACCAGAAGCTGGAAGACTAAAGGAAGGATTCTCCCCTAGAGCCTTTAAAGGGTGCATGGCCCTGCTGACACTTTATTTTCAAACTTCTAGCTTCTATAACTGTGCAAGAATAAATTTCGTGTTTCTAAGTGGTAATTTGGTACAGAAACCCTAGGAAACTCATTGACCATACTAAGTAACTCAAAACAAAAAACCACATGACCATCTCAATAAATGAGGAGAAAGCATTTGACAAAATCCAACATTCATTCCTGAAAAAAACCATCTCAGCAAACCAGGAATAGAAGGGGATCTTCCTCAGTCCAATGAGTGTAGATTAAAAAAACCTCCAGCTAGCAGCACGAATGGTAAAAGACTGAGTGCTTCTTTCCCCTGTGATCAGGAACATAACAAGGATGTTCACTCCCAACACATCCATTCAGGATTGTATTGGAGTTTCTAGCCGGTGCAATCACACATGAAAAAGAAAAAAAAAGTCATTCATATTGGGACAGAAGGAGAAAAATTGACTTTATTTGCAGTTGACATAATCCCCTATGGAGAAAATCTGATGAAATCTATAAAAACCGCTATTAGAACTCATGAGTTTAGCAAGGTTCTGAATTTAAAGTAAATATACAAAAATCAAATCTATTTCTACATGCTAGGACTGAAAAATCAGATATTGAAATAAAAAAATATTGACAATAGTATAAAGATCTGAAAAAAAGTTGTAAAAAACCTATATATTGACACTACAAAACATTCCTGAAAAAGAGTATCTAAATAAAATAATGGAGAAGGAGACATTGTTCACCAGTTGGAAGACTTTATATTGTTAAGATGTCAGTTCTCCCAAAGTTGGTCTAGAGATTCAATGCAATCTCAGTCATATTTCCAGAAGGCTTGTGGAAATTGACAAGATAACTCTAAAATTCACATGGAAATGCAAAGGACCTAGAATAGCCAAAACAACTTTGGAACAAAGAACAATGGTGATGGGCTAATCCTACTTGATTTCAGGATTTATTCTAAAAGCTACAGTAATCAGACAGTGTGGTATTGGCCTAAAGTTTCCATCTTTTGAATTATTTGAAAAGTTTTTGGTATTCCATTTTAATTAATTTATATAATTTATGCATGTATGTCTTTGCATAGACTTTTTATACTCACTCTAGGGATTATGATAGGAACAATTAATTTTTTAGTCTACTAATACTCAATATTTTAACTTCCAGTAGAATGCAGACACCTTCACCATGCCTTCTTCCTTTGCACTATAGTTGTCTTACGTATTATATCTACATGAGTTAGAAAACATATCACACAATACTATAATTTTTGCTTTTAACATCAAAGTTGTTTCGAAGAACTTAAGAGGAGAATATCTCATTATATTTACTGAGATATATACCATTTCTGTTGTTCTTCCTTTATTTCTGATCTTCCAACTTTCCTTTCCAAGTTTTCCAAGTTTCCTCTTCTGTCTGAAGAAATTCATCTAGCAATTCCTTTAGTGCTGGCAACAAATTATCTTAGTTCCCTTTCCTCTGAGAAGGTCTTTATTTCAACTTATTTCTGAAGGATATTTTTACTGAATCTGAAATTCTGTATTCTTCCAACAGTTAAAAAATATTATTCCATTGCTTTCTGGGTTCTATGGTTTCTGATGTAACATTTGTAGTCATCTGAATTGATATTTCCCTATGTATTGTGTGTCATTTTTCTCTGGTTGCTTTTAAGATATACAAATGGACCCCAATTTATGAAGGTTCTGCTTATGATTTTTCAACCTTAGAGTGGTGCAAAAATGATATCTATTCAATAGAAACCACAAATTGAAGTTGTTGGGTTTTTAAAAATATTTTATTTATTTATTTGACACAGAGAGAGAGAGATCACAAGTAGGCAGAGAGGCAGGCAGAGACAGGGGGAAGCAGACTCCCTGCTGAGCAGAGAGCCCAATGTGGGGCTAGATCCCAGGACCCTGAGATCATGACCTGAGCCAAAGGCAGAGGCTTAACTCACTGAGACACCCAGGTGCCCCACACAATTTGAAGTTTTGATCTGTCCCTGGGCTAGTAATGTACAGACTGATATTCTCTCTTGATGCTGGGCGGCAGCAAACTCCAGCTCCCAGTCATCAATATGATCACAAAGGTAAACGACCAATGTACCTACAACTGTACTATACCCATACAACTGTTCTGCTTTACACTTTCAGCACAATATTCAATAAATTACACAAGGTATTCAACACTTTATTAATAAAGTAGGTTTTGTGTTGCATGATTTTGCCCAGATACAGGCTAGTTTAAATGTTCTGAGCATGTTTAGGGTAGGTCAGGCCAAGCTATGCTGTTCAGTAGGTTACCATCTTAAAAGCATTTTCAGGGGCGCCTGGGTGGCTCAGTTGGTTGAGCATCTGACTTCTGATTTTGGCTCAGGTCATGGTCTCAGGGTCTTGGGATC
The DNA here is from genome assembly GCA_002007465.1 of Ailurus styani. Taxonomy (NCBI): domain Eukaryota; kingdom Metazoa; phylum Chordata; class Mammalia; order Carnivora; family Ailuridae; genus Ailurus; species Ailurus styani. Next base: position 1,279,195 of record LNAC01000450.1, on the reverse strand, counting down.
CATGCTCAGCATGGAGTCTGCTTGTCCCTCTCCCTTTGCTTCTCTCTCAGCTAAATAGATGATGATGATGATGATGATGATGATGATGATGATGATGATGATGATAGATAGATAGATAGAATCTTTTTTAAAAAAAAGCATTTTCAACTTAATGCTATTTTCAGCTTACAATGGGTTTATCAGAACAACCCCATCATAAATTGAGGAAGACTTGTGTTTAGCTTCAGTATTCATCAGTTTGATTATGATGCATCTAGGCATGGATTTCTTTGAGTTTATCCTGTTTGGGATTTGCACAGCTTCTTGAACGTGTAAATTTATGTTTTGCTTTGATTTGGTGGGGGGCAAAATTGTGGAATTTTCAACCATCATTTTTCGAATATTTTTTTCCATATTTCACCTCATTCTTTCCCTTCTCAAGACTCGATGACTTGATGTTAGACCTTTTTGGTATTACCCCACAAGTTCCCGAGGCTCTGTTCATTTTTTCTAGTTTTTTCTCTCCGTTGTTCATCTTGGATAAATTTTATTGAATTATCATCAGGTTTGGTGACTCCTTTTCTAGTCAGGGAAGTTCCTTATTTTGTATTTTCCAAATTTAAAATTTCTACTTAGTTCTCTTTAGTATCTCCTGTTTCCTGAGCCTTTCTATCTTTCTGTCCACTTCAAGAGTTGTTTACCTTTATTTCCTGGAGCATGCATATAAAAGTTGCATAAAGTCTTCTCAGAATAGCATCCATCTCTGGGTTGGTGTCTGCTGTCTTTTCTCTTGTGAGATGATGTCAATGTTTTCCTACTTCTTCATATGTCAAGCAATTTTGTTTTTTTCCCTTGGACATTCTGAATATTACATTTTGGGACTCTAGGTCTTGTTTAAATCCTGTACAGAATGTTTGTTTTTTAAAATTCGTGAGTTTTAGCAGGCAACCTGCTTCCTGAGGGCTGTGGTTCTAATCTCAGTTCAGTTTTCAAAATCTTTGCAGAGGTACTTATATTCGTCCTGTATATGCATTACCCAATGGCTAGTTTGGCACCTGAATGGTGGTCCACCCTATAGTTCAGATCTCAAAGGTATTGATTTGCTACTTAGGGTCAGATCCATGCATGCAGACACAACTCAGAGGGAAGTCCAGGAGGTTTTAAGCAATTTTATTTTGAGCTTTTTCTCCCAAGCAATCTCCCCAACATTTCTCTGCTTCCACTCCCACCATGCACTGGGTTTCTAACTAGAACACTGGGACTTTAGTTTTCCTGCTCTTTCTTGTACTTCCTGCAACTGTGTCTGCCTCTGGGACCAAGCAGTGAAAGCATAGAAAAAAAACAAAAGCCATGGGTATTATCCCTATACTCTTGAGCCTACAGTTCCTTTGGTCAGAAAAGGAACTCAGAGTTTTAGGTGCCTTCCCAGCAGCCACTGCTGCTCTACCTTTGTGGGGATTGCCTGGGGTAGGGATGTGGGCAAAGCATGAAAAAATAGATTTCCTCCACTCTCTATTGATGTTAGACCTTTTTGGTAATACCCCACGTGTTCCTGAGGTTCTGTTCATATTTTTCTACATTTTTTTCTCTCTGTTATTCATTTTGGATAAATTTTATTGAATTATCGTCGTGTTCAGTGACTCTTTTTCTAGTCAGGGAATTTCTTAATTTTGTATTTTCCAAATCTAAAATTTCCACTTAGTTCTACTTAGTACCTGCTATTTGTTTACTGAGACTTCTTTCCCACTCTTTGAATCAAGGGTTTCTCTTAGAGCTCTTTTTATTCACACCAGTGCATACATCTGGGTTTCAGTTCGACTGAAGGTAATACCAAAGGAAAAAATGGGAAACTCATGGCAGTTCAGTTGTATATAGAGGTCTGTTCTCATTCCCAATTCATCTGCCTTAGCTTTTAAAAAATAGACTTTATCTTTCTTTTTCGAGTGTTAGATTCACAGCAAAATTGAAGGGAAAGTACAGAGAGTTCCCTTTGGTTGGTTCCCTACCCAACCAACGCCACAGCCTCCCCATTATCAACAGTCCACACCAGAGTGGCACATTTGTTGCAGTCAATGAACATACACTGGCATGTCATTATAACCTAAAGTCCATAGTTTACATTAGGATTCACACTCAGTGTTGTGCATTTAAGGGTTGTTGAGGGTTTTTTTGACAGGTGTATAATATGTACCCACCATTATAGTATCTTACAGAATAGTCTTACTGACCTAAAAATTTTCTGTGATCCTCCTATTCATCCCTCCTCATTCCCCCTCCTACTTCCCCCTCCCAAACTCCTAGTTATCTCTAATCTTTGTACCATCTCCATAGTTTTGCCTTTTCCAGAGTGTCACATAATTGGAATCATACAGCATATAGTCTTCTCAGATTGGCTTTTTTTTTTTAGCAATATGAATTAAAGTTTCTCCATGTCTTTCAGGGCTTGATAACCCATTTCTTTTGACCATTGAATAATATTCCATTGTATAGAGGTACCAAGCATTTACTCATTTACTTACTGAAGAACATCATGGTTGCTTCCAAATTTGCAAATTCTGAATAAAACTGCTACAAATGCCCATGTGCAGGTTTTTATGTAAGTTTTCAACTCCTCTGAGTAAATACCAAGGAATGTGATTGCTGGATTGTATAGTAAGACTATGTTTAGTTTTGTTAGAAATTGCCTGCCTTCCAAAGTGGCCGTACCACTTTGCATGTCCACAACCAGTGAATGAGAGTCCCTGTTGCTCCACATCCTGACCAGCATTTGGTGTTGGTGATGTTTTGGATTTTGGCCACTCTGTGTCCATTGGTATCTTTTTGTTGTTTTAATTTGTATTTCCCTGATGACATGTGATGTGGAGCACCTTTTCTTTTTTTAATTATTATGTTCAGTTAGTCAACATATAGAATTAGTTTTTGATGTAGTGTTCAATGATTCGTTAGTTGCATATAACACCCAGTGCTCATCACCATGTGCCCTCCTTAGTGCTCATCACCCAGTTACCCTATCCCCCCAATCCCCTCCCTTCTGTAACACTCAGTTTGTTTCATGGAGTCCAGAGTCTCTCATGGTTTGTCTTCCTCTCTGATGTCCTCCCATTCGGTTTTCTATAAGTTTATCTGCCATTTGTAAATCTCCTTTGTGAGGTGTGTGTTCAGGTCTTTTTTTTTTTCAAGGTTTTTTTTTTAAAAATGAAGTCTATCTCCAGTGTGGGGCTGAAACTCACAACCCCAAGTTAGAGTTGCATGCTCCACCAACTGAGCCAGCCAGGTACCCTCTGGTCAGGTCTTTTGACTAATATTTTAATATTGGGTTGTTCTTTTACTTACTGTTGAGTTTTAAGAGGTTTTTGGATAGCAGTCCTTTATTCTGTAAATACTTTCTTTCAGTGTGTGACTTTTCTTCTCATTCTCTCAACAGTGTCTTTCACAAGACCAAAGTTTTAACTTTAATAAAATCAAGTTATCAATTATTTCTTTCAGGGATTATGTCTCTGGTGTTACATCTAAAAAGTTATCACCATATCCAAAAACATCTAGATTTTCTCTTATGCTACCTTCTAGGATTTTTATAGTTTTGGGTTTTGCATTTAGATCTATGACTCACTTTGAGTTAATTTTTGTAAAGGGTGTGTGCTTAGATTCATTTTTATTGCATGTAGATCTCCAGTTCTTCCAAAATCATTTGTTGAAAAGCTATGGTTTCTTCACTGTTTTACCTTTGCTACTTTGTCAAAGATCTGTTGACTGTATTTGTATGGGTCTGTTTCAGGGCTTTTTATACTGTTCCAATGATCTATTTGTTCACTAATGCCACACTGTCTTGATTACTGTATCTTTTTTTAAAAAGATTTTATTTATTTGAGAGAGAGAGAGCATGTGAGAGACAGGGAACATGAGCAGGGGGAGGGGCAGAGGGAGAAGCAGGCTCGCCACTGAGCAGGGACCCTGACTCTGCGGGTGGGGGTTCAATCCAAGGACCCTGGGATCACAACCTGAGCCAAAGTCAAACACTTAACTGACTGAGCCACCCATGTGGCCCTTAATGACAGTATCTTCACAGTAAGTCTTGAAATTGAGTACTGTCAGTGCTCCAACTTTGTTGTTCTCTTCCCGTATGATGTTGGCTATACTGGGTCTTCTTGCTTCTCATACAAACTTTAGAATAAGCTTGTTGATATTAACAAAATAACTTGCTGGGATTTTGATTGGGATTGCATTGAATCTACATATAGATCAAGTTGGGAAGAACCATCATCTTTAAAATATTGTCTTCCTATCCACTAACATGGATCCATTTATTTAGTTCTTTTAGTTTCATCAGAGTTTTGTAGTTTTCCTCATAGAGATCTTGTACATATTTTTTAAAGATTATACCTAAGTATTTCATTTTGGAGAAGTGTTAATGTAAGTAGTATTGTGTTTTTAGTTTCAAATTCCACTTGTTCATTAGAGGTATATAGGAAATGATTGATTTTTGTATATTAACCTGGTATATTACAATATTCCTCTAATTACTTATTAGTTCCAAGAGTATTTTTGTTAGTTCTTTAGGATTTTCTACATAACATGATCATGCCATCTGTGAATAAAGATAATTTTATTTTTTCCTTATCAATCTGTATACTTCTTATTTCCTTTTCTTGTCTTATTGCATTAGCTAGGACTTCCATTATGGTGTTGAAAGCCAATGTTGAGAGGAGACATCCTTGCCTTATTCCTGATCTTAATGGAAAAGCTTCAAGTTCCTCACCATAAAGTATGATATTGGCTTTAGGTTTTTTGTATATATTCTTCATCCAGTTGAGGAAGTTCCCCTCTAGCCCTAGTTTGCTGAGAGTTTTTGTCATGAATGGTGGAGGATTTTGTCATTTCCCTTTCTTGCATCTATTGATATGACCTTTCTTTCTTTCTTTTTTTATATTAACAACAAACCCAAGTTCACTTTCAAATAACACTACACCTCTTCATGGATAGTGTAAGTACCTAACAAAAATAAAACATTTCTAATCTCTTCCTTCAATTTCATGCATCATCGCTGTCATTCATTTTGCTTATATATAGTCCTTGAATACACAATTGCTATTCTTAATTTGAGCAAACTATTATCTGTTAGATCAATTAAGAATAAGAAAAGTAAAAGTTTTTATTTTACCTTCACTTACGTCTTCACTAATGCTCTTCCTTCATGTAGAACTGAATTTCTGACCTATATTATTTTCCTTTCCTCTGAAGCACTTACTTTAACCATTTCATTTTGGGGCTCTTTTGGTGGTTTCATACCTTTATTTGACAATTAGTGTTTAGTTCTCATATATATTAACTAACTGTAGATTTTTGAAAGTTGTGACAAGTACATAGGTAACCAACGTGTAGAGCTTGTTTGGTGAGTTTTCAACCTCATGACATTTTCTAAACAACCGCACATGGATACAGAATGGGTCATTCCTTATTCCTTTGACCCAGATGACTTTGTTGAAGATGGTGTCAGTGTGTACATTTGGCGTTCCCATCTCTTTCATGGCAAATTTCCAGATCTCTTTGAGTACACAAGGGGCAGACTTCTTGAAACCCATTCCACAGATGTGCTTGTGAATATTGGTGGTGTATTCTCTGGTCACTACCTTACTGATGGGGGGACAGTTCTTCTTCTTGCCACCTTTCATTAAGGGAGCCATGTGAAGCCAGGTGACAAGGAGGCTCAGAGCAGAGTGGGACAAGTACAAGTCAAGTCGTCTCTCCTAGCTCAGCCTCACACTGCCCCTCTTTGGGAGCTCCCAGGTGCCAGGCCTCTGAGGTCCCAGATCTGGAGTTCTTGCAAGGCAGATACTTGGCAACAAATCCTCCATATTTTTGTTTGTCTCAAAGTTTTTATTTCACTTTCACTTTTGGAAGATTATCTTGCAGAATATAAAATTCTAGATTGGTGGGTTTTTTTCCCCTCAAGACTTTAAGTATTTTACTCTTCTCTTCTTGCTGGCCTGGTTTCTAAGAAGTCAGGTGTAAGTCTTATCTATAGGTGAAGTGTTTTCCCCCTCTGGTTTCTCTCAGGATGTTTTCTTTATCTTTAGTTTTCCGCAGTAGGAATAGCATAGGTGTAGTTTTTTGTTTGACATTTTTCTGCTTGGTGTTCCCAAAACTTCCTGGACTGTGGTTGGTTCTGACATTAATTTGGGGGAATTTGCAGTCATTGCTGCTTCAAATCTTTCTTATGTCCCATTTGCTCTTTCCTTTACTTCTGATATTCTTTTTTATTTTATTTTATTTATGTATTTGACAGAGAGAGAGAGAGATCACAAGTAGGCAGAGAGGCAGGCAATGAGAGGGGGAAGCAGGCTCCCTGCTGAGCAGAGAGCCTGATGCGGGACTCTAAGATCATGACCTGAGCCAAAGGCAGAGGCTTAACCCAGTGAGCCACCCAGGTGCCCCTCCTTCTGATATTCTTGACACACACATGTGACATCTTTTGTGGTTGTATCACCATTTTGGGATTTTGTATTCCACTTTTCTTCAACCTTTTTTTTTTTCTCTTTGCTTTTAAGTTTTGGAAGTTTCTATTGATATTTCCTCAAGCTCAGAGATTCTTTCTTCAGTCATGTCAAGCCTACTAATGAGCTCATCAGATATATTCCATTTTTGGTATAGAGATTTTCATCTCTGGCATTTCTTTTTAATTCTTTTTTAGGATTTCCATCTCTCTGCTTACATCTATTCTATGTTGTGCATTTTTACTCTTTAGAATCCTTAGCATACTAATCATAATTGCTCTAAATTCTCAATCTGATAATCCTAACACCCCTGCCATATCTGTGTCTGATGATTGTTCTATCTCTGCAAAATGTAGTGGGGTTTTTTTGCCTTTAAGTATGCCTTGTACTGGGGAAGGGGCGGCGGGCACCATGTCTGCCCACGAAGGTGGCAAGAAGAAGCCCCTGAAGCAGCCCAAGAAGCAGGCCAAGGAGATGGACGAGGAAGACAAGGCATTCAAGCAGCAACAGAAGGAGGAGCAGAAGAAACTCGAGGAGCTAAAAGTGAAGGCCGAGGGGAAGGGCCCCCTGGCCACAGGTGGAATTAAGAAATCTGGCAAAAAGTAAGCTGTTCCTTGTGCCCGAGGCAATGATGATCCTTAATTCCATTCCTGTTTAAACATCTGGATTCCCTGTCAGAGCATCTGTTGCTACCTATAGCTGGAATGAAGTGTTGTCTTAGATCCTCTTGTACATTTAAGAATAAACTTTAGTAAAAAAAAAATAAAATAATCATAAAAAAGTATGCTTTGTAATTTTTTATTGAAAGCCAGATATGATGTGCTGTGTAAAAAAAACTCCAGTGAATGGACCTTTAGTGATTTGATAGTAAGGTGTGAGGGGAGAAGTGTTCTACAGTCTTATGACTAAGTCCCAGTCTTTTTGTGAGACTGGACCCCTGGACTGTAAATTACACAAGTACCTCTCAGTTTTTCACAACGTCAGGTGGGACAGGATGGATAGAGGGGGCTGGAATTGGAATTTTTCCCTTCCCCTAGGTAGACGGCTGGTGAAAGGTAGTTTCCTTCCCCTGTCAGTCAGACTCTGCTAAAACTCCATTGAGTTAAGTTTTGGTAAAACAGTTTCTCTTGAGGACAGGACTTTTAAAGCACAGAGTGCTCTGGTGTATTTCAGAAAGGCTCCTTTCCCCTGTCTCTACAGACAGCACAAGGGGATTTTCTCTGAAGGTCACCGTGAGGACCTGCTGGTGTTCCTGGATGAAAAACTCACTCACAAGAGTGTGTGTGTGTGTGGCAGGGTTCCCTGACTGGGTCCCTCCAGAATTTTCAATTCTCAGACTTGTCCACACCAAGCTTCCAGTTGGTGGATCACAAGTTGAGTTTTCCCACTCTGGCCCTAGTTCCTGGGGAGGTGTCTGTTCCCTCTTTCGACTTTGTTAACTTGTGAGTCTCTGTATCCATCCATGTGTCCAATTTTGGAAACAGTGATTTGCCCTATTAAGTCACTGCTCTTACAGATCTAAGAAGAGTTGTTGATTTTTCGGTTTGCTTAGCTTCTTACTTATTAGGGTGGAGTGATGACTTCTAAGCTCCTTATATGGCAGAGTAGAAACTGGACATCTCATTTATTTTTCAGAGTTCTCAGATAGATGTCCCACACAGTCTGTCCAAGGGTCTCAACTGCATTTATTGGGAGAGATAGGAACTCTACCTTTTGGGAAAAAATGCAATAAATATATGGCTGAAGATAAAACTGAGAGGATATTTAACAAAATCTTACAAGTTATTTCTGGGTAAGACAATGTGGAAGGGTTTCTTATTCACTCTTGGTCATTTCCAACTTTCCTCTAATGCACATTATTACATAATTTAAAAAACAAATCATGAAGCACTCTTAAAATAACCCAGGCATGGTGAACTCACATTTAGTGGTCAGAATAATTTCTAAGGCATATGTTGTGGACTATATGGACAGATGGAGAGTTCTCATGAAGTGCTGCTTGGGGGAAAGACAAGGCATAAACAATGTGAGCATTCTCATTCCAGCCCTGGACACCACATCTGCTCATGCAGAAGGAAGAGAACCAGCACAGATGCCAGCCCGTAGTCTTTCAAGCAACATGGCCCCAGGGCTTTGTTTATTTTACTTTTTGTTGTGTATTTTATATTGCCTAGACATTCAGTTAAAGTAAAAATATAAGACCGAACAAAAGAGTCATCGCCATTGCTCTGAGGAGTCCTGAAAGGTGTGTCCAGGTTCCTGGAACCTATGACTGTTACCTCATTTGGAAAAAAGAGTCTTTGCAGATGTAATTAAGAATCACGAGGGGTGCCTGGGTGGCTCAGGCAGTTAAGCATCTGCCTTCAGCTCAGGTCATGGTCCCAGGGTCCTGGGATTGAGCCCCACATCGGGCTCTCTGCTCAGCAGGGAGCCTGCTTCTTCCTCTCCCTCCACTGATCCTCCTGCTTGTGATCTCTCTCTTGCTCTCAAATAAATAAATAAAATCTTAAAAAAAAAAAAGAAACACGAGGTGAGGCAATAAGTTCTGGATTATCAGGATGGGCCTTAAATCCAATGATAAGTGGCCCTTATATGAGACACACAGAAGAGGAGACAGAGTCAAAGAAGGTGACGTGAACATGAAGGTAGATATGGGAGTGGCGTGAGCTCAAGCCATAGAAGATGGCAGCCACCAGAATTTAGAAGAGGCAAAGAAGAGATTCTCCTCTGGAAATTTAGAGGGAGTGTGGCCCTGCCGATACCTTGGTTTCGGACTTCAGGCCTCCAGAACTGTGAGAGAATAAATTTCTGTTAATTTGTGGCCATTTGTTACAGCAGCCCTAGGAAACAAATACAGTTCAGAGAGGTCAGACCGCTGGCAGGTCATCCTGCCCAGGCCAGCTCAGTCCAGAAAGTCAGACCTCAGGCAGATCGATGAAAAGTCAGTTACAATCTGATGTGTGCAGGCAGAAGCCCTAGCAGACGACTTATAACCAGGGAGGAACCCAGTGTCCTCTAAGAAGGGATTCTTGGGATACCTGTGGAGCTACCCTAGCGAAGTAGCTCTGAACAGGATAGTGAAGGTCACTCCATGTTACAGCCTCTGCCAAATGTGGGCATCAGTCAGCATAGCAGAGGGCATGCTGCAACAACAAAGAAGCCTAAGCTTTTAGTGAACTGTAACATCCAAGGTCTACTTCTTCCTCGTGTGACATGTTTATATGGCTCATGCATGGGTTCTGTTCTCTAGTTCCTAGCTCCATGACCCAGGCTGAAAAAGCAGCCACCTAGGAAACACGAATGGTCACTACAGCAGAGGGAAAGAGAGTTTTGGCAGAGCCTGCGCAAGCAATTAAAATACACCAACTCATTTGTCTGATTCGTGAGTCATTCAAACCCACACATACAAGGAGGTCAGAAAGTGTGACCCTATCATCCACCCAGAAAGGGGAGAGATAAAACTATTTAGTGAACAGCATTAACAACTAGCACACTTTCTGTGAGTCCAAACAGCCCCTTGTTCCACCTATTTTCTTCAGTGATCACTGCATGCTACAGGGCCTCGCTGAGATTATGTTCAGTTACTGTTGAATAAAAGGAAAGAGGGAAGGAAGGAAGGGAAGGAGAAAGGAAGAGGGAAGAGGGAGGAAAGCGGGAGGAAGGGAAAGACGGGGGGGAAAGGAGGGGGAAGAAGGGGGAGGGAGGAAGGGAAGGAGGGGGAGGGGGAGGAAGGAGGAAGAGGAAGGGAGGGAAGGAAGGAGAGAGGGAGGAAGTGGGGGAGGAGGGGAGGAGAGAGGGATGGGGGAAGGAGGAAGAGAGGGAGAGAGGAAGGGAAGCAGGGAGGAAAGATAAAGTTCTTGGTATGTAGAAAGTGTTCAAGACAGTTTTTCTAAACCAGCACTGAAAATGGGACCTGGTGGGAGCACTATAAACATTAAATTGACATTCATTTTTGTTTCTCCTAGGTTTGACTTCCAGCTTTTTGTCAAATCCAAGCCTACAGCCAGACATAGCCCAGGACAGGGCAGCCTGAATGCCTGAGGTCAGGAGCGAGGTTGTTGCTCGTGGAACTGATCCGAGCAGTCAGAACACAGTCTGGGTGGGTGTCAGAGCAAACCTCAGTGATAGGTTTGGTTCCAGGGCTGCTCTTCACTACCCTGTCCTTAGGGCTGTGTCCCAATGACCCAGGACATGCCCAATCCTGCACCCTATCATTCTGTCCACTTGCTCTGCTCTGGCAAGCTCTATCTGGACTAAAATCTATACTTTGCTTCTAATCAGCCCATCAGGATAGCAACACAAACCTGGAACTTGGTTTTCATTTCAGGCTTTCCCTTGAATCAATGGACAAATCAATGTCAAGTTATGACTTGTTGTATGCAAGTGTCAGAAACCCCACTCCCATGGTCTACAGAATAGAGTACAAATGGTTTCAGGTGTGGTTGGATCCAGCAATCTAACCCAACGCTCTGTTTCTCAGGTTGGCTTTCCTCTGTTAAGACTCATTCTCAGACTGACTATTTCCCACCACACAGCCCTGGCCCGAGAGCCTAGGACAGTGCTAGGAACATCATAAGGGTTCAATAAATACTTGTGGAATGAATAAACGAATAAATGGATGATGGGCCTATCACTCCAGGTTTACATCCTATTAGCTTAGCAATTCAAGGAAAAAAAGAGTAAGTCCTTCCAAACCCAAGTCCTCAGGGACGACTGTAATTAGTCTGGCTTGGGTTTGGGTCATATATTTGTCAGAATGGGCTAGACTTTGCCGTGGTAACACGTAAATCCCGAAATCTCTTCCTGCCTTACTCACATCACAGTCCAATGTGTTTGGGACATAGAGGCTTTGCTCCAAGTGGTCACCAAGGTGTCTGGGCCCCTCCCATTCTGTGACCATCTTCAACACAAAGCTCCAAGGTCATCAGGGCAAGGAAAAAGAATATTCCACATAGAAGCCATGTTAAGTTACAGAACTGAAGGTGACACGCATTCAGCCCGTATTCCACTGGCCAGGGCTGGTGCAGAAGGAGAATAAAGTGCTTTGTAAAACTGTAATATTGTAGCTTGCTGGGATTTTATGATTCCCTGGGCTAATCACCAAGGCCAGGAAGTCTTGATGCTCTGACTGGCCAGGTCTGGGTTGCACTCACACCCCTAAAGTTGGGGGAGTGGGTCAGCCCTTCATGCTTCCTTTGCTTGTTCCAGGAGGTGCCTGCTTCTCTGGGGGGAAAGCAGGGTGCTATCACCAGAAGGAAAGAAGGGTGTTGGGCAAGCAGAGTTAATACTGACCTCTAACCCCTGGGTGTTGCTTCTTGACCCTCCTCCAAGGACCAGCAGAGTCTGAGCATTTCCCTGCAGGGTCAGGCTGGCAGAGGGGTCCCAAACAACTTTAATTTTACTTAAATGACTCTCAAATAATGTCAGACCCCTGTGGTCCCTCAAAATCGAATTTAGTGAGAATATTCAAGCCTTAATTTTTTTCTAACAGACTCTGGGCAAATAAAAATATTTAAAGTCAATACCTAGAGAGTCATGTGTATTTTAATATGCTTTAGAAACTGATTCTAAAACTCATGGTTATTGCTTGTAGAAAACTTGGAAAACAAAGAAAAGTATTAGTCAGCTTTCACTGAGCTATGCTACAAATGATCCCCCCTGGCTTACAGCAACAAAGGTTTATTTCTCCCTCGTGTTTTATGCTGGCCGTGGATCAGCCAGGCTCTGCTCTATGTCTCTTCTCCAAGACACAGCCTGCAGAATCAGCCCCATTGGGATGTGCTGTTCTCGAAGCCAGGAAAATGGAACTGGCTGAACCTACAATGGTTTTTAAAGCTTCTGCTCCAACATCGTGTATATCACTTCTGCCCACATCCTGTTGTCTGAGCACGTCGATGGCCAAGTCCAATGTCAGTGGAGCAGGGCAGTATGCTCCTTTCAGAGGGAGGCCCTCTGAGTCACAGGCAATGGGTAGAGAGGTCTCACAGGAAGGGGAGAGCAAAAATGAGAAACAAAACAGTATCGGTGACAAGTATGAAAAAATAAAATATGATTAGCACAATCCCATCAACAACCCCAGAGATGAACACTGTTACCCTCTTGGTGGATTTCTTTCAGGGTATGTCCCTAAGCATGTGTAAACTGACATTCGGTCTAATCGCCATTTACACAAATCACTCAAAATAATGAAACAAAGGCAATCAAACCCAGGTACTCTAACAATCGGTATATCAAACCCCAACCAGATGATTCGGTCAGCCTCCTCCAGCCAAAGCCAGCCTCCCAAACCGATTGCCCAACGCAGCTAATTGGTTTGGCTGGAGAACCAGATTAATTGGCACCACACTGGTGGAGTGCCTACTGTATGCCAGATGTTGGTATTGGTTGACTGAATCATATTGATTGGATTATGTAAATTTAGTCCAACTGACTTCATATGTACAATATTGTAACTTACAAGAAACACAAAGTATAGAGAACAAACTGGTGGGAAGGATGGGTGAGTAGGTGATGGGGATTACTTACCGTGATGAGAACAGTGGATATATGGAATTCTTGAATCACTATATTGTACACCTGAAACTAATATAACAGTGTATGTTAACTCTACTGGAATCAAAATTAAAAAACTTAAAAAAAAAGAAATATATGTTCAGTCATTCAGATGACCAAAATATATTTTCCCATTGTTCCTGGCTCACAGCTCTCAAAATTCTTGGAAGTTTTTGAGTGATAAGAGCAATGGGAACATATTTTGTTATACTAGGCCACCGTCGCCTGTCCTCAGTTCTTGAAAACACTTCACTGCCATGAAGGTGAAATGGGTATCTTGGTTTCACAGTCCTTTCCACCACAACTGGGTTTATGTTTACGAGGTGACTTGGAAAGCACCAAAGGGTGGAGCTAATTGCCAAGGGAACCACCCATGAATAGAAGGTTGGAACTTTCAGTCCCACCCCTTGATTTCCACAGAGGAGAGAGGGGCTGGAGGTTGGATAGGTCACCAATGGACAATGATTGAATTAATTATACATATGAAATGAAGCTACCATAAAAACCCAGTACATGGGGGTTCAGAGAATTTCCAGGTTGGCAAACCAGAACGCCTCCACATCCCACCATGCTGGGCCCAAATTCCACAGCAACAGAAGTGTCTTTGTAGATGGATCTCATCCTATGTATCTCTTCATTTGGCTATTGGTCCATCTCCTTTAACAGCCTTTGAATAAATCAGTAACATAGGGAATAAATGAGTTTCCTGAGTTCTGTGAGCCACTCTAGCAAATTGAACCCAAGGACTGCGTTGTGGGAATGTCTGATTTATGCCAGTCAGCCAGAAACACAGAATCCTTCTACTTGGGATTAGCATCTGGAGTGGAAGGCAGTCTTACAGGGCTGAGCCCTCAACCAGAAGACTCTGATGCTGTCTCCAAGTTCAAGTGTCAAAATTGAATTGTAGGACACCAGCTGGTGTTGGAGAACAGCGTGGTGGTGGGGGAAACACCTGCCCTCCACATGTTGGAAATGGAACCAAATCCTAATATATTAGTGTGAATTTTTTAATGCATATCTATTTTTCATTTTACTCTTATTGATTAAAGACCTTGAATCTTTAATTGCTAACACTCTACAAGCATAATTTTAATGACCACATAAAGGTTTATTGTGTGGCTATATCATAAATATTCACCCCAAGTCTTGAACATTTTTAATGCTGCTAATTTGCGCTGTTTACGTAACTGCTGCAATCTACAGATGTTCATAAAATAATGTCTCAATACAGAAGTAAGTAATTATCAACATAGCATATGTAGATAAAAAAAATTAAATTTTCCCACAATTCTACTTCCTAGAGATAATCATATGGCTATACCTAAGTATACACATTTATTTTAAACAACAGTGGAATCGTTTAAAATATATACAGTTGTATGATTTTCTAATTTGTCTTCATGCTCGAGACTCATAGAAGGAGAATTAACAGGACAAAGGGAATGATCATGTTTAAGTCTCCTGATACTTTTGGCCATCCTGAAATGTTGTGTTGATGTGCACCTCTCACAACAGTGTCTCCATGTGCTCTCACCCCACTATAGTAATTGTGTCATGATTGTTACTTGCTTCCATCTTGTGGGAAGAGACCTTGGCTTCCATCCCAGGGACATCTCAAGTAGACATTGTGTCTAGGTAGCAGACCAGCCCCCAAAAGGCAGAGTGCTTTGGGACTGTGTCAACTGCTACCACACTACTCTGTTTCGGTAACAACTCTGACTCAGTTTCCCTTCTCTGAAAGGGCCATGGCTGCTCGTTGCTGCCACTTTTGATTTTTGTCTCGACCTGCAGCTCACTTCATGAGACAGCTGGACAGAGTCATTGCTCCTAAAATATGGAACATGGCAACAGTGATGGATAGCACCTCTGAGGTTAGGCTGTGAGAGACAGTGACTCTGTCTCACTCGCACACACTCTCTTGCTGGAACTCTCTCGCTTGCTCCCTTCGGTGAAGACAGCTGCTCTGTAGTGAGCTGCTCTATGGAGAAGCTGATGTGCTAGGCAGTTAAGGTTGGCTTAGGGCCAACAGCCATTGAGGAACAGAGGCCCTCAGTCTAACAGTCCACGAGTTCTGCCAACAACCATGTGCATGAGCATGGAGGTGGAGACTTTTCCAGCTGAGCCTTCAGACACCTTGATTGCTGCTTCATAAGGGACCTTGAGCCAATAACCCCCAGCTAAGCCACACTTGATTCTTGATCCACAATAACTATAGGATAATACATAGGTGTTGTTTTAAGCCACTGAACCTTGGGCTGATTCATTACACAGTAACAGGTAACAAGAGCTCCTACTACTCAGTGAGTATAAAATGCTTATGTCTTCTTTTAATGAAAATACTTTCTAATAGTAAAAGTGTTGAGCAGCCTTGCTCTAGATGAGAGGTTACAAAATGATAAGCCACAAAGTAAAATTAGCTTGCAGATTTTGCTTTCTGGCCCCCCCCTTTTTGTGGGGAGGGGAGGTATCCACACAGTGTCTGAAAAAAAATTTTGAGTCAACATTTAAAACTTGGTAGATTTCATATGCACATCACTGACTTCTCTCGACAGATTGGAAGCTGAGCAGCTGTGGTGCTCATTCCTGCCTGGTGTCTGACAGCTGAACCCGAGCAGTGCTATGTTTCTCTGAGGCACATAGGAGATGGTCATAAAATGCACGACTCCTTACTGTCCCCACTTCTCAGGCCAAGTGCCAGCTGTAATTTATCACTGCATTTCCACCATTTTTAAAAAAGATGTTATTTATTTGAAAAGAGAGAGAGAGAGCATGAGCAGGGGGAGAGGCAGAGGGACAAGCAGACTCCCCAATAAGCATGGAGCCCAATGCAGGGCTTGATGTGGGGCTCGATCCCAGGACCCGGAGATCATGACCTGAGCCAAAGGCAGATTTTTAACTGACTGAGCCACCTGGGCACCCCTGCATTTCCACCATTTCTTATGGTAGATTAAGAGGAAATTAAGAGACTGTTAAGACACAGGAAAATGTTGTTCCCACATCTTCGGGAAGTCAAGGTGAAGAGGGTCAGCAGTTCAAACCAAGCACAGTGAATGTCTCGTGTCTGCTCCACGTGACATTGGCCAAGGCCCGATATCCAGAATGTCTTCTTCATTCATCTGCTGTGCTGTAGTTAAAATGGTTCCAACCACCACAGACTTTAGAAGTGTGATGTCAGCCGAGCCAGACTGTGGGTCAGCGCTCCTGTCCAGGGAATACAGCTTATCACCTCTCAGGGGTGGGCCAGACCACAGAATTGACTCAACTTGCCCATTAGGTCATGCATGAGTCAGCCCCTCCCTTCGTGTCCCCAGCCAGGGAAAGGGCCCAGCCCCATCTGGAACGCTCTGGGAAGAGGGCAGCTCTGAAGAAGCTGGGAGTGAATGAATGCTAACTCCAGTTAGGGAAGCAAAGAGCAGAACCAAGAGTCAATGTCAAGCTGTCCACCCCCCCCCAACAGTCAGGAGGAAGGAAGGGGTCTACGGGGGAAAAGCCAGCAACAGGCCAAAGCCGTAGAGGTGGTAATTCTGGCCACCTTTGCTGACGCCCACTTCACATCCCAGCCATGGGCAGAAGCTTTATATCATTCCTCTCTAAGCTGCTGTTTTGGGGAGGGGGTCTCAAGACCATCCTCAAGTCATCCTAGATGATTCACTAGAACTCACAACACTCAATGCCAGGTTATATCCATGGCTAAGGTTTATTACAGGAAAGGACACAGCATAAAAGCAACAGGAAAAAAGATATGTATTGGGTGAGGTCTGGAAATGTCAGGCATAGACTCCCAAGTCCTTCCCTCATGGGACCCACACAGGACACACTGTTCTCTGCAGCAGAGAGCTATAAGGACACACGCAAAATGTCTGTCCAGGGAAGCCTACTCAAGTCCCAGGATCTCAGCATCTTCTAGATGGCTGGTCACATAGGCACATCCTGCAAATCTCAGGGTCCCAAGGGTGAAACTAGATATATCAACAATCTGGATATTTGCAGGAAATAATCCTGACAAGTCCTAAGAAGCTGCTACTTCTCAGCAATGCCCTGTTGACCTAGGGATGCACAATGTCATCAATCAGCGGCAAAAAGATTCTGAGAGTCACAATCCCAGGAACTGGCCAGGCACCAATCTTGGTTCCAGGCTCCCCAGGGAGACATGAAGGATGGGGCAACCAGACAGACTGTGTTATTTCTTTCCTTCCAGCTTCATAACCAGCTTGCACGTGGGCATTGCTAACCTATTCACAGATGAGGAAACCATGGGTCAGGGATACAAAGTAACAGGTTGGGGTAGGGACTTGAACCCAGGACTGTGGAGGAGGGAAGGCACACACTGATTAAAAGCAAGAACTCCAAGGGGTGCCTGTGTGGCTCAGTGGGTCGAGTGTCTGACTCCTGGTTTAAGCTCAGGTCCTCTCAAGGTGGTGAGATTGAACCCACATCGGGCTCCAAGCTCAGCTTGCTTGAGATTCTCTCTCCCTCTCCCTCTACCCCTCCTCCTCTCTCTCTCAAATAAATAAATCTTAAAAAAAAAAAATAGGCAAGGACTCCAAGGCCTGATAGGTGCGTGTCCTAGTGTTGGTTCCACCACTGAATTCCAGTATCGTCACTAGCAATTTCACCTGTATAACAAAAATAAAATAATGCTCTCGGAGGACTGTCCCTAGGAACGTGTGAAATAATACAGCGGAAACGCTTAGCATGGCTCATAGCACACTGTGAGTGATGCTTGAATACGAGCTCTCGGGATTTCTGTGGCCGTGAGGAGGTGGAATGGCTCACCTGATTCCAGCCAGAAGCACAAAAATCGCTCTGGGAAAAGGGCAAGAGATGTACCTTTACTCCAAGGGGGCTGGCACAGCTCGGCTGGGGGCACTGGGGCCTTTGGGCTCCCCAGGGAAGCAGCAGATGAGAAAGACCTGGAAAGGTGACTGTGGCAGCCTCCTTGAGAGACAGGTTGCAGGCTGTGGGGCCCGTCTGGGACATGCCAGCCTCTGAAAGGGTTCCAGGGAGCAGGTTGGAGGGTGAGGGGAAAAACAGCCTGATAGAGCTCAGCCTGCATGTGCAGCGTCTGGGTCTGGGGAACCCCGGCCCCCCCGGGGAACATGTTCTCTGCACAGAATAGGAATCAATCCCCAAGGTCTACAGACTGTTGCGAGGCCCCGGGCCTGAGCTCTGAAAGCCTCCATTGGGGGCAAGACTCTGACAAGGTCCTCCCTGTATCACGCACCGAGCCCGGGGCAGCAGCAGCGCCGACCAGCCTGGGTTTCGGCCGCGATCAAGTCTTCAGGGAGGCAGCCAGCCTGGGGAGAGGGGCAGGGGTTGGTGGCGAAGGCATAGCCTGGCTGGCCGTCGCAGGTGGCTGGCCGTCACCTGGCTTGGCCCCTGGTGAGAAGTCACTGCAAGTCTCCTGATCTCAGGAGCTTCGTTTGTCAATGGGGCACAACACGGCGGTGAAAGGTCACGTGGCTGAGCGCGTACCACGGCCGCCCAAGCCGGTGCCAGCCCGAGCTGGTGCCAGATGCGTGGGATCTGATCCTCACAGATCATCTGAACGTTTCCAGCTCCTTGACAGCGTGTTAACATCAGAAGACAGTTCGCCGGAAATCTGAATTTCCAGCTCCTCTTTAAAGCTGGGAGGGGGCGGTGGTCCGAGCGTCCCCCTCCCACGTGACCCGCAGCCCCGCCCACAGGAGCTGGGCAGCAGTCCCGCCTTCCTGCGAGGGCCTCCGTCCGCTGTCCCGTTGGCCATAGGCCCAGCTACTTGTATCCCTGGGCAGACAGCTCTGTCTGGGCCTGCCGACTTCATGGCACAGGCCTCCGGGAGACGCTGCCCAAAAGTGCCAGGCACGCCCCCCCACACCGGACCAGACCAGCGAGTCCCCCGGCTGGGTTCTGGGCTCTAGCCCCCGGCGCCACCGTGTCCCAGCTGTGACTGTCCCCTGCCTTGCACGGGGAAGGCACTCTTCCTGCCATCCAGCTGCGGACATGGACAGGATGACTAGGGGTGGGGTGAGGGGTGACAGTGGAGGCCCAGAGTGGGGGCTGCATGCACGGCTGGGGGCTCACCCTCCTCCTTCCTGTCCAGGCACGGAGCCTGAAGCCACATTAGGGCCTGACCCCCCACGATCAAAGAGATGCTGGCCCTCTGCCACCCGGCTGGGGGAGAAAGTGGCCCNAACATGGGGGGACGATGGCTGGGGGTGCTCTGCGGGCCTGGGGGTTCTGGGCCTGGACTCCCATGGAGCTACGATCCCATGGCAGGCAGGCAGTCCTTTGTAACTGCCAGGACCGCTGGGCTTCAGGGGCCTCCGGCCGGGGGTTGGGGGGGGGGGAAGGGGACATCTCAGAAAGCCCTCTCTGCCATCCCCATGGGTTCTCTTTGCTCTGCGGGGCTGGGAGTGAGAAACCAGGACTACTGGGCTGCTCCAAATCTGTGTGGCTCCGTCTGCAGCTCTGGGAGGCAGAATTTAGGAAAACAGGGGCCCAGGGGGTCGGCAGTCTTCTCTGGTCCCTGCACTTGGCTTTCCTCCAGGCAGCCCTCCCTGGCCTCCCTGCCTGGAGTCCTTTTCCTTAGCTTTCTTTGGCAAGTTACTCAGGACACATTTACAAAGCTTCCTCCTCCCAGAAGCTTTTTTCTGACCCAGGGCAGAAGAAATCCATCTTTCTGCTGGGTGGCCTCAGGGCCTTGAACCATGCCCCATTATCCTATTGGGATAATGGGATAGTCAGATGGCCATGTTCCCCACCAGTCCCCAAAAGCCACTTTCATGTTCCTGGTACCTGGGCCAAGGCCTGGCACAGAGAGGTGCCTGGTGCTTCCAAGGTTCGTGGGGCAGGGGCGGCATGGCCTCTCCGCGTGGCCCGTGTGCCCATGGTCCTTGCGCAAGCCCTAGGCCCAGCCCCAGAAGCGCGTGCCCCATGGCGTCAGGGCCTGTGTGCAGTGGGGCCCTGGGGACGGGAGGAGTCTGCATGACCTCAGAGGGGTGTGTGCGGGGACGAGCGTGAAGTCATGCTTGTTTATGAGGCTCTGACACAGGGCCCGTCATTTCCTGTCTGCCGGGCCATGCGGCGCCTTCCCTGCTCAGCCAGCCTCTGACTTATCCTCGGGCATTGCACGTCGTCACTCCTGCAACCCATTTCAGCACGGATGACAAGGTCAGAGCTGTTGGTCTGCAGTTTGGATAAGGAGCATCAGGAAAGCGGTCTGGCCTCGGGATGACAGGCCCAGCAGCTCTCTACTTGGGCGGGCACAGGGCCCGAGCTGTGAGGCACCCCAGGGCCAACTTGGTATCTCTGTGAGGCGCACAGAGCCAGCAGAGCTGGGCCCTAGGTGGGCGCTCCACAGGGATGGAGAAGGGGATGGCCCTGTCCTGGTCCTTTCTGCCCCTGGACCTCCCAGAAAAGGACCTGCAGGGCCCAGAGATAGGGTCCCAAGAAAGGAGTACTGAGGAACAGTCATAAGGGTCTCGGAAAGAAGGAGGGAGTGAGGGATGGCCCCACATGGCTCAGGTGGGGGCAAAGAGCTGGCGGGGGCCAGCACCGGGGAGGAGCAGCAGCAAGCAGGCCCCAGAGTGTCTCTTGAGGATAGTAGGAATCCTCAACTTCACTCCATCCCCCAAGTACTGGGCCCTCATGATCCAGACAATGGAAAGAGATACAGACCCCACAGCCCAGAGCGCCTGCCCTCCCTAAAGGTATTCATGTTCATGAAGGTTAGAACACAAGTTTGAGCTGATGTATGCCCAGCGTGCCTTTGTTCACTGGTACGTGGGTCCGGGCATGGAGGCTGTGAGGACTGAGCTGCCCTTGAGAAGGATTATGAGGAGGTTGGAGCAGACAATGCCGAGGGAGAGGATGAGGGTAAAGAGTAATTAACCTGCCTGCTACAATTTTACACTCTGTCGTCTTGGGACCGTCTTATCTCTGTTTTGGAAGCTGTCTGTTTTGGCCCTAACTTATCAATTAAAGTGATGTTTCTATTTAAAAAAAACAATAGGTTGCTGACCAAAATGGAAAAACATGCATAAACACACACACGCGCGCGCACACACACACACACACACACACACACACACACACACACATGCCCCCCCACACAATGCCCGCACATACACTCTGTCCCATTTGGCGCAGTTACCTGGTGATTCCCGGCAAGAAGCCTGACAGATCTTCACAACTCGAGAGTGAGTTCTTTGTCGGCAAGGGTCAGACGCTAGGTCAAGTCATGCTGAAAAACAAGGACTTTATGGGAAAGATAGCATGGGAAGGGAGAGTCTAGCTATTTTCTGGTTCCTGATTTCTTATTTCTTTATTGAGGTAGGGTTTCCATAGAGTAAAATGCACACATCTTAAGTACACAAGTAATAGGTTTTTATCTGTGCCTATACCCACATAACCTCCACCCAGATGAACATAAAGAATATTTCTGCCCCCTTAGGAACTCCTTTTGTGCCCCATCCCAGTCAATTAAACCCACAGGTCCCCAGAGAAAACCCCTGCTCTGATTTCTATCTTTATACATTACTTTCAACTGCTCCGGAACTTCGTATAAGTTGAATCATACTATGCAAACCTTCTCATACAATACTGTGTGAGCTTATGGTTTGGTTTCTCTTAGGTAAATGCCTGGATTTACCTAAGATTTCTGGGTCTAAAGTAGCAGTATGTTCAACTTTACCAGAAACTGCCAAGCCATTCCAAAGCAGTGGGACCACTTTACTCTCCCACCAGAAATGCAGGTGAATTCCACTCACCCCTTCTCTTTGTCAATACTTGGTGTTATGAGTCTTCTAAATTTTGCCATGCAAGGGGTGGGTAGTAGTACTTCTCTGTGATTTTAATTTGTGTTTTCCTGATGACTAGTGAAGCCAAGCACCCTTTCCTCTGCATATTGGTCATTTGGATATCCTCTTTTGTGATGTGCCTTTCAACTTTTTTTTTCCAGTTTTGTGTGTGTGTGGTGTTTTATCATTTTCCTTTTTGATGAGTAGGAGCTCTTTATATGTTCTAGATATTCTATATATTTCTTTGTCAGGTATTTGTACTATGAATATTTTCTCCCAGTCTGTAGCTTGCCTTTTTGCTTTCTTGACGGTGTTTGTGGGTGGAAAAGTTTTCAATTTTACTGAAGTCAAATTTATCATGTTTTTTTCTCTTATGATGAATGGCTTTTTATACCCAGTTTAAAAAATCTTTGTCTACTCTGAGATCATAAAGATATCCTCCTGTTTTCTTCTGGAAACCTTATTGTTTTATCTTTCACATTTAGGTCTAGGATTCATTTCAAAATAATTTTTCTGTATGGTGTAAGGTAAGGGATCAAGGTTCCCTGTTTCATATGGATTTCCAGCTGATCCAGCTCCATCTATTGAAAATATCTTCCTTTCTCCATTAAATTGCACTGGTAACTTCATGGAAAATTGTGTGACTGCATGTGTGTGAAACTATTTCTGGATTCTGGACTCTTTCCACTGATCTGTGTGTCTGTCCTTATTGTGGCTTTATAATAATCTTGATTCACATAGTGTAAATTCTCCAGCCAAGTTTGTCTTGGCTTTTTATATTTCCATATATATTTTAGAATCAGCTTGTGGACCTCTATAAATAAGACTTGCTAGAATTTTCATATGAATAGCATCAAATCTATAGACCAGTTTAAGGAGAATTGACATCTTAACCATATTGAGTGTTAACAGTCCATGAATATGGTATACTTTCCCATTATTTAGGTTTTTATTAATTTCCTTCAGCAATATTTTATAGTTTGTAGTGTAGAGATCATATACATCTCTCATTAAAATTAAAATTTTTGATTCTATTGTATATAGTATTTTTATACCACTTTGGTGTCTTTGTAATGGTAATTCTCATAGGTTCCCCTCTCTCTCTCGACTATTGTGTACATGTTCTCAGTGCAAATTTTTGAAAAGAGCCAGTCTGATTGGCCTATTTAAAACCACAGTCTTCTAAGTATAACCTCCTTTGAATCTGGGGACCAACTTGATCCCATTACCAAGCACAACATACTCCTTTCCTGAGCAGAAAACATCAGAGGCAATGTTTTTTCGCAGGAAGGAAGGATCATGTGTGGCAGCTAGTGTGACGGACATGCCACAATTCTATAGGGGGTTGAGTGCTGTCCCCCTCCCCACCCACCTCCAAAAGATATACCTGCCTGGAACCTGAAAATGTGGCCTTGATTGAAATAAACACCTTAGCATATGTAATTAAGGTAAAGCTCTTGAGGCAACATCATCCTGGATTAGGATGGGTGATGTATCCAAAATCCAACAGTAGGGGTCCTTACAAAAGACAGAGAAAGAGAAGAGACCCAGAGAGACACAGAGGGGAGAAAGCAGCATGAAGACGGAGGTAGAGATTGGAATGATGAATCCACAAGCCAAACAACACCTAGGGTTTCCCACTACTACCAGAATCTGGAAGAGGAATGGGATGGAGTCTACTTCGCAGCCACCAAAAGGAGCCAACTCTGCTGACACCTTGGTTTCAGACTTCTGGCTTCCAGAACCATGTGAGAATACATTTCTGTTGTTGGAAGTCTTTCAGATTGTGTTAATTTGTTACAACCGCCCTAGAAAACTAATACAGATATAGATCCATAATATCCACCCTGAACTGGTGGATGGTTACAGCTAGAGCTCCTGCTTGAGTAAAACAGCTGCCCCGCAGAGGGTGCATCTCACTCTCACACCACACCCCTTCCCTCCATGTTGTGGGGACTTGCCCTGAACTGCAATGGGGCCAGCCTCAGGCTGTTTCCTGTAGTAGAAAATGGGGGGCTTGGCCAGTTCTTTTGCGGTTCTGTGCCATGCGCTTCCAGCCCTTCCAGGGTTGGAGGGGTAGGAGAGGGGAGGGGAGAGGTACTGTTTAACTTGGAGTTGATTTCTTCTGGATGGGGCAGATATCCAAATGCTCATTCTTTCCCTGGCTGAGCACTCCTGGGCTTCCCTCAGCAACCACTGACAGGGACACTCTGGCTGCAGTTTTCTTAGACCGGTGGTGCTTCCTTAGTTAGCTGTGAAAGACCCTTCCTCTGCTCCTGATCTGGAAGTTCACTTTGCAGAAGCCCCTTTGGGTCTCGGCAACTCAAGGCCAGCCACCTTCCAGAGATTCAGTGGCCATGGGAAGCTCATTCATCTGGCTGTGCCAGACTGTAGATACAAGCCATTCCCAACATGTTGTTTTAGTTAAAGAGACTTTAAAATAAGATTTAACATCTGGTAGGTCAATTCCCTCTAACCATTTTCTTTTAATAATTTCCTTGTATACTTTCTCTTTGCTATAAACTTTTAAATCCTTTGTCCAGCTTCCTATCTTTCATCCCATCTCCTTCCCCCCATCCCCCCAAAGTCAAAACACATTAAATTTATATTCTTACTTGGGGAAAATTACATTTTTATGGTATTACATTTTCCTATCCAATAATTTAAAGTTTTCTCTATTTATTAAATGTTTGAGACTTTCCATTCAATTTCATAGGTTTTTCTCAGATAGGTTCCAAATTTGTCTTTTAAAAATTATCTCTAAGATTTTATAGTTATTGTGAATGCATTCTCCTGTTTTTATGGCTAGCTGTTTTCGAGAAAAACAGATACTTCTTATCTGTCACATTTTCAGCTGCCTTAAATTTTCTTATCAATCCTGGTAGTCTGTTTCCAAGAGTGTCTTGGCTTTTCTGGATGTACAATAATTTTTTTGGCAAATAAAGATAATTCTGTCTTTTTTCTCAAATGTAACCAATTAACCTATTTTTTTTTACACTATTTGTTTAGCTAGAATCTCTAAAATCGTCTTCACTTTAATGGTGATGGCAGGCGTATACAAATGGTTTCAACCTAGCAGTAATTAGTATGACATTTGCCTTTGATTTTAATAAATATGTTTGTCTTAGTTAACATTTTTTCTTCTATTCTTATTTTATTTGGAATTTTTAAAAATGATTTTATGTGTTTATTTGACAGAGAGACACAGCAAGAGAGGGAACATAAGCAGGGGACATGGGAGAGGGAAAACAGGCTTCCTGCCAAGCAGGGAATCCAATTCAGGGCTTGATCCCAGGGCCCCGGGATCATAACCTGAGCCGAAGGCAGACCTTAGCTGATTGAGCCACCCAGGTGCCCCATTTAGAATTTTTAATAGGAATGATTGCTTAATTGTATTAAATGCCTTGTCACATTTCTTGATACAACCATATGATTTTTTACCTTTATGTAAATGTTCTTTAATCTTGAATAGATTTCCATTTTTTTTAAAGATTTTATTTATTTATTTGACAGAAAGAGAGAGATTACAAGTACACAGAGAGGCAGGCAGAGAGAGTGGAGGAAGCAGGCTCCCCACTGAGCAGGGAGCCCGATGCGGGCCTCAATCCCAGGACCCTGATATCATGACCTGAGCCAAAGGCAGAGGCTTTAACCCACTGAGCCACCCAGGCGTCCAATAGCTTTCCATTTTTGGAACAAACCCTATTTTATCACCATATATGTATTATGTATATATACACACATATGCACACATATGTATGTATATATATATAAAATCACTCTTATATATAAATCATACATATAAAAATCACTATATATAAATCATGTATATATAAAATTATACATGTATGTATAAATTGGTTTCAGTTTTCTATCCACTTACCATACACTAATTATAATCATAAAATTAAGTAAAAAGAAAATGGAAGTATAAATTAAATCCTATTTATATACCATTGCCTTTGGGAGGCTATACAGTGTAGTAGTTAGGGCACAGACTCAGGAACCAGCCTTGCTGAATTTAAATACCAGCTCCACTACCTAATGTGCCTGGATGAGACTCTACATTTCCCAGCCCCACTTGCAGATGGAGGTGGCTAATGAATCGTAGGTGGAAGTCTGTGTGGGCCTTTGAGAAAGCCTGCCCTTTCACATTTCTGTTCCTTATCTTTCTTCCCCTTTCTTTCTATCTAGACACTGAGTGTAATGGCTGGAGGCCCAGCAGCCATTTTGTGACCTTGAAGGTGAATGCTACGTGCTGAGAATGGTGGAGCAGGAAGGTAGAAGGAAGCTGATTGGTGACACCTTGGAGCCACCACCCCAGCCGTAGCCTCTGTGGGCCCAGACTGTTTGTACATGAGACAGAAATGTACTTTGGCCTTGTTTAAGCCACTGTCATTTCTTTTCTCAGCTGAGAGAAGTAGCAAAGTGGCCAGCTCACCTTACCTCTAGAATAGAAGGGGGCTTGTGGAAACTTGTAGGCAATAAGCCACCGCACCCAGTCCCTCGCTGCAGAGGAGTCCTGGGCCTGTGCTATCCAGCCATGTAGCTCACATGAGAATAAATGAAGCCTTAGCCTGCTCTTCTGGGAAACCCCAGGCTGCCCAAGACACCTACTCATCTTTACACCATACACCCTAAACCTAACCTTCTTAGGGCCAAAAAGCCATGGATGTCTTCAAATCCATCAAGACACAGCTCCCCTGTGCTCCTATCCCTGCTTTCCAGCCCCTCAGCCTAGACCGGGGGCAACTTGCCAACTTGGGCCTCATTTCAAAGAGGATGCTGCCTCCACTGGGGGCACAGTTACCCAGAGTGGGAGGCCTGGCCCTGAGAGGACACTTGAGCATCTGCAGCCAGAGTTGCTGGGCTCAGGAAGCTCGGCACATGTCAGAACAGGGACTGCCGCCCATGTGTCCCCCAAATTTCCTATGTCTGGTGTTTGGTGTTCAGAGCCACTGGGCAGACACATTTTCCCCAACGTTTGACAGTCTGGAGGCTTCTGTATCCTTTTCCAACCCCAGATGCCTCACGACACTGTTGGCTGGGAGTTTGTCCCAATCTACACTATTGCAGAGACACCACCCCCTTTGTGTGGGGGCATGGACTCTCACCAAAGAGAGGTCTTCTCCTCTACCAGCAGCATGGCCTGCCCTCCACTTCTAGAAAGAGCTTCTCTTCCATCCAGCTCCCTGCACACCCACTTCCCACCATGGCTCACATTTGCCTCCCTATCTGGGAGGGCAGGATACTCTCAGGAACTTTTGGAAGGCACATGACATAAAATCATGTCAAACTGACTTAAATAGCAAAGGTAATGTTGTGGATTGTAAATCCCAGGAGTGAACCTCAGGTGAGGCTTGCTCTAGCCTCACAGACAACATCACCAAGAGCCCAACTCTTCTATCTCTGCTCTTCCTTCCATGGTGATCACATCCTCCAGGTGACCCAGTACCTCCAGACTCTTCTCTCATGTTAATGACATAGCTATGCCGTGTCTAAACTCCTACCTTTCCCCATAGAGGTCTTTTCTAGAGGTCCCACAATAAAGAGAGGAAGGGTTGCACTCCAAGAAATCTCAGCAAACAGCTCACATTGCAATTGCGCTGGTAACTCAATGAAATAGTCTTAATAGCTTTCGGGGTGAAAGTCATCTGGCTTTCCTTCACTGACCTTGCAAACAGAGAAGAGCAAGTGATCTGGGCACTGAGGGTACTCAGCTGCTGTACCCACTCCAGACCTCAGGTGCCCACTCCTGCTCGCTGGCTTCAGGCTGCAAAGATGGGAAAGCCTTGGGAACATGGAGCTCCATGGCATGGTGGGTAGGACCAACACTGGAGGGGTGAGGTTCCCACTCACAAGCCTCCCCTGAAGGCTCCAGCCTGTGGCCAAATTGGCCCAAAGGAGCCCTGGGCCAAGAGAGGAGGCTGCAGAAGGCGCTGTGAGGGGAGTGCTTATGCGCCTGGTGGTCATGGACATGGAGGGCATTCCAGAGTAGGCCTTGAAGGAGGGGTGAGGGATAAACTTCCACACGGAGGGCACGATCTGAGAAGGAGGGATGCAGGGACAGGGACAAGCAGCAGAGACAAGGCTGCTGGGCCCATCCAAGGGCCACATATGAAGCAAAAGATAGGGTCACAGGGGAGGAGTCCTCAGCGAAGGTCTCAGGGCACAGCCCCAGCTCCAGTGGACACATCTGGAATCTTTACATCAGGAGGCTGTGTCCTGACCACGTGGCCCTCCCGGCATCATTTTCCTCCTTCCCAAGTGGCCCGTCTCTCCTCCCCCCTCCCCCTCCCACCCCTGCCAGCCATAGCTCCCACTGCCCTGCTTGGTCTTGCACTCGGCTGTGCACCAGAAAAGTCTGGAAGTCATTAGGGGAGAGCAGGGCCCTCCTGCTGTCTACACAGAGCTGAGGGGTGGGAAGCATGAAAGGGTCCCCAGTCCTGGGCCAGGGTGAAGCAGGAGGGGAATATTGGGTGACCTGCAGATTTGAGGGATGTGGGCATCCTTGCCTAGGAGAGAGAGAACTGAGCCAGCCTCTGTAGGGGGGTGCAGTAGGGCAGGAACTGGTGAGGACACCCGCAGGTCATGTGGCCACAGCTCTGTGCAGTAGGCACAGCCATCCTCCTCTCACAGGGGCGGGCAAAGCCTCAGAGAGGTTAGGGGGTGTCCCCAAGGCGACCTGGGAACAGATGGAGCAGGCTCTGCTGGCCTTCCGGAAGCCCTCCTCTGGCCATTTTGACACCAAGGCACTTGGGGAAGTGACCCACTGAAAAGACGCAGTGGAGAAGTTAGCAGGGCTGGGATGTGGAGGGCCAGGCCAAGAAGGGACCCAGGGAGGAATGCTAAGGGCTGGCCCCTGGGGTGGGGGCAGGGGTACATCTCAGACCTTCTCACCGCCCTGAGAAACGCACTACTTGAATTCCCTCGCTGCACAAGAAAGGCAAATGGTCTGGTTGCCAAACGGAGCTCGGGTTTGAGAGTATGCAGGGTGAGGCAGGAGGGAGGCTCTGACTTCACTGCTAGAGGGCCAGCCCAGGGCAGGTGCTTTTGTGCTCAGGACTTACTGAACTGCCAGCACCACCTGGGATACTGTTAGCCCATTTTACAGATGGGAAGTTGGGACTGGGGAAACGAGGTCACCTGTGCAAGGTCACAAGCTGGGGACTCCAGAGGCAGGCCCCTGGGCCTCAGGCTCCCCAGTCCTGGAAATGAAGGCAGGAGAGCAGTGCAGGTGTGTTCCCGCAGAGCCTCCTCTAAGAACCTGGCCATGAGGACCCCAGGCTGCAGGGCAGCCAAGCGGAGGCCTTATAGGAAGCCCCACCTCCTCCCACCTCCCCCACCCCCACCCCCAGGGTGCCGGCGGATTTCTCCAGCACATTCTTGGCAGCATCTTATTCCAGTCCCCCAGAGGCCGACCTTTCCCAGTGCCTTCCTGTTCAAGTTCACGGGCACGGAATGCAGACTCACAGTTGAAAGGCGCAGGTGGGCGAACTTGGCTGAACAAAGTTTCTTTTCTTCCTCCACAAGAAGGGTGAAGGCCAGACCCTGGGCTCCTCACCAGTGCAGGGAGGGGTTTGGCCCAGCCAAATTCTCAACCGGAAAAAAAAAAAAAAAAGAACACCGCATTCTCAGAAGCTGGCCTCCCTCTCAGGGACTTGGAGGTCCAGGTTTCAAACTCGTCTCTGTGTTCATCTGAGAATTTTTGGCAAGGACTGGTGTCAGGTTTTTCAGGACAGGAGGCCTCACACGTGTCACCAAGATAGTTCCAAGGTTCTCTGAGTGCCCTGAGGATGGAAACACAGGAAGCAGAAAGGCTCACTGATGTTCCTCTGAAAAAGAGCTTAAGTACTCGGTGAATTTCTTCTTTATTGTCTTGCTTTAATTGATGGCAGTGAATCATGCTTTCATAAAACATAAATGCAAAACAGTAATTTTAAAAAGATTAAGTCCCCGATTGGGTTATTCGGAGATTTGCCTGAGACAGAATATGGAGAAACCATTTGGAAGTATCTTCGTGTCTGAATGGAATCTGGCCTTTTTTCCATTGTGAGAAAAATAAAACAGACAAGACTCAGTCTTTGAGAATTCTTCCGTCCATGGACAGAGAGCCTGTTACAGACAGACACAGGGACAGGAGCTGTTAGACTTGGCAGCCAACCAGATTCTGAAGGTCCTGGGTTCGGGTCTCCACCCGCTATCCATAGGGCTTGGGGGGTCCTGGGAGCCCCTGTCCTCACCCCATCCTCCATCCCATCTCCACATGTTGTTCAGTCAACATATTTATTGAACAGCTACTCCACATCAGACACTATTCTAGAGTCTGGGGCCGCAGCAGGGGACAAATCAGACAAAAATCCCACCCTCCATGGAGCTGGCATTCTCTGTGGAGGGAGGGAGAGAGAGAGAGAGGGAGATGGGCAAGGCACGCATACACAGAGTGTCACCTGCCAACAAGAGCTCTGCTCTGAAGACAGTCTGAGCCGGAAAGAAGGGAGGCAGACCTCCTCAGGACCTGAGCAGGGGCACTGTATCCGTAAGCATGATGTTCAGGAGAAAGGTCTTTGGGAAAGTGACAGGAAAGCAAAGATCTGAAGAAGGGAGAGAGGAGACCACAGGATTCTGAGGGAGGAGGGAACCAGGCAGAAAGAACAGAATGTTCTAGAAACACTCAGGGAACTGGCCATTCTGTGTGGGGGCAGTGAAGTGATGGGGGTGGGGAGTGACAGAAAGTGGAGGGAGGGAGCTAAGAGCAGAGGAGGTATAGGGTCCACTTGGAGCAGGATCCCCTCCCAAAAAGGCATGTCCACGTCCCAGGACTTGTGAATATGACCTCATTTGGGAAAAGAATCTTTGCTGTGATGAATTGAGGATCTCAAGGTGAGAATCATGGGGAGGAAGCACAGAAGCCAGCCTGGGACCTGGATCTGACCACAGTGGGACCCCTGAGAATGAATGATCTGAACTGGTATGAACTCTCCCTTGGAAAAGGGACCAGCCAGGAATGAGCCGAGTTTTACCAGGTTTTTTGTTTGTTTGCTTGCTTGTTTTTTAGATGTCCAGGTATAGAGTGAAGTGCACCAATATTTAGTTACAGATTGATTTTCCTTGGCATGGTTTTTAAATCATGTGCACACATGAGTCTGACTTGAATTTTTTTAAGACATGGGGAACATGTAAAGGAATGACCCCATGGGCACTCTCGTGTCCCCAAGTTATCGGTGGCTCCGCTGGCTTGGGCGGGGTTTGTCTCTGCCTCAGACCTGGTGTTGGGGGAAAGGGTTTTAGTAATGGAATGGGGCTGGGACAGTGAATCCCTGGGGAGGTTGCAGGTTCAGAAACTCGTCAGGTGCCCATTTTGGGAGACTGGACTCTCCAGCCATGAACTCAGAAGTGCAAGGAATGAATGCCAGTGATTTCTGTCCACCCCGAAGAGCATCTCCACACCCTGTTTTGTGCCTCAGGTGCCTAACCTGTAGGATAAATCATAAACCAACAGGCCTTCCCAGCAAGGAGGTCAAGGTATTTCTTCCCAAGGTCCCCTCCCTGCAGGGTCATCTAGGGCTAGGTATGTTCCTTTGCCAGAGGTCACACACGTCCCTGGTTTCTGGTTGGTGGCACCTCCACGAAGCCTCTTCCTTCCCAGGCTTCCAATCATGGCACCGCCTCTGCCACCAAAAGGCAGAGGGTTGTGGTAGCCTCTGTTTCTCACCAGCTAGGGCACCACACCGTCCCTCATGGGTTTCTGACCCCCTCTCCCCACCTCCATGGAGCTCCTTTATTAATGTGCTTCAGCACACCTATCCTAGGAATGGTGTCTGGGTCCTGTTGTTCAGCTACCTGAGGAACACACAGATCACCCCCTCCTGGCCAGGAGAAAAGGAGACATGGGATATCTGGCATGCGGGGGCATTGTGATTCCCCAAAGGAGAGCCAGTGGTGGCATGTCCTAAGCACAGGGGAAGGGCAAGCCATTGAAGCATCAAGGGACTGTGACACCTAATTGCTACAGCAACCACAGCCCAGGGAACAGTACAGACCCTGAAGCATCATTTGTCAAAATGTGGCCCAGTCCACAGACTGAGTCATCCACGGACCAATGCCATCCACTACTGCTTGTTGCTGGTCAGAGATGAGATAAGCTCAGAAATTTGGAAGTCTTTGCAGCATCTTGGTTCAACTCTGAAATTCAAGTACATGCAAGCATGTGAGCAGATTTCTTGCTGCACAGGGCAGAAGGACCCGTCGGGGCATTGTCAGAGTCACACCATGTGTCTCTGTGCTGCGAGCGTGTCCGTGGAGTGTGTAGCTGGACTGTGTCACCAGGTGTGGGGTGCTACGATTTTGTCTTTGCTCTAACCTGAAACTATTTATTTATTTATTTATTTATTTACTTACTTACTTACTTACTTACTTATTTATTTTAAAGATTTTATTTATTTATTTGACACAGAGAGAGAGAGATTGAGAGAGAGAGAGAGAGAGAGAGAGAGAGAGAGAGAGATTACAAGTAGGCAGAGAGGCAGGCAGAGAGAGAGGAGGAAGCAGGCTCCCTGCGGAGCAGGCAGCCCGACGTGGGGCTCGATCCCAGGACCCTGAGATCATGACCTGAACCGAAGGCAGAGGCTTTAAGCCACTGAGACCCCCAGGAGCCCCTAACCTGAAAGTATTTAAAATGTGGAATCCACTTCTTTCTTTGGAAGCTAATTTAAGTCCTATAACCTATAGAATTAAATGTTGGGACAACTACTAAAGAGGAATTGGAGATGCACTTTTCAAATTTTTTATTTAAATTCCATTTAGTTTGCAGGTAGTGTATTATTGGTTTCGGAGGTAGAATTTGGTGATTCATTAGTTGCAGATAGCACCCAGTGCTCATCACATCACGTGCCCTCCTTCATGCCCATCATCCAGTTACCCCATCCCCCACCTGCCTCCCTCCCAGCAGCCCTGCTTGTTTCCTAGAGTTAGGAGTCTCTTATGGTCTGTCTCCCTCTCTGGTTTCATCTTGTTTCCATTTTCCTTCGCTTTCCTGAGGTTCCTCTGTTTTGTTTCTTTAAAACCATTATTTGCTCCACTATACGCAAGACTTTAAAATGAGTATCTTGAGACTCACTTTGAAATTTCTACACCCATTTCTGAGACTAGTTTCTCTACCATTAAAATTACTAAATTTAATAGCCCTGGTCAATTCAATTTATCTAATAAATTAACAAGCAAGAAGCCAGTCCATTAAAACTTCAAAAATGGGAATCATCATTGGGCTTCCTTTGTTTATTTACAGTTGCAGAATGATGAAAAGTTATTATTGTAATTATAATTATTTTTTAAAAAAGGTTTTATTTCTCCATTTGAGAAAGAGAGCACAAGCAGAGGGAGGGGCACAGAGGGAGAAGCAGACTCCCTGCTGAGCTGGGAGCCAAATGCAGGGCTCGATCCCAGGACCCGGAGATCATGACCTGAGCCGAAGGAAGACACTTAACCATCTGAGTCACCCAGGCACCCCAGTGATTCTTTATATTAATCATCTAAATATACTTTCAGTGAAACACACAGCTTTTGTCATTTTAATGGTTTTTTTCCCACGCCGTTTGTTGCAATTATATTTATTGAAAAGTAATTTTATGTGTATTGAATCTAATACTTTGTCTTGTTTCTTTCATGTCTTTTTTAAAGTAAATCATTTTAATTGTATTTTATGTAAGTACTAGTCTGCAGTGGATTGGAAATGTCTTTGAAACACCTTTCCCCACAGACAGTGTGAGAAGCACCATTTGAGAAAGCATCCCTAGGGCCAGGGAGAAGTTTTGAGCTAAGAACGTCCATCTGGGAATGCAGGTGGAAACTCCGGAGGTCTTGAAGTTTCTTTTCATCTCTCGAGAAGCGGGGCAGATGTGGCGGAAGGCCATACCTGGGGCATGACTGCGTGGGGCCCAGAATTATAGTGACAGAGGTTCGATCTTGCTGGCTTTGGTGACACACAGGGAGAGGGGGCTCCTGACACATAAAACAAGGACATCAGACAGACACAAATGAGACAGAACTCTGAATTCCCAAATGCGCCTAAACCTCCCTTGATACCAGAGGTGGCCCAACCTGGGAAGTAGACCCCTTGGCACAAAAGCTTATTTTGGACTGTGCCTGGGCGTACCTGTCTCCCTCGGGATCTGTCTTCCCCAGGACCACGGGGCCTATGGTGAGTCCCCACCCACCACAACCATTCAGAGAGGTGCAGGGCCAAGGTTGGAGGGGAGAGCCCTACTGAGACACGTTCCTGCAAGAAGGCAGGAGGGAAACATAGGAAACAACGGGACCCCCACATTCACAAATTTTCTAAGTGTCCAGGGATCTCGGCTCCAAAGTTGAGGTAAGTTGCTACACCTTACGCCACCTGCCAGGAAAAAGAGAAGAAAAACCATTGGATTTTGGAGCCAACGTATAGAACCTTCGAGTTCCTAATCCCACCCACTTCCTGAGTAACCAGGGTCCTGGAAGAAAGCCATGCCATCTTCTGCCAACACGATTGGCTGCTTGAAAACAACTCCTAACTTATGGCTGGGCCCTGGGAGAGCACCTTGACCTTGACCTTAGGGTAGCAAGTTGTACTGCCTGACCCAAAAGGCACATCAGGAACTGGGCGTTGTCTGCACCAACAAGTCACAAAATTGTATGTGCAGTACGACCTTCCATCTTAAAATGGAAATGGTAAGTAAGCAGGTCTGGAAGGCACAGAGTGTAGGATGGACAGGAAGGTAGGGCTCCCACTACACCTGTCCCCACTGCTTCACTACCTCTGTCCCAACCATGGCTCGCTCCTCGGGAGATCTGCCTAAGGACCAGTTAACAGAATTCAAGGCCCTGCTCCATGTGTGGGTTCCATAGTAAACCAGCGCCAGTGCTGGAAGTGACCGTTAGCCCTCCCCCATCCCTTCCCCCTCCTGACAGAGAAAGAACATGGGCGAGGGAAATCTTCCCTGTGGGCAGAACTTCAGGGGATTCACCCTGTTATCCACTCTCTGTGGAAGGAAGTATGGCGGAGGCACACTCAGACTCATGGACAGAGGCTAACGGGTTGGCTGGCTAGGAAGAGCTCGAAGAGAAGAAGATTGGAAATTTGGGGGCCAGGTGGCCTGGGTCTTTTGAGACGGGCACAGAGTGTGATGACATGTGTGTCCTGCGTGGACATCTACCCAAGGGCTTCCACAGTGGAGGCCACGCTCAGTAATCAAGCAGACAATTTAACCCACCTGCTGCTGTCAGCCAGCTTCCCTCCCACCTCCCACATGCTTCTTTGAAGGGCTGTGTAATGTGGCGGTGGTGAAAGGGATGGAGGTTGTGCATGGGCTCAACAACACAGACTTTGCTGCCCCGCTGTCACTCTCGAGTGGCCAACCTGCCAACAGCAGGAGCCAGTGCCAAGCCCCCAGGATGGCACCATTCCTTGGGGGGGATTGGCCGGTCATTTCTTGGCCAGTTCATTATGTTGGACTCCTGCCATTATGGAAGAATTGCTCTGTCCTCCCTGGAATGATGCACACTCCAAATGCATCTTTGTCTTCCCTAGACAAAGCTAGAGCTTCTAGCAGTTCCACCATTGATAGACTCAGAGACCACCATCTACCACATGGTATCCCTCACAACATGGCCTCCAACCAACGGATGCATTTTACATCTAAGGTGGACCAGTGGGCTGGCTTGTGGAAGTGGTGGAAGAGCCTGCCCAAAGGCTCCATTAGGACACCATCTGGGGAATAATACCTTTTGAGGCTGGAGTGCTGGCCTACAAAGTGTGTATATGCATCAGACTGATGAACGAATATGGTGCCATCACCCTTGTATGAAGAATTCACAGACCTGAGAACCAGCAATGGAAATGGGAGTGTTCCCCCTTAACCATTTCACTGACATCGTCCTAAAGAAGCCTTGCATTCCCTTCCAGTCAACTTAGACCCTGTGGGAACTTACAGGTCCTGGCATTCAGGGAGGAATACAATTATGGCTTCTACTACTGGAAGCTGAGAGTGCCCCTTGCCACATGGGCTCTCCATTCACTGAACCAACAGGTGGATAGAAGGGGTCACTGTACTGGGCAGGGAATGGACTCCCATAACTAGAAAGAAATTGGATTGTTGTAGGCAGAGGGAGCAAGAAGGACTCCGTGTGAACCAAGGGCATTCCCTAGGGTGTGTCCTTGTACCCCTGGCTAGTACTAGTCAATGGAGAGCATACAACCAATAATGATGGGTTCACTAAGAAAGGACACAGATGCTGTAAGATTAAAGATCTGGAAAAGAATCACCAGATAAAGAACACTACCTGGTCAAGGCACTTGTAGAGGGTAAGGGGAATGCAGAATGGGCAATGGAAGAAGGAGCCCTGATTGTCAACACAGGTCTCCTGACCAGCACAAAGCAAGGCAATCAATTTTTTCTCCACGGTCCCAGCACACACTTGTTTTCCTTTCACCACACATGAAAAACACTGGTGGTGGTAAGCCTTTTAGGTTTCCATTAGGACCAAGCAAGGAACCCAAATCATCCCATAATAATGCTCTAGCTGAGGGGTTGGCCAGCTATGGCTCACAGAGCAAAGCCATAACTCCACCTGTTTTTGTTAATAAGGTTCTATTGGAGCAGAGCCACATTCGTTGTTAACGTATCGTCTACAGCTATTGCAGCAAAGTCAAATTACAATAAGAATAGGATGGCTCACAAAGCTTAAATATTCACTACCCGATTCTTTACAGAAAAACTTGGGTGGGCAAGGATGTGGAGAGAATGGAACCAGTTGTCCTGTTGGTGGGAATGGGAATTGGTGCGGCCATTATTGAAAACACTATGGAAACATTAAAAATAGAACTACCATACGATCTAACAACTCCACTTTTGGGTAATTATCCGAAGGAAATGAAAACACTGACTCAAAAAGATATGTGCTCCCCCATGTTCACTGCAGCATTGTTTACAAGATGCAGAAGCAATCTATGTGTCCATCAATCGGTGAATGGATAACAGTTTGGTATATATACACAATGGAATAGTATTCAGCTCTAAAAAAGAAGGAAATCTTGCCACTTGCAACAACATGGGTGGATGTTGAGAGCATCATGCTAAGTGAAATAAGTGAGACAGAGAAAGACAAATACAGAACGAAGTCACCATATGTGGAAACTAAAAACAAAAATAAAAACAAAAAAACCAAACTCATAGACACAGAGTGCAGGTGGATGATTGCTAAAGGTGGGGGTGATGTGGAAGAAATGGATAAAGGGGGTCAAAAGGTAAACGCTTTCAGTTATAAAATGAATCAGTTCTGGGAATACAATGTAGAGCATGGTGAGTATAGTTAATGATGCTGTATTGCATATTTGACAGTTGCTAATAGAGTGGGTCTTAAAAGTTTTCATCATGAGAAAAAAATTTGTAACCACACATGGTGACAGGTGTTAACTAGATTTATTGTGGTGATTATTTCACAATAGATATACATAGAATATCACTATATTGTGCACCTGAAATGCATCTAATGTTATATCTCAATTAAGTTGTATCTCAATTATATCTCAATTAAGAAAAGAAAGAAAAAGTTGGCCAGTCCTTGCTATTACTATTGGGAATTATTGGGCCCCCTAGGCAGTTACAAAGTTTTCCTTGAATGAATGGATGCTGCGGGTATAAAGGGGTGGGATGTTGGAGAGAGCTTCCATTTGCCCCTGCAGACCCACTCTCTCCCCACCTCCATCCCTATCCTGTATCTGCTCAGGACACCTCAAGGACTCTCCCTTTCTCTGACTTCCAGCAATGGGAGGCATTTTTAAAAAAATTTTTTTAAAGATTTTATTTATTTATTACAGATAGAGAGAGATTACAAGTAGGCAGAGAGGCAGGCAGAGAGAGAGGAGGAAGCAGGCTCCCTGCTGAGCAGAGAGCTCAATGCAGGCCTCTATCCCACGACCCTGAGATCATGACCTGAGCCGAAGGCAGAGGCTTTAACCCACTGAGCCACCCAGGCGCCCTCAATGGGAGGCATTTAGCTGAAGACTGGAGGCAGAGTAGAGAGGGAGCTCAGGGTCAGCCTCCCACAGCCAAAGGTCACAGCTCCTCTTGGACAAACTTCTCCAAATGGCCCTTCCAGTCTCAGAGTTCCAGAAGCTTCTCCCTCCCCTTAAACCCACCAGCTCCAGGCACAGTAATAGGTCCCTGCTGTAATTAGCACCAGAGTCCTGCCTGCTGTTTCCCTCCACCCCGTCCACACCTTCACAAAGGATCCTTTTACAAAAATCTTCTCAAACTACCCAATTTGAAGTTACCATCTTATCCTGCAGGAACTCTGACTGGTACAAAATATAACTCAGCTTATTTTCTTCTATAACTAAACTTAATTTGAATCCACAATTGGGGATCAATTGGGTTCAATTTTAGTAGATTTCTGGTAATGTCCGTTAATTCAAGGTTTCGTACTCACTTGCATCACAGGCCCCTGTCCCTGCCTTCTCTGGGGTTGTGTGGAAATAGAGGGACCTGATGATTGACTTGAGGGGCAGATCGTCCCAAGTCGACACCTGTTGTCTAAGCATCATTATTAATAGTGCCTCCTTTGCTCCCAGAGTCCCAGTTTAGATAGTAAATGCTTCGGTGACTCTGTATAGAAGGTGCTGGGTCTGCCTAGGGCACAATCTTATTCTTTGTCCAGACTCTCCAGTTGGCATCAGCCACGCTCTGCCTTATCTAGTGTGGTCCAGATTTCAATCCTTGCAATTTCCAGTGGCATCCTCGTCCTCCCTCCTGACAGCAGAGCCTTCCCTATTCTCTTTTTCTCAGCTTCTTCTGCCTCCTATTCTAGGCGCTTGGGACTTATCAGGGAACAAAACAGGAAGAGGGGGGAAAGGCCCTTCTTGCAAGGATTTTTCTTCTTTCTGATATTCTAAATCATGTTTTCAAGGCTATGAACTTTCCTCTCAATATTGCTTTGTGTGCACTTCCTCCATTTTCTTGTGGATGTTCTTAAACAGCTTCAGTTCTAATCCCTCTTCTGCTCTAAGATTCTTTAGAAGGATTTTGCTTTTTATTTTCAAGATTTTTTTTTATAATCCTTTTGCTGTACTGGTATTCCATGTGTGTTCCTGATACCTTCTCTTATTTAGTCCTTACAATAGCTCATCCAGCTAGGGTCCCATTCCCATTTCACATATGCAAAAACAGAAGTCCGGAAAGGGCCAGCAGTTAAGGTCCTTAGGGATAGAGTAGGAATAGAGTGGGGATTCAACCCTAACCCAACAGGCTAACAGAAGTACCCTCTCCCCTGCCCTGAGAGGCTCTCTGCACAAAGGGCTTGCTGGGAAGCTGCTCTCAGCCCCATCCTGAGCTTTGCATCTTTTCAGTGGGTGACAACAGAGGGATGAGGCTGTTCAGCTGGGCGTGTGCAGTCTTTCTCTCAGGCTGAGAAGCCACCCCTCAGATCGCAGCAGCAGCTCAGGGCCTGCTAGTCCCTCTGTCCAGTGCAGCAGGGGGAGAAAGACAACTTATGGGAATCTTTATGGAGGCAAGGAGACTATCTATGGCCTTGCTCAGTCAGCCCCGTTGTCCCAAAGGCAAGGTGGGGTGACCAAAGCCAGGGAGCACTGGCCAAGTGCTGGGTATCAGGCAAGTAGCCAGGACCATTAGGTGGCCATTTTCAACAGGGGCAGTGGGGAGAGGAGCTTTTCTGGGGGGGTGACATGAGCCAGTCCTGTGTGACAATCTTGGACTTGGGGAAGGCTTCCAGGATGAAGGAAGAGCAAGGGCCCGGAAGATGGAAAAAGTGACTTTTTGTACTCACTGGAGACTGGAGCTCATACCTCTGAGCATGGCCCCCAAACCTTCCACACTATCTCCTGACCTCCTACTTGCTCTTTGTTGACACACCACACACACACACACACA
Organism: Ailurus styani; assembly: GCA_002007465.1. Classification (NCBI taxonomy): domain Eukaryota; kingdom Metazoa; phylum Chordata; class Mammalia; order Carnivora; family Ailuridae; genus Ailurus; species Ailurus styani. The sequence goes on along the minus strand of LNAC01000450.1, from coordinate 1,239,469 downwards.
CACACACACACACACACACACACACACACACACACACACACACACACCTCTGACCAGAAAATGCTGAGCCCTTTGGATAGCATCCTGAACCAACTGGGGCCATGTGTAGGTTTGGGGGCTAATAGAGTATGCGCCAACCCTGAGAGGTTGCCCCACCTGAAGGTCCCAGCCCTGCTGGATGAATGCGTGATGCACAGACCTCTCTGGCCCCTCTCCCTATCTCTCCAATGGGTGGATTGGCCCAGAAGGCCCCAGGGTCCCCATAGCCTGCCGCAGTCTGACTCACTCCGCAAACAAGTAACACACAGCTCATTTTCTTCGTCTGCTGATGACAAGACGATCTCAAAAAAATCCTGTTATGCTGGGAGGGGTGACAGAAAGGCCATCTGGCCAACACCCGTCCCTAAGGCCAGTGATCATTCACTTCCCAGCTGTGTTTTTAGGAGAAAATAATTAAGGGTCTGAATGTGGCCAACAGGGTGGCTTTTGCGCCTGTCCTTGGTGGTGACCCCACGGCAGAGTCCCCTTCCACCATTAAGCTCCCTCGCCCAGGCTGGAGCCCCACCTGCTAGTTCTTGCCACGGCCACTTTACGTCAGCTAACGGGACCCCAGCAGTCCCTCTCCGTGGATGGTCTCTGCCCCTGCCTGGGCTACGGTTCTCAGACCCTCTGTGGCCTCCCCTGCCTCCCCCACCTCTGCTGTCCTCTGAGCACCTAGCCTGTCCTTTGCGGTTTGCAGAGGGCATCCTCCTCTGTTCTCCTAACTTCCTGGGAGCTAGGCTTTTTCAGCACCATTTCACAGATGAGGCTCCAAAAGGCGAAGGGGCTCACAGGGTCAAGGCCAGCCAGGGCTCCCTTCCTCCCCACTGCCCCTCACTCAGAGTCCCAGGGTTCTGCCTATGCAACCTCCCAGAGCTCCCTGCTATTGCCAGGCCTGCACCCAAGTCCTCCTGTCTCAGGGATCTTTCTAGATCCTCAGGGGTCTTTCTAGAGTGAAAAACCCACCAGGTCACTTCTGCTAAAGGACAACCACAAAACTCGGGTTCTGGCTGGGTGGGCCCCACACATGCTTCTCTTCCACCTGATCCCTGTCATACCCATGCGTGACAGACAGCCCATTAGTCATGCCTTTATTCTGGTAACAGCCCCTCAGACCTTACTTGGGGATGTCACCCCCACCCCCATGGGGGGGTGTAACCCTGACCTATGATGACATATACAGTGATTAGCTCAGGGATGCAAGACTCCCTAGACAAGCTGAGGAAATCCCAGGACTTCTGCTGGAAATCTCTGGGGAAGGAAGCCCCACCGGAGCTGCTGAGTCAATAAGACATAAGCCTGGGGCTGCCAGGGGCCAGCAGGTAAAGGAAGTGGACCTGAAGCTAAAGCAGAACTGAGAGACGGAACACAGGATCCAAGCACCTGGATCCAGCCACACCTGAACGTACCCTTGCAATCTGGAGTTGCGTGAACCAGTAAAGTCCCTTTTTGACTTGCACCAATTAAATTTTTTTTTCTCCCAGTTACAGATCATCCAGATCAGTTCTAGGAAGAGTGGGCAGCTGCCTCCACTTGTTCCATTTAATCTGTTGTTCTTTGCAACGTGGTGAGGATTCACATCTGCCTCCCAGCTTCACCGTGACCTGTGGATAGCAGGGATGGAGCCTGACTTGTCACCAGCCCCTGGTGTCAGCTCCGGGCTGGTGCATGGCCGACCCAGGAAGTGCCCAAGGGGTAAAGGAATTCTATCCCTTGGTAGGAGAGGGGACCATGCAGGAGGTGTTCTGAGTGGAGCCCCAGTCTTGCCTTCGGTGTTGCTGCCTTCGCTCTCGAACCTCTCAGGGAGGAGACAAGATTGCTCCCCTCTGGGGAAAGAGGAGAAATAGGAAAGTAAGGTTCTCATTGCTTCTTCACCCTCTCTGAGTCTGAGCCCACCTAGGACCCTCAGACACCCAGTGAGTGGTCTTGGACTGCCCAGCATCTTCTTTTTCCCATGTGAGGACCATCCCTTCACCTCTCATTCTAGGTGGTTCCAGGGTGAACCCCTGTCCTCAGCTCCCAGAACTGGTCCCCCCGACTGGAGAAATGAGCTCACTTCTCCGCCCTCCCTGGGGTGGTTTACTGTATAGACGTGGCCACAAGACAGGGCACCTGTCTGAGCCCCAAGACTACGGGGAGGTGGGGTGAGTGGGGCACAGCACCATGAGGGTGCTGTTTGAAACCCCTGGATCTGCTTTTGGTCAACAGAACATTTCCTTTCTTTTCCTGTCGAAGTTGATGTCTTAGGCAGCTCAGGCGTCATAACAAAATAACCAGATGACTCAAACAAGAGACATTTCTTTCTTTCTTTTTAAAAAAATTTATTTATTTTATTTGACAGAGAGAGATGGAAAGAGAGGGAACATAAGCAGGGGGAGTGGGAGAGGGAGAAGTGGGCTTTCCGCTGAGCAGGGACCCCGACAGGGGGCTCGATCCCAGGACCCCGGGATCATGACCCGAGCTGAAGGCAGATGCTTAACGACTGAGCCACCCAGGAGCCCCAAGAGACATTTATTTCTTACATCTCTGGAGGCTTCGGTTCTTCAGGTTCTTGGTGAGGGTCCTCTTCCTGGCTCGTAGACATAGCCTTCTTGCTGTGTCTTCACATGGCCTTCCCTCGGCGCCTGTGTGTGGAGAGAGAGAAATCTCTGTTCCTCTTTTCATAAGGACACGAATCCCAACAACACTGTCCCACCCCCATGACCTCATCTAAATGTAGTCACCTCCCACAGGCCTCACCTCCAAATACCATTACACTGCGAGTCAGTGTTTCGACACATGAATTTCGAGGGGACACAAACATTCAAACAGCCAGTTCGAGGTGCGTTCCTGCTCCCTGAACCAGGCAGAGGCCTGAGGCCAGAACTGTGCAGCCCTCTGGACCAGCCTTGTGGCTGAGGTTGGATCCAGAGGACAGAAGGCAGAAGGCAGGTCCAGTCTGAGTCCTGCGCCCAGTGGAGATCCTGGCAGTCCCGTCCCAATGGGGCCATTGAGGCATCCCCATCACAGGATTTCAGGGACATCTTTGACGGCCAATGAGAGAACACAGTGTCCCACCCAGAATGATCTTCATTTGCCAGCTGTGAGAGATACCTAACATACACAGACCGGCCAGCATCCCTGAACGGTCAGTCACCACGACCTGCCTGTGTGTAGGAGGTTCGTAGGAGTCAAGACACAGTTAGCATATCCCTTCCCGGAAAGGTTCTGTGCTTGCTCGTTATCAGTATCCCTGACGTGACCCCAACCATGCACATGGACAAGCCAGGCTAGAGAGCCGAGAGCCTGGACGTTGGCCTGTTTTCAGGTTTTTTGCTCTCCAACATCTGCAGACCCGCGAGAAGATCCAAAGCGTTTCACTCCACAGACCGAGATCAGTCAGCTTCATGACGTGGGACAGTTTGCATCCCTAGAGGACACAGACCGCCTTGTTCTCCCTGCCCTGGCTTCTCCGCCAAGGAGCGGGCCAGCCAGGCAGGCTGTGCCAAGAGGCCAGCCCTGCATGTGCCCTCACGGCCCTTGGCCTCAAGGGACCGGCCAGGACCTGAGTCCCAAGCTTGCCACCCGTCACTTTGCAGGCGGGACAGGAGGCCCTCCCGGTTCTTCCTGGGCTGGGGTGGGCCCCTCTGCTTCCCAGGAGCATGAATGCTGTTTGGACAAGAAGCCTTTCCTGCCAGGCTTGGAGGCTCCTGATTTGTTTTTTTAGGGGAAGATGATGATCGAACTAGGGCACCTGGGTGTCTCAGGCAGTTAAGCATCTCTCTTCTGCTTAGGTCATGATCTCAGAGTCCTGGGATCGAGCCCCACATTGGGCTCCTTGCTTGACCCTCTGTCCCTCCTCCTGCTTGTGCACTCTCTCTCGCTGTCTCTCTCTGATCAATCAATAAATAAAATCTTAAAAAAAAACAGAAGAAAGAAAGAAAATATCCTCAAACTGATTGTGGTGGGGGTCGTACAACTCTGAGAATAGACTTAAAACCATTGACCTGTACACCATAAATGGCTGAATTCCATGGTGTGTGAATTCTAGCTCAACCAAGCTGTTACCTATGAAACCAAAGGCAGTGAGGAGTAGACAGGACACAGCATCTTTGGAGCCCTTTTTTCCTACCAAATAATATATCCTCTGCTTCCCACCCCACCATCCCTCTACCCCCTCCACCCCAGCATCTGAGAGTTGCACATTTCCTGGTGGGTATGTTTCACACTTCCGCCCCTGTTGATACATATCGCCACATTTCTTTCTGGAAGGTTGTACTCATTGATGCTTTCTCAGACACTCTAGGACAGCCTGCTCTCCTCCATCTTCTGGAAGCAGAGAACGCTTTGCTCAAGGTCACATACCCCAAGGCTGCAGAGAGTCAGAGTGCAAACATGACCAGCCCAGCTCTGGGCCCGAGGCCTGCTCTCTGGTCTCCACACCTCCTATCTGCTCTGGGCCCTGGGGCTGCTGCTTTACCAGCGGCTCGTGGCCCACACACGGCCTCCTGCCAGCTCCGAGCCTTGCAGGGTGTAAAAACACTTGCTAATATCAGACCATCGCACGTGGGGGAGGGAGGTTGTATATGTTTTTACGGATTCTAAATTTAAAAGTCTTAGAGACATACCAGCCAAAGGCAATGGGTAAACGCTGTCGGTATCCCGATTTAAACCCACAAGCAAAAAATAAAAAATAAAAAATAAACCAACAAGCTACAAAAAGACATTTTTGAGACAATCAAGGAATATTGAATATACCCCAATGTACATCAATATTAGAGATGAGGTGTCAGATAACATTAATATGTTACTATTCATTTTTTGGGGGGTGTGATAGCGGTATTACAATCATAAGAGCCTTACACATCATGAATTATTAAGGAATCAAATCAGATCAAGGGTTATTCCAACAAAACAAAAGTTGGAGAGACAGTTGAGACAAAATCAATTACACGTGAATAATTGTTGACTCTGGGTGATGAGCACATGAGAGTTCATTAGACCATTTTTTGAAAATTTTCAAAACAAAAAAAGTGCGTGCGTGTGCGTGTGTGCGTGTGTGTGTGTGTGTGTGTGTGTGTGTGTGTGTGTGTGTGTGTTTACATACTTGCCAAGAACACAAAGATTTGGGCTCCTGGGTGGCTCAATTGGTTAAGCAACTGCCTTTGGCTCAGGTCATGATCCTAAAGTGTCAGGATCGAGTCCCCCATCAGGATCTCTCCTCAGCAGAGAGTCGGCTTCTTCCTCTGACCCTCCCCCTTCTCATGCTTTCTCTCTCTCATTCTCTCTCTCTCTCCCTCTCAAATAAATTTAAAAAAATAATCTTAAAAAAAAAAGCTCAAAGATTTTCCAAAGATATTTCTAGGGAAATTGAAAAACTGCACTCTCTGGTTCCCATTGACAAGAAAGGAAAGTTGGTTTTTGTAGACAGGTCCGATTATTTCAGAAGATGTGTAAGACCTTCATGGGCCTGCAGAATGGAGAAGCCTAGCTAACCTCTTTTCAGGAAGGACCCAAATCCACAGCCCACTGCACAGGAAGGTAATGACCGCCAACTCAGTGATTGGGCAGGGGCCCAGGGAGGGCAGGTGAGGGTGGGGGAGGGCAAACAGTGCATCAGTCCCTGATGGCAAGGGTCAACCTCACTAGGTAAGCCAGGGGGGCTCCCCATCCCAACAAGAACAGAATGCTGGAGAAATTCAGGCATGCATGTCTTCAGGCAGGGCTGGATCTGCTTTCCTCTGTTTTATCTATACTCTTGAACTCTCCCCACTGGGGTCAAGCTTGCGTAAGCAACACCCCAGTCCTATATCCTAATTCCTAAGTGACTTCCATGGAAAGCAAACTCCTTTTTCCTGATGAGTCCTGCAATCGTACTCTGGGATGACTCGATTCAGTTTAGGTCCCTTGGCCAGCCCAGACCCAACCCCCACGTTCCAAGGGTGGTGCTCTCATTGTGTAGGCCTGGGCCAGTTGCCTGAGAGAAGAGAAGGGGTGATTCCACAGAGGAACCTAGGGTGTTGTCCCCAAAGGAAGGAGAACAGGCCCAAATGTCCCCTCTGGCCACTGGTCACCCCAGACGTCGTGGCTGCCCACGTGCCTAGTGAACACCCAGGCAGACCCTCCTGGAAGCCTCCTTCTTGCCCCAGCAGGGTCCAGAAGGTTCTTATGTCCCCGCTGCCTCAACAAACATGGAAACCAGGCCGCCCAGGAGGCAAGAATGGCTTGGGGTTCACTCTGGAACCCAGACCCCTTGCTCTGGGACGGACCCTTGCATGGGATGCCCTCCACTGCCCTATCTGCATGGGCCACCCAGAAGCACCCCCTCTCCACTGTCTGATGGAGGGGGGACACCGGAAAAGTCCCTAACCTTCACCTCTGTCCCTGCCCTAGGCTTCAAGAATCATTGCTCAATGCCACTGTTAGCCCAGACTTGGAGGGGACATGGGCCACCACCCCTGGAGAGCCCCTCCTCCACCCAGCCCCCGAATCTGCTGGACATGAGCGGTGGTAGGGAACAGTCCACTCAGCTGCCTACGGGGCTGGCCAGAAAGCCAGGGCTGCACCCAGCCTAGGAGGGAGGACAGGGGGTGGCGGGGGGT
>LNAC01000450.1:1204373-1232684 GCA_002007465.1 Ailurus styani | reverse complement strand
GGGTGGGGTGGGGGTGGGAACCATGCAGGGCAAGCCCTTTCGAAGGACAGAGCCACACTCAGTTCCGGGCTACCAAAGTTGTCAGAACTGCCAGCTCTTCTGATTGGTCAGAGAAACTGGAGGCTCAGGACACGGACAGGGCCGTTCTTGATCCCGTCTCAGCAGACTAGAGGGTGAGAAAGCCAGAATGCTGTATCAGAGTCTCCACCGAAATCCGTGGCAGCCAGAGGAACCAGGGCCCCAGTTTGCCTGGGACCAAGGGGTTCCTGGGGAGGTGGGAACCTCCTCAGCCCTAAACCCAGGACTGTCCCAGGAAAGTCAGACAGCTAGTCCCCTTGGGTCACAGCCTCAGACGGGATGACAGAGCATTTCCGGAAGGCAGTGTGGAAGGTGAAGGCCACAAGCCAGGCTGGGCCAGCTTGGGGGGGGTGGGGCTCAGCCTGAGCATGACCACTCAGAGACCTGAGGGGCAGGACCGAGACAGGGCGGTGTGGGAGAGGCCACCAGACCAGACCTGAGGCCTCAGGGGGCAGATTTCTATCCTGACTGCGCCCACTCCCTCTCCAGACCATCCAGAAGCTAGAGGGCCTGGGACCCCCAGGAAGGCCAGTCTCCCAGGGCACAGAGTCAGGGGAGGGGTAAAGAGTGGATCGGGTGCCTTTTTTTTTGTCCCAGAGGAGATGCCTGCCTGAAATAATACAGTGCTTACCATCACCAGCCCCTGCGTCTTTGCCAGAGAGCCCCCAGCGTACCCTGCTGCTCTCCACTCACCAGTGTCCAACAGCCAGTGCCTGCAAGTCCAGATTTCTGTTCCCCCACGTGGACCCCCATCCCCTCCTGGCTGGGCAGAGCCCAACTTTTCCTGGGTGCGATGGCCCCAGAAGTGGATTGAAAGTATTAGCATTCCTGGGCCAGATCTGGGCTTCATAGCACGATTTGAAATTCTTTTTTTTAAAGATTTATTTATTTATTTGAAAGATGAGAGCGAGCAAGAGAGCACAAGCGGGGTGGGGGGTGGGAGGCACAGAGGGAGAGGGAGAAGCAGGCTCTCAGCCGAGCAGGGAGCCCAATGCGGGCCTCAATCCCAGGACCACCCCCCCCCCAATCATGACCTGAGCCGAAGGCAGATGCTTAACCGACTGAGCCACCCAGGTGCCCTGCTTGGAAATTCTTTCTAATCAGAAATCAAACTCTAGCTATAAAGCAGTATTTGTGGCACAACCATATTATTGTTTAAATAATGACTACCAGGGGCACCTGGGTGGCTCAGTAGGTTGAGCGTCAAACTCTTGGTTTTGGCTTAGGTCCTGATCTCAGGGTTGTGGGATCCAGCCCCAAGTCAGGCTCTACACTCAGCAGGGAGTCTGCTTGAGACTCTCTCTCCCTCTCCCTCCACCCCTTCCACTCATGTGCACACATGCACACTTTCTCTCTCTCTCTCAAATGAATAAATAAATCCTTTTAAAAAAATATTGACTACCAATGCAAAGAATAATGTTTGGGGGGGGACTCATAAAAAGCTGACACAATTAACCCTTAAAAATGTTTTTATTCTTTATTTCCCAAAATGAATATGTATCTCTTCCAGAAAAAAAAAAAGTTACAAAGACTTACAATGAGCTCTATTTTTTTTAATTGACTTGCAATCATAAAAGAATACGGGAGTTGAGGCTTGTGGCAGAAACTCTTCCTTCGTCCCTGCAGGGGACAGAAAGAAGGTGGAACAAGTCTGTGGCTCCAAGGAACTCCTCAGAAAGGTCAGAAGGGATTGGGGGTGGAGGGGAGCTCTCTTGCCCAGTGCTGGGGTTGGGGGGGTGGGAGTGGGGTGCAGCCATCTGGAGGCCCAAACTGTGCCGGGCAACCCTCCCCCTTTCCCATGCCCTGGCCAAGCTCCTGAGACCTTAATCCCTCCAGACCTACACTCTAGGAGAATTCCTGCCTCAGTTTCCCATCAGCTCTCCACTTCTGGCTGTCCTCAAACCCTGGTCCCAGGCCGGTCTCTCAGACCCTCCCTAACCCTGTGCCTTTTGTGGACGACCCCACTGTCATCCCCAACCCAAAAGGAGGGAGGAGGGAGGAGTGTGGGGCAGTGGCTTCCTGCCCCAAGCCCAGGTCTGGCCTCGTTTGTGCTTCCCACCACAGGTCTCAGCTGAGGAGCAGCTACCCTGGGGCAAGGATCTCCACCCAGATCACCATACCTGGGGGTTCTGACCTGAGTTCCCTGAATGGGCACCACTCAAGGTTCCGTTACAATCTTGTGCCCCCCTCCACTCCCCCTGAATGGAGTAATCCAACTCCCAGCTTGAGCTGCAGGCCTCGCTCAGCATGCTGCACCCCCAGTTCCCTGGGCCCTCCGCTGAAGCCTGGGAAGCCTTGCACTTCACAGGTCTGGGCTGGGCTGGGTGTTTCTGGGCTCCAGGAGCTGACACCAAGGTCTGCCTGGCATTTCTGCTCTCAGAGGGCAACAAGAAGATCAGGAGGCACAGGTCACTACCCCGGGGTCACCCAGCAGCCACAGCCCAGCTGGGGTTAAGTGGAGACTGGTGGCGAAGAACCCCATGGCTGTGGATTGCACAGCCCTCCCCAGGCCTCAGTGGAGAAATGTTACAGAAAAAAGCAGCTGAACAGGGCCTGTGACCGCAGGAGAGCAGGCACATTTCGTGTCTACCAGGAGAGTCATGGGGCTTTAGTGGACTGCGTGGGAGGAGGCAGCAGATCTGCAGGCTGTTTGGGAGAAACCAGTCCATGAACAAATCCCCCAACTGTAGAATTTGACTTAAGGTCTGAAAAAAATTGTGCAGGTGAAAGAGCCATGTCTGTGACAGCTCTCTGTCATCCTAGCACGGGGTCCTACTCTGCGGGCCAGCAGGGTCAAGGTCACTCCTGGAAAGTGGGGCCAGAGCCACCCACAGTGATCAGCCAGGCCCTGCGGGCTTCAGGCTCACTCTCCTGGGAGCGCAGGTACAGGCCAGGCTGGGGGAGGTGGTCTATGCATGGTCTTCTGTCCTCCTTCCTCTGACAGGGGCTAAGCCTGGACCTCCTGATCCAGACCAGCCTCCTACTTCCGAGGTGGGCGACCTCGAGCAGATTCGCTTTATTTTACCAAATTCCAGGGGCCTCCTGGGTTGCACCAGGACAGGTCCCTGATAAGGCCGAGAGTAGGAAGGGGCTCTAACCAGCAGCACCTTATAGGCTAAGGCCACCAGCTGCCTAACTGCTCCCCTGAACCTCAGATTACAGCTCCCGAAGGTGGAAGGAGTCAGGACTCTATTCAGTTGCAAAGACAGACGTCACTTCAGAGTGCCTTAAGGGAAGATGGAAATTTATTGAGCCTTGATACTGAGAATTCCAGGGATAAATCCTGGCTTCAGCCCCAGCTAAATCCAGGGACTCCAAAAAATGTGCCTCTTCCTCCATCCTGGAGATCTGTTTTGCTCTGGATTGCCTCACTCAGACATCCTCTCCCGACCCCACCCCAAAGTTGACAAGAGGATCCCCAGCATCACTGGCCTGCCTCCAACCAGCTGTGCCACCAGGCAGGGAAGAACCTCATATTTTGTGATTTCCCCCAAGTCCCAGAACAGGTTGTCAAGAGTCCAGCATGGCCAAGGCCAGGGGGACTTGGTTGCTAGGTGGTCAGGCCCAGGCCACATGACTAGTCCCCAGAAACAGGGAGAATAATGTTAACCCAGCAACATGCCACTCCCCAGTGGGGAGCTGTGAATCCCCAACGAGGCTGGGAGGCAGATCTGGACCCTGGTAGGACCCCAGGGCTCCTGGTGTCTTGGTGCTGGGAGAGGGCTTGATGACATGATGTTGTTCCCACCTCAGTTACACATGGTGGAAGCTGGTCGGGGGTAGAACTCTGGTCCTCAGAAGCAGGACCTTTGCACATGCCTGAACCTCCCTTCTCAAGTCTGCTAGCTTCCTCTGGCCATCTGCCCTGGCTTTACACTGACCTGCATCAACTCCAGCCGCAGCCCAGTCCCAGGCAGAGCCTGGCACCTCCACATCAACACACCCCGCCCACCTCCCTGTAATCCCAACCCCACCTGGAATTTTCTCGTTCTCTGTGTGATGCTGGATTAGTCTCTCCCTCCCAATTCCGCAAATGCCAGGTAGGTGCCCAGGCTGGATTACTTTCACTCATCACAAGTCCCCTTAAGCATTAGGACAGGCATGAAGCCGCTGCTTAGGAATGAATGAATGAATGAATGAATGGGTGAGTGAGTGAAGGGTGAGAGGCAGACACAGCTGCTCCAGAACCGGCTCCACTATTTCCCAGCAGGATGACTCAACCAAACCCCTTCCTTACTGTCGCTAAGCCTCAGTATCCTCAGCGGACAAGTGGGTAAAACAAATACCTTCTCCGTGTAGGACCTGCAGAACTGTGGTGGGGCTAGAGAGAGATTACATCAGGAAAAATGCCCCAGACAAGACGCAAAAGGCTTCGTTTTGTTCTCTAACACGACTGGGGAGGATCTGTTTAGAATTTCGAGATTTTTTTTTTTAAAAGTAAAATAAAAAACACCAGATGGCTTCAAAGTACGCAAATGTTGGGCCAGTTCTCGTGACCTTCCTCGGGAGACCGAGGCCCGGAGCGCAGAGGGGAGGGGAGGAGACGGCCAGGAACCAGGGCGGAGGAACCCGGGTTCCAGTGACTCACGGCGGGGCCGGATTCGGGCTCCAGGCCGGCGGGCGGGCGAAGAAGCCCCTGGCTGGCGCGGGCCAGTGCGCTGAGGACAGATGGGCCGGGAGAGACTCGGGGCGGCGGCGGCTCCCTGGGTCGCCCCAGCTCCGCTCACGACCTGGGGAATCCCCGCCTTCGCGTTCCCGCTCTCCAGTAAATCCTGGGTTCGAATTCTGCCATTGCCAGGATTTGTCAATTCCGCCCCTCTCCCCCCGTTAGGGCAAAGTCCCTTTCCACCTCGGAGGGGCCCCAGTGTTGCCATCTATCCGTGGGGTTCTAGAGTTCCCTCCTCGCAGGGAGGGGACCAGGCTTGAAGGCCTCCCGTGCGCCCTGGGAGGAGCCTGGCACACAGAGGGGCGCGCAAGGGAGCGCGTGCAGCATGCCCGACATTCGCTCCGTGCCTTTCACAGACTGTCTTAATCGTCACCAGGACCCGGTAGGGAGGTTCCACTGTCGTCCCATTTTACAGACGGGGAAACTGAAGCACGGAGCGACTCAGTCCCCCGCCCAAGGGCCCACGCCTAGACCCTGTTGAGTCTGGATCTGACCTCAGACCGTCTGCTGCCCCCAGTCTATCCCCAGGACCCGACGCCCGCGCGCCCCGAGAGCCGGGAGCCGCCCCTCACCCAGTTTCCTGCCTCCCGGGGGCCCAGTCCCCGCCGTTGTCACGACAACCGGGGACCAATGGGGAGCCGGCAGGCGGGAGGAGGCCCCGCCCCGGCCCCGCCTCTGGCGGAGGGCTCCGAGCTAAAAGGGTCGGAGGCCGGGCGGCGGGAGCCGAGGCCCGCGGAGCGCCAGGCGCGCACGGAATTCCGAGTGTCCAGAGCGTGCAGAGTCCCCGAGCCGCGAAGGGCGCAAGCAGCAGCCACGATGTGCGGTGAGTGTGGTGGGCACGGTTCCGGCCCCTTCAGCCTCTCGGCGCCTGGATCCGAGAACGGGGCGTCGGGGACCCGGAGGTGGCGCGGGATGGGGCATCGATCTGCCCAGTCCTAGAACTAGGGGCTTTCGCCGGCCGGGCCCGTCTCCTCCTGCCCCCCGTCCCCGGGTTCCAGGAGGTTCCAGGGAGGTGTAGGAGAGGAAGGTGCCCAACCCGGTCCGGGACTTGGTCAGGGCGACCCGGCCCAGCCCCCCGCAGAGGAGCCAGTATTGGTCCTGTCCCGGGCCCGGAGCTTCACAATACAGAAGTATCCGCACCACCCCCCTCCATGTCCAGTACGGAGAGCGACCCCAAGTCGCCCACAAAGACGGCCACGCGCAAGCGCACGCATCCCGGGTGCGGGGTGCCTAGCCCGGCTCTCAGCCCACCGCGCCCACCGAGGAGAGGCGACCCCACCTGCACCCTCCCGGCAGCCCGCCGGACTCGCCCCCGTGGCGTCGGGAGCAGTCCTCGTGCGCTCGGGAAGGGCCTCGCGTCCCAGAATGAACCTCTTGTCTCTGGAAGGGTTGATTCCGTGTTGCCGCCTCTTGGCTGAAAGGGCTCTCGGCGAGGCTTGGGGAAGAGGCAGCCTCGACCTGCCGAGCCTCGAGCCGAAGCTGGGAGAAGGAATCCGGGGTGGGGAGCAGAGCTGGGCTCGGGCGTCCTGAACACCTCGGCGACTCGGTGCTGTCTAGGGAGAGTGCTGGGCGGTGGGGAGGGCGGCTGCCGCCCTGCGCACATCTGCAATTCCTTACTCTCCTGGCTGGGGCCGCCTCCGCTGGCTGGGGAGAGGGCCGGGAACTTCTGCTGGGACAAAAGGTCACTGTGCCTTTTTTTTTTTTTTTTCTTTCCTTGAGTAGGATTCAGTTACCCATTCCAGCCTCCTGTGGCTGGAGGACCTGGTGGAACTTTTGAAGCCATGAAAGGCCTCTGTCTGACTTCGCAGAGGGCTGTGGGGTGGGATGTGCCAAGGGCCAGCCCTGGGCCAAGATGTGTACCGGCCTTGTTTCGGAGGCCAGCAGCTCCTGAAAGTGAGAAAGAACGTCTGACCAAGGAGCCCGCAGCCTGCTTTGGGATGCAGCGTCCCCCAGCCCAAGCAGGCATCAATTTAAATTCCTGAACCTTCAGCAATAATCTCAGGGCTGTGGGGCTTCATTAATGATATATAGGGCTGTTTCTGGGCAGAGAGAGGAGGTAAAGGTGGCAGTTTTGCCGGAAGCCCTTTGGGTTCTAAACCCCTCAGCGAGGCATTCAAGGCCCTTGACGGGAGGCCTTGGAGCCAGACTAGTGGACTGACCAAGTCCCTTTGCTCTTTGAAGGTCTGCCCCTCGGCCCTGGCAACCTCCCTCCTTCCTCCTCTCAGGAGGAGGCTCCAAACCCCACCCCCCCACCGGCACCCCAGCCTTCCTTCCTGCTTCCTACCTGTATCCAGCTTTCTCTGTGCGATTTGAGCCTAGTGGAGAGAGATGCACTCAGACTCTCCCGACCTGGGGTTTTGTTCCGCTTTCTTAAGGGGCTGCGCATGTTTTGTCCCCTAAGGAAAGGATGATCTCTGGGCTGTAACTACCTATGTCCTCGCATCAAGGCTGCCCCAGCAGATCCCAGCCTGCAGGCCCCGATGAAGGCAGAGAGCCATGTGCAACTCCCACATGGGAAAGTGATTTCCTTTTCAAGTAGCCAGGAGAAAGCCTCAACTGGGTGCTAAGAGGTCTTTTACAGCTCTCCTACACTTGCCAGGCACCCCTTGCACAGAGGAAGCTGTCCCAAGCTCAGACCTCACAGCAGCAGCTGGCTAGAATTAAACACGTTGTTCTGGGGGTTTTTTTCCGAACGATGGCCTGTATGTGCATGGCAAGTGATACTGGTTTTCCTTTTATGGCTGTGTCCTTTTGTAGTGCATTTATTTAGACTTTCAAATGCTTCATCGCTTTTCTAGAAAAATAGGAAACGGTTGCATAGTGGGTACAAGGCTATGGCAGAAGTTTCGAAGATGCTCCTAGGATGAGCCACTTACCCTCATCGCTTTCCGTGCAGGGGATGCTGAGGCCCGAAGAGGTCTGTGCCCACCTGTGTCCAGCAGGAGTTGTTTTAGGTCTTCTTTCTGGGCTGGCTGTGGCCCCACTGCGATCTGCCACTTGGAAGCCTCCACAGAGGTGGAATCTCAGGGCTACAGCGTTCAGCGGTTGTTAATAATGACCAGGCTCAGACTGCCTCTTGCTCCCCCTCGTCTTCCCCAGGTCTCCCACGGAGAGCCAGACCCAGTCCTAGCTGAACCTCCACACACTAAGCAGCTGATGCTCAGAGTTCCAAGCGCACTGAGGGCGCAGCGGGGGGACACACAGGCCCTCAGAGGTGGTTTTGTTGACATCTGAGAGTTGCTGGCATTTTGCTGACTTTCTGCCAATAGCAAGGTTACTCTATTCCCTTTCCTCCTCTCCTTCCTTCTTCACTCATTCTGTAGTGATTGGCCACTCCTGGAGAGGTCCTGTGTTTTCCAGGCCCTGGAGCCACGGGCATGATCCTGCCCTCCGAGAAAGGGCCAAAAGTTGGAGAGGCCGTGCAGAGGTGGTCACCAAGCAGGGGTGGGATAATCCATTAGATAAACGCTGCCAGATGGAGAGCACCCTGGGACTTGAGCCAGACTAGTGGGCGCCTGTCCTTCTGTATGGTACCGGGGGTCAAACTATTTCTTACAGCCACCAAGCGACACAATCAGGAGATTTCACATTAGTAGGTGGGATTTTTGACTTCTCTTGGAAAAAAAAAGCCAAAGATGAGCACCCTGGAGTGTACCCATCTGCAGAGAGCACTGTGGCCCCTGGGATGGTGGGTGCAGGCTTCCACGGGTCTCCTGCCCATGTGCCTCACTCACTGATGCTATTCGATGGCCTGTGTGCAATCTGAGCTTGAGACCCCAGTGTAGTGGAGGCGGGGAGCCCTGACATTGCCAGGAACGGTGCCACAAGAGCCTAGCCTCAAGTAGGAGCTCCACAGAGAGAAGTGAGGGTGGGGGTTGTGGGTGAGGGGGACAGGTGCACCGGGCTGAAGGCACAGGCTCTCCAGGAATAGGGCAGCAGGGACTGCGCATGCGTGGGCATCGGGCAAAGAGGCTTGCCCTTCCAGTCGGTGAATTCTTCAAGCTTCTGTATCCTTTACTACTGCATCGAGTCATTTCTGAGGCAGGGGGAGACGCTGGCTCTGGAGAAGGAACAAATTCTTAGTTTTTGCTAGAAGCGAAAGCCCTCGCTTTGAATTCATTACCTTTTGTCTTAGTTGGTGTAGTAGTGGCCGCCAGTAAGAAATTACCACAGACTTGCTGGTGTAAAGCAATATTATTTTATTTTCTTGCAGTTTTGGAGACCAGAAGTCTGAAAGTCACTTTAACTGGGCCAAAAATCAAGGTGTCAGAAGGGCCGCACTTTCTTTTGGATGCTCTAGGGAAGAATCTGTTCCTTGTCGCTTCCAGCTTCTGACGGCTGCCAGGACTCCTTGGCTGTGTCTCCTTACTCCACTGTGTGCCTCCGTGGTCACATCACCTTCTCCCTTTCCATGTCTCATCTCCCCCTGCCTTCCTTTTATAGCGTTTGTGATTGCATCTCGGGCCCACCTGGGTAATCCAGGAGAATCTCCCATCTCCAGATTTTTCATTTAATTGCATCTATAAAGACCTTTTTCCCTATATTTTTTTTTTTTACAGAATCTAGGGATTAGGATCTGATGCCTTTGATGGCCATTATGTATCCTAGTATAGTTGGGCTCTGGCTTTTAGGTGTTTTCCCCGAGAATCGCCCAGTGTTGCTAATCCCAGACGCTCAAGAGATGGCCAAAAGGATGTTGACCAGAGGACCATCGGTATCCCATCTATGCCCAACGTGCACACCCAAGTCCCCTGGTCCCAGAACTTGCAGACTGGACCCACCGTAGTCAGGAGGTGAATGTAGGCATCAGTTAAAGACCTCATCCTTCACCGGCATGGCGCCACATACCAGTTAGACCAAACAGTTTTCACAGTTTTTCTAGCAGTCAGGTCTTGTGTCAGGTTAATATGGCACTCACTCCATCTTGCCCACCATGCATGTCTATACTCTTCCCACTCATCTCTTCCCTGCAAGAAGCAGCCATGGTTTTATTCCCCAGAATCAAGAGGGGCCAGGACACACACACACACACACACACACACACACACACACACACACACACACGGGCTATTCACTTGCATGTTGGTCTTCATGAGAGCTTGTCATGTGCTTAGGGGACTTGTCTCTCATTTCCGCTGAGGAAACAGCCATCCAGGGAGATTACATGACATGAGGGAGAACTTGCCCTTTTGTCCCAGATTTCTTCTCGCTCTGGGAACCCCATCATATTTGACACCCCTTTCCTCCCTGTAATGATTCAGTTCATGGACGGATGCCACAGAAGGGACTAAGCTGGAGTTGAGAAGAGATGCCTGTGGTTGGCTCTTGGGAGCTCACATCCTGTCTGCAGGACTCCCGTGGGCACTCAGACAGAGGGCTTCGCAGAGACCAGCTGGAGAGGGGCTCAGTGCTGGAAATGATCTCCCCACTTCCCCATCCTCCTCCCCATCGTCATGCCATTCATCCCTCAGTCAGTCTTATTCATTGGGGGTTTCCCAAGTTCACAGGAACCTTCTGGAAATTTTGTGATGTAACAATAGTAGATAGTTCTTTTAAATTGAAGGATTGTTTTTATATTTAGCGAAATTTGCTTATAAAGGAGGATGGACTTGAGGTAACAAACACCCTAAGGAGAAAGTTCTGGGAGATTAATTTGATGGAAAAATAAGCAATTTCATCTGATCATCTGATAATTTTTTTAATAGCCAAATTTTGGCAGGTTAAACAAGACTTACACTTTCTTAAAAGTATTTTTTAGTACAATTTAGAGTATATGTTGCTTCTCCCTTTGCTCTTTGTGAAATCCTAAAATGACAGGGACACCACGAACTTTTTTATTAAAAATAGAAATGCCTTGCCCACGTATACTGCAGGAAGCTGAGTCTCCTGTTATCGAAGGGATTCCTATGGTGTGGTAACTTTAACCCCTGGAGTCCCAGTGAGGCCAGAGGCAGGGAGAGGCTGTCCTGACCCTGAGCCAGGCCAGGTGTGAGAAACTTGCTGTGGGATCTCTGCCTTTGCTCTCACTCTGGGAGGAGGTGACAGCAATTGTCCCCACCATCAATATGGTGTTGCCCAGAGATACCACAGCCCAGTGGCCTCCCCGATCTGGGGGCCTTACCCAGGAGAATAGACCTGTCCCCCCTTTCCTAGCACACCACATACACATACCCAACCCTCAAACCCACAGACACACTGATACACACTCACACATGCTCACACGTACCCAACACGCAAACACAAACACACACATCTGACGCTCAAACACACATTCACACTCCTACACATCCCCACACCTCACGTACTCCTGTGTCTTCACGCACTCCAACATGCTCATGCACACACACACCCCTGACACTCAGACTCTCTCTCTCTCTCTCTCTCTCTCTCACACACACACACACACACACACACACACACACACACTCTCGGGAATTTTCTGAGGTGGGAATCCAGCTGGCATGCACGTCTTCTGTCTGGGTGGGGAGTGACCCAACTTGAGAATTGGACTAGTGTCTAACCAGACCTAGGCTCATGAACTAAAAAGGTCTGTGCCTCCAATGCTGAGAAGCATGGGTTGGTGGTGGAAGGAGCACCCTCAGTCTGGGGGTGGGGGTGGTCCCAGTCTGGCTGGCTGGTGGTGATGTGGACCCAGGGGGCGAGCCCCTACCCTGGTGGAGTGCAGGCTGGATCTCTACTGGGGGCTGCCCGCCCCCCACCACTCACAGTGAGAACAGAACTTTCATTGTGAAGCTGATGTTTGGAGGGAGGGAGAGATTTTCCAAAACTACAGCCGCATTTTCAGAATACAGACCCCAGCTTGCCCACTGTGCATTTGACCTCTTCCCTTGTCCTCTAGGCCTCAGACAGCCCCTGCTCCCCTCCCCACCACCTCAGGCATTCCAGGGGTTAGAAAGATTCCAGGAGTTCACTGCTCCTAGTTCTGGCCGTGTGTCCAGGGAATGTTGCCTCTCAATCTGGTCATTGTCATTATCTGTCACTTGGAGGTTGAGTGTCCCCTGTGTGTGTGGAAGGACCCCGTCTTAGTGCCTTTGGTCTTGGGTCACCTGTATGATCGCTCAAGCCATTTTGCAGAGGGAGTGCTAGAACCTCCCAGACCCCCAAGGTGAGCCAGGCAGAAGGGGCCACAGTCCCCTTTCAAAGGGCTTGTCTCCATCCTGCATCACGTCTGGAGCCTTTTCTGGAGTTTATTTCAGCTTTTTTCTTTTGGACCCTTTTCTCACTCACTTTGCCCATCCGATTTAAGAGTAGGGCCCTTTGGAAACCTGGATGCCAGGGTGGGGTGTGGGCATGGGGCAAGTGCTGAGCTGGGCTGGTTAGGCCACAACAGCCTCTGTCCCAGGGCAAGACATTTCTCGAAGACACCTCGGGAGGATTTCACCATCCTGCCTGTGCAAGGGAGGGACAGATATGGGGGGCAGGGGGCAGACTTGCTGTCGTTGCCATGGTCTGGATGGGCAGAGAAAGTGGAGTCGGAAGCAGCAATGTCTGGTGGGGGCCAGGAGGAGTCTCCTGGTGTCACCATGACCCTGGACCCCACGATTGGGGAAGGAGAGTCAGTGGTCTTCCCATCAGGGGTGAGGTGGGCCTCTGTCCATAGATGTGAGCTATCTCTCTCTATGTGAGGTATTTCTCACCCCTCAGGGTAGGATTGTAAGACCGGGCTTATACTGATGGGGGGGGCAACAGGGAGAGGCCCTGCAATCACTCAGATAGACCCGGCTGTGACTTACTCGGGACTTTGGCCTTGGAGCCAGACGGGTGCCCTGACTGCTCACGGGAACCGCAGCCTTGACCTGGGGACCCAGGGAGGATCAGACGAGATAAGGTTCTGAAAGTATTGGCTTCCTGGGTGCCCTGTGCACCTGCTGCTTGGTGTCTCCCACGCCCCAGGAGCGGGAAGACCCTTGGGGGACCCTGAGCGCCTCCTTTTATGTGCTGGGAGGTGAGTTCAGACAGAGCTTTCTCTTTCTTGTGGCCCTTGTTCTTCTGGGTGAGTGTGGTGGGGAAGCCATGGAGGTCAGTGAAGTCAGATTGCGCTGGATGACAATCCCATGCCTGTCGATGTCTAATGCGTACAGCAACACAAGCTAAGGGGTGCATATGGGCACGTGATGGAATATCGAGACCATACAAAGAGCACATGTGCAGTTGAAAGGGAGTTTCTGCCCATATCCAGTACCCTTCTCCGAGGCAAGCACTGCACCTCCACACGGCCCCTGGGTCTCAGATGCCCTTCATGAAATACGTCTCCCCACATAATTTAGCCATGTTCTGCGAGCTGCTTTTTCCCCCTTGACACATCTTGGAGCTGTAGCTCGTTTTCTAAGAGAACGCAGAGCCTCACCTTGTTCTCTGTGGAAGGCCAACCTGTCCTGTGGTCCCACGGCAGCCCCGCCATGCGGCTGTGTGGCTGTCACTTACCTGGTTCCTGCCAAGCATCAGGCTGTCCCCTGTCTTCAAGGACCGCAAACAAACTGAGCCGAGCAACCGTCCCCATGCATGCTCCCACGGCCCTCTGCAGAGATAGCTGTTGGATCCATGCCTAGCAACCGCTCTGGTCCACAGATGTGTACATTTTTAATTTTGAAAGACTGCCCAATTGCCTTCCAAAAAGAGTGTGCAAATTTCAAGTCCCGCTTGATTGTCGAACTGTTTGATCTCTCCTGATCTCATAGGTAAAAAATGGAGTCTCTGGGGTAGCTTTTGTTACGGGTGGTAGGGATTCCAGAAGAATTCTGACGCAAATGTCAAGAGAAAGGCCTGGGAGAGCAGCTTTATTCTGTTTCTTTATTTTTATAAAATAGTAAGAGCCTGGTGTCGATGCTGAGGTTTTGTCTCCCCCCCCCCACCCATCTCCAGAGAGTGCAGGGGAAAGCCTGCCAAGAGAGGAGAGGGATGCCGCTTAGTTAATGAAAGAGCTTACTTGAATAGATGTCCGCATGCAGGAGATTTTATGTTGAAACTAGATTTATGCTTTCTTGCGCAAAGACCTTGAAAACCACTACTTGGCAGCCCCCCTCACCACAAAATTCTCCCAAACTCCAAGAACGGCTGGGGGCCTCCTGGCTGGGTGTAGACATAGCTGGTGGTCCTGAGGACAAGGACGCTTTAACCAGCCCCCCACCCCCCACCCCTGCCCCAGGGCTCTGGCCGCAGCCCCCACCTCCCCACCAAAAAGGCTGCTCTTGGGATCTCAGAGCCAAAGGCACCTCCAGCAACATCCGTGTCTGACAGAAGGACTTCATAAGTGCACTTTGGCCCAGAGGAAGGGGAATCACAAGGGAGAATTAGAAGCAGAACCCTAGAGCACTCTCATAAAGGCATTTCAGATTCCAAACCTTTCCCGAGTTGGTATATGAGTCTTGGAGTCATGTGCAGAGTGTCTGCTCCCCTGTGTGAGGTGCAGCTGTAATTCCAGAAGGATTCCCGGGATGCCAGGGAAGACTCCAAAAATGATCTGTGTGGGGCTGTGCCCCTTCACACACACAGTGGTCCCCCATGCCTACGTGGTCTTTATGGTGCCTGGAATTGCCTGCGTCCTCTCGGGGAACTTCCTGATATCGTTGCGGGATAATTAATGTTATGAAAATTTCACCCGAACACTAGATTGTAGTGGTGGTCAGTCAGTTCTGCGAACGCAGAGCTGACCCTTGAACGATGGGGGGCGTTAGGGCCACCAGCACCCTAAGCCGCCGAAAATCTGCGTGTAACTGACTCCCCCAAAACTTAGCTACCGTTGACTGGAAGCCTCACCCAGAAGCATTAGCACATAGATTGTGTGTTCATGGACCATATACTGTATTCTCATATTAAGTAAGCTAGAGAAAAACAAATGTTATTAAGAAAATCATAAGGAAAAGGGGCGCCTGGGTGGCTCAGTCGGTTGAGCGGCTGCCTTTGGCTCAGGTCATGAACCTGGGGTCCTGGGATCCAGCCCCGCATCGGACTCCCTGCTCGGTGGGGAGCCTGCTTCTCCCTCTCCCTCTGCCTGCCACTCCCCCTGCTTGTGCTCTCTCTCTGTGTCAAATAAACAAATAAATAAATCTTAAAAAGAAAGAAAAAAGTAATCATAAGGAAAAGAAAATATATTTACAGTACAGTACTATAGTTATCCAAAAGAAAAAGTAGCCCTGGGCAGTTCAATCCCATGTTGTTCAAGGGCCAACTGTCCTGAAAACCTTTGAATTATACACTTTAAATGGGAGAATATTGCGGTATGGGACTTCTATCCCAGTAGAGCTGCCCAAAATTGTTTAATGTTTCCATTAGAAGGTAACTATTGGGTTTTTTGTTTGCTTGTTTTGGGTTTTTTTTTTAGTGAGGAAGGTGACAGAAATACATCCTCTGCCCAGATGTGTTGAGATCCGAAGGGGAGGGTACGGTGTGAGCTCCTGTGTGACACAGACGCTCAGTCCCTTCGTCCGGGGGTTGGGGGAGGGGTGCCTAAACCGCACACAAGACCTCAGACTCAGCGGCTCTCACCTGACCTCGAGTCAGCCAGAAACGCAAAAATAGCTGACCGCCCAAATTACCCTCCGCTGTGTTAAAAAGAAAGTGTCTGTCCCTGCTCAGAAAGCACAGGGTGTGTGTTTTTATATAGAAATTCCGCACTTTCATACTTGAGTGCAAAGATAGCCCGTGTACAGTAACATACAGGACATAAACCTGCAAAATATCATTTTTAGCGCTGTTTAATTTTATTGCCTCGCTTTCTACTATATCTAGAATGAATTCTAGCAAGCTAAACGTTCATCTGCCATGACCATGCTCACGTCCCTTTAAGAGACGCCGAATCAATCATTCAGAAGCATTGTATTGACTTGAATCTAATCTTTGTCATGACTGGAGATATTACAGGAGGTTCTGTGTATAATTGTGCTCAGTCCTCAGTTTCCCTTAGGAAGGTTGTCCCCTCTGAGGTTCATCTCTGGCATTCCCCCCCCCCAGTTTTATTGAGATAGAATTGATGTATAACGTCATATACGTTTTGGGTGTACTAAATGATTTGGTACACGTGTGTATTGTGAAACAATTACCACATTACCACGATTAGTGGTACCAAGATTAGTGAACGTCTAGAGGGTGGGGGGAAGGGGTGGGGGGGTGATGGACATTGGGGAGGGGATGTGCTACGGTGAACGCTGTGTATTGTGTAAGACTGATGATTCACAGACCTGTACCCCTGAAGCAAATAATACATTATATGTTAATTTTTTTAAAAAGTAAAAAAATAAATCACCAGAAAAAAAAAGATTAGTGAACACCCATCCCCTCACATAGTTAACACTTTTTCCTTATGAGGAGGAAAAAGCTACTCTCATAGCAACTTTCAGACACACAACAGAGTATTGGTTTTTTTGTTTTTTATTTGACAGAGAGAGAGAGAGATCACAAGTAGGCAGAGAGGCAGGCAGAGAGAGGAGGAAGCAGGCTCCCTGCTGAGCAGAGATTCCCCCAATGGGGGGCTAGATCCAGGACCTGAGATCATGACCTGAGCGGAAGGCAGAGGCTTAACCCACTGAGCCACCCAGGCACCCTCACAACAGAGTATTGTTAACTGAAGTCACCATGCTGTACATTACGTCTCCAGGACTACTTATCTTATAACCGGAAGTTTGTACCTTTTGACCATCTTCACCTGGTTCCCCCATTTCCTGCTCCCCTTCCCCTCCGCCTCTGCCAACCACCAATCTGATCTCTGTATCTGTGAGTTTGGGTTTTTTTAGACACCACATATGAGATCATACAGTATTTGTCTCCCTCTGTCTGACTTATTTCACTTAGCTTAATGCCCTCAAGTTCCATTGGTGTTGCTGGAAATGGCAGGATTTCCTTCTTTTTTATGGCCGAGGAATAGTCCATCGTAAATATATACCGTAATTTTTTGATCCATTCATCTATGATGGACACTTAGCTTGTGTCCATGTCTTACCTGTTGCAAATAATGTTGCAGTGAACATGGGGGTGCAGATATCTAGCAAATTTTTAATCCTGGTCAGACCTTTCTGTCATCCCAGGAAAACAGTGGGAAAATTAAAAATTAAAATAAGATCATTACAGTTGGGGAAATAAACCTTTTCATCCCATTCACTCCTGAGGCAACACTGCCTAGTGGTTAGAAGCATTCTAAGTCCTGAGGTCAAGTCTCCTTGGTTCCCAGTCACAGCCTCCCGGGCTCCTGTTCCAGAAAGGAAAGGGAAGTCATGGTAGGTCCAGCCTATAAAGCTGATGGGAGCTTTGATTGACACCCGTGTGGGAACACTTGGCCCAGTGCCTGGCACGTAGTGAGTCCTCAGTAAGATGAGTTACTATGAATATTCCTGAAGGCCAGAATTCTTCACGATCCATACTCTTGCTTCCCTGAATAAAGTAGATTTACAGTCACTCTACTCCACATACGTTTATTGAATAAGGACGGTGTGCCAAGACATAGTGAGAAATATAAAGATAGAAGTGCCAGCCTGTGTCTTTATCAGGGGATGAAGGTATTCCAAGATGCACGAGCACTGCGGTGGCCCAGAGCAGGGGAGCGCATCCGGTGGGGGCCTGGGAGGGACAAGCCAGCCCTGGGAGGTGGTGGGAGCCGAGCTTTGAGGAGGGCAGGTTCCCCCCAAGTGGAGCAGGGAGGACAAAAGGATGTCAGGATAGGGAACTCACAGGGCGGGTTGGAAACAGACCAGTCTCGAGCAGGGAGGGGGCAGAGGAGTTTGGGGAGGACCAACAGGGTGACCGTTACTTCTTATTTGGGAAAATAGTATTTTGAAATACAAACACAGAAAATACAGCCACATAAAAATCTTCTGGGCATGCAGATCTCCTTTGCAGATAGAGATTCTCCAGGGGCAAAGAGATGGTTTTATTTTTGCTACTGTAAAAGCAACATTTATTGATGCTAATGCTCCAGGCTTTAGGGGCGAGCGGAAAGGAGTCGAGGCTTCAGCCCCTATTTCACCTGCTGTAGGAGGACTCTTCCCAGGCCTGTTCTGTGCACATCAAGGGGTCCACATAGGTGAGAACTTCCAGACATCCCCAAGTGGCCAGGTGGTTTTGCTGATTATATATGCTATTATATGTTTTTTAAAGATTTTATTTATTTATTTGTGAGAGAGGGAGAGAGAGAGTGAGAGAGCACAAGCAGGGGAAGCAGCAGAAGGAAAGGGAGAACCAGGCTCCCCGCTGAGCAGGGAGCCCGACTCGGGGCTCGATCCCAGGACCCTGAGATCATGACCTGAGCCGAAGGCAGATGCTTCGCCGACTGAGCCACCCAAGCGCCCCTGATATTTGCTATTATAAATAAAAGCCGTGTCATGGAGGTACAGCTATAGGAGAAATTCTCTGCAGGGGAATTGCCAGGCAAAAGTGATGTGTTCTTCACGTGCCTCCTGAGACTTTTTGTCACGGGCTGGGCTGTGGGCCAAGTGTGTCCTGAAGCAGGAGGGGAGCAGAGCTCCTGGGTGTGTCCGGGGAAGGCCACACGTGCAGCCCGGAAACCATCTAGCCATGCCACTGGTGCCAGGGTCCGCACAGCCGGTTTTTTCCAAACGCCGACCAAGGGATTGACAGACATGTGGTTTCCCCTCTCTCTTCACAGGAATCTTCGCGTACATGAACTACAGAGTCCCCCGGACGAGGAAGGAAATTTTTGAGACCCTCATTAAGGGCCTGCAGAGGCTTGAGTACAGAGGCTACGACTCTGCAGGTAGGTCCTAGGGGCTGCCTAGGGGCATACGCAGAACGCTTATTCATTTAACTCGAAAACTAGAGAAAAGTAGAAAGAAGAAATAAGGGTAAAAAAAAAATTCTCCACCCAAAGCCCTTCCGTCAATATCTTTGCATCCCTGCCTTGGTTGCTGCTGTGCCTATGTTGGGGTGGTCTGGGGGGCAGGGGGGTGTCATGCGTAGATATTTTTTGTTTTTACCTGATCGTCATTATAGAATCGTAATTTGATGTCCTGTTTTCATCTCTCTCCTGTATTTTCTGTTATCCCAAACTCTTCCTGATGGTCTTTTCTTTCTCTCTCTCCCTCTCTCTCTTTCTTTCTTTCTTTCTTTTTTAATAAAATGTATTATTTGTTTCAGGGGTACAGGTCTGTGATTCATCGGTCTTACACAATTCACAGCACTCACCACAGCACATACCCTCCCCAGTGTCCATAACCCAGCCACCCTACCCCTACCCTCCCACCCCCCAGCAACCCTCAGTTTGTTTCCTGAGATTAAGAGTCTCTTACGGTTTGTCTCCCTCCCTGGTCCCATCTTGTTTCATTTTTCCTTCCCTTCCCCATATGAACTCCTGCCCTGCCCTTCAAGTTCCTCATATCAGAGAGATCATATGATAATTCTCTTTCTCTGATTGACTTATTTTGCTCAGCATAATACCCTCTAGTTCCATCCATGTCGTTGCAAATGGCAAGATTTTGTTCCTTTTGATGGCTGCATAGTATTCCATTGTATATATATACCACATCCCCTTTATCCATTCATCTGTTGATGGACATCTGGGCTCTTTCCATAGTTTGGCTATTGTGGACATCACTGCTATAAACATCGGCATCCCTGATGGTCTTTCTCAGTGGCTGCACACTCCTCTGATGGATAGTTAGTTGCCATTAAGCAGCCTAGGGAGAAAGGCAGAGCCAGATTATTTTGTCTCTGTTCATTCTTAACGGAGAGCAAGTTGAACGAAGAAGTGTGGGAATGCTGATGCAGGGAGAATACCAGCTAAAGCACAGGTCCCAGTGCACAGTGTGTTGAAGGCCCTCCTGTGAGGCCACTGCCATCAGCGATGGGCCTGGAGGTACTGCCCTCACAGGCAGCCTTCTGGATTGCACCCTGGTTAGACGCCATGCCAGGTGGCCACAGCCTCTTACTTGCGAGTCGACATCCTGAATGCCATCTAGTTCTCTTCCAGGCCATCTGCCTGGCAAATGAGAACTGATAAATCCACAGAACTGTGCAGCCCTCTCCTGGGGTCCTACTTAGTAACGAAGTCTGGGAGACACAACTTCAATGTCAATACAAAAAGAAAAAATCACGTGTATACCGTAGGTGTGGCCATCGATGGACATAATAATGAAGTCAAAGAAAGACATATCCAGCTGGTCAAGAAAAGAGGGAATGTCAAGGCCCTTGATGAGGAACTTTATAGTAAGTGGACCCCATGCCCAGTCAGAGTGATAAAGGCAGCAAGGGTCGGTTTAAACTCTTTTATTCCGGCAGCACCTGAGACTAAAGATATGAGTTCATCCAAGCGCGGGTAAATAGAAGGGGGGGTTCAGCCCACATTGTAAAACTGTGTTTCTCAGGATGTGGGATTTTTTTTTTTTCCTAGGAGGCGGGGCATGAGCATTTGTAAAAAATATTTAGCACTTACGTATTTATTTTAATTTTTCTGGCAAATGATACTGCTATTCCATTGATAGTAGTGATCCGTAATTGTTTTTTTTTTTTCAAGGAAGCTCATTTTGGTTAGTGAGTAAGTACTGAGTAAACCAGCAGGGATCTGGCAGAAATCCCCAGGCTGGGGCACTTGCGGTGAAGGTGGGACGTGGTTTTGACGTAGCTGAGGTGCGTGTGTGTAATGACGTCACCTCCCCGTAATGGTGCTATGTCAATGCTTACTTTCCTCTGATCTAGAACAAGACAGTATGGACTTAAAGGTGGAGTTTGAGACCCACTTTGGCATTGCCCACACACGCTGGGCCACCCATGGGGTCCCCAACGCGGTCAACAGCCATCCACAGCGTTCAGACAAAGGCAATGGTAGGTAACATGACCTTGCCCCTCCCCCCTCATCCTGAAGGTTCTGCCTGGGTCAGTGCTGATCCACACTCACCCCCAGCTGGCTTGCTTCTCTCCCAGCCCTGTCTTCCCTGAGGATCCATCCCCATGGGGTGGCAGCAGGCCCGAGACAGGAGGCAGACTCAGCCTGGCTCCTGGGCGGTGCTGACCCTCCAGGCCTCCACAGGAAATCAGTGGCATGTCCGTGACTGCTGCTGGCTCCTGAGACCCAGCCTGAGTGGGACTTGGCAGCATGAGGGGTCGAAAAGTCTGGGCACTGTCCTTCAACAAGGGACTGCTGTGTTCTGGAGGGCCGGGCGCCTGAGGGAGGGGTGGGTTTCCTTCCCCCCCCACCCCGAGGAGAGAGGTCTGGAGCCAGGGCAGGTAGCCGTGTTGATCTCGGTTCATGCCTGAGGTGCCCTCTCCAGTCCTGGGCCCTGCGGGGATGCCTCAGCTGCCAAAGGCTCGAGATCTGGAGAAGCAGCCCAAGGGCTCCCTCCAAGCAGCAGAGCCCTCCACGTGGCTGGCTGCAAGTTTTTGAGGCCTGAGAATGATCATACCTGGAAGTTGAGACTTACGGGTTCCCTTGAAAAACTGAAAGGTATGGCACCTGGGCTCGTAGTACTTTGGGGTTCCACTGACAAGCAGCAGTCCACGGTCACAGAGTGGGAACGTGGAAACTGCTCAGGACAGTCCCAGGGACACCAGGCCCTCTTTGGTGGGCTGCAGTCTCCCCGGTTTTCCTAGATGCCCCCCTTGGGTCAGCCCTAGCTCACGGATCCACATCCCATGCCTGGGCCCCCTGGAAAGTTCTCAATGCTATAGTTCTTAACGCCGCCCCCCCCCCACCACCACCCAGTCCCTCTTGTGGGGGAAGATCTGGTAGGTCTGGAAATCCCAGTGGATCTCCTTTCTAGGTTAAGCCCGTCAGGTCAGAAGCCCCCACTGAGCCACAGCTGGGCATGATGGGAGAGGGTATACAGTGGAGAGAATGATCTGTGGCGTCAGCTGGGACCCCGGGCATTATGCAAGTTCTCACCGAGTCCCATATTAGAGTAGGAATCGGATATGTCAGAGTCGTTGAAGCGTGCTTACAGATGGTTGGGCCGAGGGAGAGACTGACTCCTCCCGGCTCAGTGTCCTTTATTCCTGAGAACGGTGGCTCATCCTGCCCAATTTGGAAGGATGAACCCCAAGCCCCCTGCTCTGCAGAACAGTTGGGGCTTGGATAGTGAGTTTTTGCTAGGGACTGACCCTTGGATCTGGTCCATGCCCTGAACTGTCGGGCATCCTTCTCCTGGGGTAGGTGCCCTACATCCAGGAGGCAGACAGCAGAGCCCATGGTTCTGAGGATCTAGAATATGCTTCTCACCAAATCCCAAACCAGATACAGAGACTGATCCCCAGACCATGTAGGCTGAGGTGTTGTCACCCCAGGTGATAAGGTGAACCCCCACTTCAGTGTAGATGACAACTCTGTGTTCCCCCAAGCAGGAAGGGTCCGAGCAGATTCCCCCCACACACATACCCAAACTGGAAAATGCCTGCCCTGACTCAGGATGAGTAATTGCAAACAACATGAGAAGTAAGCAAAGATTCGTAGAATTTCTTTAGCAACTCATCAGGGATGACTGAAAAGCATATTTTGAAGGAAAACTTACAGCCAGCAACAGCATTACATAAGAAAATTACACAGAGTTCTCGCAAAGAAAACAAGGATTCTGGGAAACAAACTACCGATGAGAAGTTAAGACAATTGACTGAAATGAAAAAATGGGACAGGGTTCAGAAAATAGTGTGAAGACACTGTGTCAGAGTCGGTATGAAAAATAAGAGGGGGATGGATTCAGAGACAGTTAATAGATATCCAACAGGTGGATTGCTGATGTCCCCAAGAAGAGAACAGAACTAATAAAACAGTAAAAAACAAACAACAACAAAAAACCAACAAAACAAAATGAAAACAAAAACATGTAAAGCTATAATAGAGTTCAGCTGTGCCTAGCGCATTTGCCAAAATGGCTTTTCTATTCGAGCCCTCCCAGTTTTTGTGTGACCTCCCCAAAGTAAACAGCAGGCTGTAAAAAAAAAAAAAGTAGAGAGGAAATGATAAAAATAATGAGAAAGAGTAAAGGACTATACTCTACTGAAAAAACAAAAAACAAAAACTTGAAGACCCAAAGTTTCACTGAACAATAATATCTAGATACATCCTGGTAGAATCACTAAATTTCAAGGTCAATAAAGGATCTTTCTATCATCTGGGCTCAGGAGGAATGGGGGTTACTTACCCAGAAACAAAAAATCTCAGGCTGGTTTTAGACCTTCAAGTTATTCATCAGCCATTGATTAAGAAAATGCAGTGGTGACTAAGTAGACGTGTCCCTTGCTCTCCCAGGGTTGACCAGTGGGTCCTGCATGCGGTGAGTAGCCTGACATGAGCGGGGTTTGCTGCTGGTGCTCAGGGAGGCAGGAGAAGCCGCAGCAGGCAGAGCCCACAGAGAGAAGTGCTCATGGCCACACAGTAATGTGGGTGAGCCCAGGATGCCAGAATTTCTGGGAATTTTTCCTCCCATGAGAAAATCAGGATTTTTATTTTATTTTAAGATATTTACTTATCTGAGAGTGAGAGAAAGAGAGAGCACGAGCAGGGGAGCAGCAGAGGGAGAAGCAGACCCCCACTGAGCAGAGAGCCCAATGCAGGGCTCAATCCCAGGACCCCAAGATCATGACCTGAGCCGAAGGCAGATGCTTAACCCACTGAGACACCCAGGTGCCCTGAGAAAAATGAGGATTTTTAAGTGAAAATTCAAAATTTTTAAACTTAAGTCTTTTCACAGTGCAGTGTGGGTCAAACAAAGCACGCGTGTGGACTGCTAGCTTGTGGCCTCATCGAGCCTAAAGCCAGTTGGGAATGCCTGGGCTAGTTTCTAGATAACGAAGGGTTCATCCTGCCCCATTTGACCTAAATACCAAAGTGTGTTTGATGATGCTGTAGGCCACAAGTCAGAGCCCCGTTCGAGGTCAGGCAGGCAGGTGCTCTTTGCCCAAAGAGAACTGTGTATTTCCTCAGGTTTAAACTGTGGTCGTAGTAGATGGTAGACACCAGCTCTCATGAGCCTCAGTGACGTTTGCTAAACAGCAGACTCTGTGGGAGCTGAGCTTGCTGAGTTTCAAGCTGTCAGATCGCTGTCCTTCATTTCTGACTTGAACTTCACTTTCTCATAGCATTTCTGTCTTCGCCAAACTTCTCTTCCAGAATTCGTGGTCATCCATAACGGAATCATCACAAATTACAAAGACCTGAGGAAGTTTCTGGTAAGACCCTTCCCCTGGGTTGACATGGAAGTCAAGCGGTCTTCCCCAGAAACTTTCCAACCCGCTCATTTCCCACCGGAAACAGAGGCGGGAGCTGAGTGAGACCCGCTCTCAGTCACGTGTCCACATTGGATAAACGTTGTCCTGGCTCAGTCGAGCTCCAAAGACAGCAGGGCCTTTGCATGTACCTCAAGGGTATTGCAGATTCCCATAAGCAAAAGAACATGATGAACTTTCTCTTATTAAGGTGTTTGCACTTTAATGAAGTGTTGACATAACACATCAACTCATACACCAAATGGAATGTGGGGTGGGAAGGCAGACCGTGTCTAACGTATGAAGAGGTTGCAGTGTGGGCTGGGATGTGGGTGGATTTGACTCAACATCTTTGATCATTTCCACTGCTGTTTTTTTGCAATGTCCAGATTAACGGCAAGGACAGGCTTCTGAGGCAGGATGATCTCAGGGAATACTGGAATGACTCAGCTGTGCTGGGTTCTGTGCTTCTGGCAGACATTCTGATCCCCGTTTTCCTTGTTCTTATCTGAGGTCACTGTGGGGGCGGGTCTTAAGGGAGGAGAGGGAGCGGCCCCGGCGACGGACGTTGTGCAATGCCCGTTATCTGACACTCTGTCCCACGAAATATTCCAGGAAAGCAAAGGCTACGAGTTTGAGTCAGAAACAGATACTGAGACCATCGCCAAACTGATTAAATATGTGTTTGACAACAGAGAAACTGAGGACATTACATTTTCAACACTGGTCGAAAGAGTCATTCAGCAGTTGGTGAGTTAAGGGAACTAGATCTGTTCTGGTTTGCACGATATAAGCAGCTAAAAAAGCACCGGAGCGCCTGGGTGGCTCGGTGGGTTGAGCATCTGCCTTCGGCTCAGGTCATGATCTCAGGGTCCTGGGATCGGGCTCCTTGCTGAGTGGGGAGTCTGCTTCTCCTTTTCCCTCTGCCTGCCCCTCTTCCTACTTGTGCTCTGTCTCTCTGTCAAATAAATAGATAAAATCTTTTAAAAAGAAAGAGAGAGAGAAAGAGAGAGCTTAAGTTCTTAAAAATAATTTAAGGCATAGAGGGCAAAAGACAGTCATCACTAAAGACATGATAACACCAATAATAACCCACGCCTCTGTCACGTTTTCTATATGGCAGCCATGGTTCTAGGTTCAAGTGCGTGAGCTCAAACAAGGTGGACTATTCTCATCTCCTTTCACAGAGAGGCATAAATTGGGCAGTTGCCCAATTTAAGGGGCGGAGCCAGGGTTCGAACCCAGGCACTACCCTGCGTCGTGAATTTTCATCTCACCGTTGCTCCCAGAGTAGGTGCCATCCCGGATGCACGGGGCAGGACCCCTGGCCATAGTTCTCACTTCCCAAGGCTCTAACTGCAGCCACCCACCCCGATGGGCATGGAGCTGGGATTCTCTCCTTGTGGACCTGGGCATGGCAGGGGTGGCGGGGGTGGGGAGGTGGCAGTCTGTTGAGCACCGTGACATCCCCAAGTTCTGGGCTTTGGTTCTTCAGCATGGTACCGGCTGTTTTCCCTTTCTCCTCCTGCCTTCTCACTGCATGAGCTGTCCTGCACTCAGCCGCCTGTGGGAGTGTCCCCAGGACCCACACACCAGGAGGAGTGGCCCCTGTCTGGGGCGGTGGGCCAGGCGCAGGTGTTCCTCACTCTTGTTTTCTGTGTTCTCAGGAAGGAGCATTTGCATTGGTTTTCAAGAGTATTCACTACCCGGGAGAAGCTGTTGCCACCAGGTGAGGCTCAACACAATGACATTTCAAGAATAAATTAGCATGCATTTGCTTACCTCGAGGCCCAGGGGAGAAGTGGGGCGTCTGGCAAACTGGAAGGCAGTCCTAAGGGACAGCAGTGGCTTGGGTACCCCACCAGCTCTGTGACCAGAACTTCTTATTTTTACAAGAGAAACCAGAAAGCTGGATTTTTATTTGGAATCTCTAGATTTTCAGAAGTTGGCAACAAATTCAAATTAAAAATAAAATTGTATACAGTGAGGGGCAGATCCATGCTGCAGGTCAGTATTGGAGGTTCTCTTTAGAAAATGCATGCAGTGCGGTGCCTGGGTGGTTAAGTGTCTGGCTTTGGCTCAGGTCATGATCCTAGTTTCCTGGGATCGAGTCCTGCCCTGCTTTTCCCTCTGCCTACCACTCCCCCTGCTTATGCTCTCTCTCAATCTGGCAAATAAATAAGTAAAACCTTACACACACACACACACACACACACACACACACACACACAGAAAATACAAGCAAAATTATGAGCATGAAACTAGGATCAAGGGAACATTAATTTGAATCCAGTAAAGAAGAGGCCTTGAATGCCCCAAGCTTGAGCTTCGTCACCTTCACAGCACGAGTATTCTAGAAATGAGCTGAGAAGCCGTGGGTCAGCCCATGTGTCCCTCTGTTAGAGCCCCAAGGCCCCCAGCCCTGTGTGAATTCATTCACTTGGGGGTGTGAGTGCCGTCCTGTTCTTTTCTATTCAGATGAGCTAATTATCCACCTGTTCATCCATCCATCTGTCCATCCACCATCAGTCTGACCATCCATTCACACATCTATCTGTCCATCTGCCCGTCCCTCCCTCCATTCATCCAACTAGTATTTGTTGAGCTTTTACTCTACACTGGGTCCTGGGGACCTAGTGACACCCAACCTGGTCCTGGCCTTAAGGACTGGACATTTGTGCAAGAGGACACAGTAGGGGCAGAAGGTCTTGGTGCTCTATGTTGGGGGTTGGGAGGGACAATGCATTGGGGGCAGGTGTCAGCCTGGGGGAGTCCAGCAGAAGGACCCATGTGAGCAAAAGCAAGGGGCCCAGAGTGAGCTCAGTGCTGCAAGGGATCTATAGGCAGGCCAGGCAGTCGGGAGGTGGGAGGCATATGTGGGACGTCCTGCTCTCCCAGTGTGTACTCGCTGACACCTTCTGTGTGCCAGGCATGGGAGACAGCCCTGAGCAAGGTCACAAGCACACGGCCCCTTGAACTTCAAGGGCTGGCGGGGAGTGAGGGTGTGGGCAGAGGCCCAGCTCTACAGGGCCCCAGGGGCACTGTGGGCTGCAGGCTTCACTCTGAAGGTTCTGAGAAGCCATTGGGAATGCACCGGGGGCCCTGGAAGGCGCCCAGAGACGAGAAGAGGCCGTCCGGCACACGCTGCCACAACTCTAGGCCGGAAATGATGTGAAAGTACCATGGTTCAGTTTTTTCCTAGGCTAGGACCTAATGGACTCTTCAGCAGTTACCTCCTTCAGTCGTAGAATTGGAAAAGACCACTGGGTCCCTATCAAATTTAGAAATCTGGTATTATCTTGGTATTGCCATTTTAAATGAACACAGAAGGTGGCAGCTTGAAGAACTTATTTTTCTAAATTGGCTATAACTAGTGGCTCTGTAACCTCCAGAGCAATCTTTGGGAGCATTCTTGGTGGCAAGGTTGGGAAAAACCATAGAGCTCAATCTATGACAATAAAATCTGGGAGAGGGATGTCTGGGTGGCTCAGTTGGTTAAGCAGCTGCCTTCAGCTCAGGTCATGATCCTGGGGTCCTGGGATTAAGTCCCACATCGGTCTCCTTGCTCAGGGGGAACCTGCTTCTCTCTCTGCCTCTGCCTGGCACTCTGCCAGCTTGTGCTCTCTCCCTCTTTCTCTCTGACAAATAAATAAATAAAATCTTTTTAAAAAATCTGGGAGAGACATTTGCCAAAATTAGGTAACCACAGTCTCTTCTCATTGTCAGTATTATAAAGGCCGTTTAAGCTGGATGCCTGTTGGACCCAGATTTGTGTCGCCCCTTTACTTTAGATTAATTTATTTATTTGAGAGAGAGAGCAAGAGAGAGAGAGCGCGTGCATGCAGGAGCGGGGGGAGGGGCAGAGAGAGAGGGAGAGAATCTCAAGCAGACTCTAGGCTGAGCGCGGAGCCTGACGTGGGGCTCGATCTCAGGACCCCGAGATCATGACCTGAGCTGAAACCCAGAATCAGATGTTTAATCAACTGTGCCATCCAGGCGCTCCACCTTTTTATATTTTGTATTTTTTTAAAGATACATTATATCTTTAGATACAATAAAAGATGGTTCAAAACACTCAAGGTGCTCACAGCACCTTCTTCAAAGCCGCAGAGTTTGTCCCCTCACTTGGAGAAGCCAGAAGGGGGGCTGGGAAAGGAAACTCGAGTTTGAGGCACTCACTCAGGTCAGCTGCAGGAATTCCTCAAGCCGTCCCCTTTGCAATGGAGTCCACCTTGCACAGTCAGAGATTTGAAACTGCGCCCCTTGAGGTGTCATACGGGCCGGCAAAACCCCCCTTAAAAGCATGTTCAGCAGCCCCCAAAGTTGGGCAGACCCAAAGCCGATCATTATGATGCCTCCCAAAGCCAGAGAATAACTGAGCTAGGCAAAAGGCTTGGGGACGGGGGCAG
>LNAC01000450.1:1189969-1204290 GCA_002007465.1 Ailurus styani | reverse complement strand
GTGGGGGGAGCAGCGGGGAGAGAATCTTTGGGCAGAATCTGGGCCTCAAGGGATGCGACTTTAGAGATGGCAGCAAAAGGAGGCCAGCTGGAGACACCGAATGTTCCTGCAGCTGCCGGGTCTCAGCCTCTGTGACCTAACCTGGTGTGG
Source organism: Ailurus styani (assembly GCA_002007465.1). Taxonomy (NCBI): domain Eukaryota; kingdom Metazoa; phylum Chordata; class Mammalia; order Carnivora; family Ailuridae; genus Ailurus; species Ailurus styani. Next base: position 1,204,140 of record LNAC01000450.1, on the reverse strand, counting down.
GTTCCTTGGGCAGATGGGTGGCACCATGGGAATGAGCTGGAATCCTCCTGCTAGCCTGTTGGTCCCAGCTCCGAGCCCTGGAGCGTCTTCCAGGGGCCCAGGACTCTATTCAGTGGCATCTCAAGAGGACACTTGACCCTGAGGGGGAGGGCTGGATGCAGGGGCCCCTCCTCAGTGCTCAGAAGCCACCCAACCCTTCCCCAGGGGGTGGGGACACAACGAGTCACTCTACTCCCTCTTGTCTCTACAGGAGAGGCAGCCCCCTGCTTATCGGAGTGCGGAGCAAATACAAACTCTCCACGGAACAGATCCCCATCTTGTACAGGACGCGTAAGTGTTTCGAGAAGGACTTGAATAGGGCAACGGGGCTCCTGTGCAGGCAGCCCCCCTTGGAGATGGGCTGTCTTCCCTCTGGGGGGCCAACCTGCCCCTAGCTCCAGGCTGGAGAGGTTTTCCTGCCACTGAGAAGGCGGCATTTTTTTTTTTGGAAAAGCTCTTTATCCTGGATATTTTCAAATACATGCACAAGTCCAGGGAACGGCACGAAGCTCCTTTCTGTAAAGGCGTCCATGCTCCAGGATTCGTGCTGATTTAGTTCGGTTTGGTTTGCAGCCGTTTAAATGCTCTTGCAGCGGTTCTGTGCTATTTGGGGATCATCGGCACGATTTGGCTGACGCAGCCAGAGCTAAAAATTGCAAATGTCTCCCACACATATTCAAAGGGGAAGCTGGAGGCTTGCTTCATGTTATTCAAACAAAGTCGTTTAATGGGGCTTGCGATCCTTTCCGTCATCCGCCAGGCAATTTTGAGAATGTGAAGAATATCTGCAAAACGAGGATGAAGAGGCTGGACAGCTCAACCTGCCTTCATGCTGTTGGCGATAAAGCCGTGGAATTCTTCTTTGCTTCTGATGCAAGGTAGCTGAGCCATGTGGCCTTTCTTCCCCGGGATGATGTAATCAAACGTAACTGGCTAAACACCACTGTTTCTAATGCATCCCCTCATTTCAGCTGTTTTCTCACGGCAAGGGGAGCAGGGATGATGGCAGATTTCAGATCTCTGGGACCCTTCTCCGAGAAATCCTTCTGCAGTGACCACAGCCCTGGTCCCTGGACCTACACAATATTTGGGGCCTGCACGGAATACCTGAATTATTTGCCAACATTTTAAAAGTGGGAGGGTTCACATGAAACGTCTGGATTTCTGGCTTCTCTGGGAAATCAGCAGGTCTGAGCACGCTGGGTTGAGCCATTCAAAGACTGCTCCCTTTAGATGCAGCAGGTGTCCCTGCCTGCCTCTGCCTCCGTCTAACTGCTCATAAAAGACAAGAGCCAAGACATAGGGGTTTGGTCCCGTTGATTTCAAAGTCCATGTTCTCATTAAGACAGACAAAGCAAATAATTCTGAAATTTGAAAAAGTCAGCTTCATACTCATTTTAGTACAAAAAACGTATACACACACACACACACGTACTCCGAAAATACCGAGACACTTTCCTGGTCGTTAAAGTAGAAAAGTACCATAAACACCACCACTGCTTCCTCCGCCCAAACCCTTCTCATGCCTCCTTCCCACCAGTCTTCTGGAGGGTCTTCCCACACCAGGGAAGAAGCACGGAGGACACCAGATGAGATTTGCCGGGACACATGGAGTCACACGAACCTAGAGCCCTTGGCTGTAAAGTCTGGCTCTGCCCACAGCCAACACTGTACTCCATGCTGATGGGAAAAGGCAGCATTTCCCAAACTCTGTTCCTTAGAGGACCATTTCAGTGACAAGCTAACCGTCTTACGGTGATTCTAAGACCCACAATCGTCTTACAGATTTTAGCATCTGTCTGTGGCATCTTGCAATTACAATTTGCTGCAGTTTCTGTGTCTTAGAAGTGATCAATAATTGTGGGCCCTAAGATCAGTGTCACCTTATATTCAATGAAATATGCTAAATGTTTCTAAAAAAGAAAGAAAGAAGGAAAGAAAGAAAGAAAGAAAGAAAGAAAGAAAGAAAGAAAGAAAGAAAGAAAGAGAGGAAGGAAGGAAGGGAGGGAGGGAGGGAAGGAAGATGAACATGAATGCCTGGAAGGAGGTGAAATAATTATGTGTAGGCAATAGGATCATATGGTTTTAAAATCCAACTGAAAGCCTGTTAGAACTGATCCTTAGAGGCTCCCAGAGAATGGAGGTGTGGAAATCTGACCTCCCAGCGGTAAGGGCAGTGGGACCATATCCACCCTGCTGCCTTCTGTCCCTCCTCACGTGACTGGCACAGTCGACTCCCAGCAAACCTTTCCTGAACAACAAAAAAGGCAGCTATTTACCAGACCTGGAAAAGCTTTTTTTAATCCCTTAAAACGAATTTTAACAAAAATCGTCCAGAATCTGTTTGGAGAAGACTACAAAAGTTCACCAGGAAAAACAAGAACAGATTTGAATAGAAGGAGAGAGTCTGCACTCCTGGGTAAAAAGACCGAATATTATTTTTAAAAAGCTAATTGGCTTAAAATTATTTGGATAATTAGAAATTATTTTCTTAAAGATACTGACTCTCCTTAAATTAACCTGTAAATTCGATGCTATGATTAAAAAATCCTCAGGATTCCTTTGTTTGTATAGGTTTGGGGAACTTGAAGAGATGATTCTGCAGGGTGTGCTGTGTAGACCAGGAAGCCAACAGGTGTTTTAAAGTCAGAATGAAAGCGGTCAACCTCCCAGATNCGGGGGGGGGTGGGCAGGGGGAGGGGTGGGGGGCGGCTTCGTCAGTATGGTCTCATTTAATAAACACAGCAAACCTCTGGTGAAGGCACAGGGGTCATCTCCTGTTTAACAGATGAGGAATTTGATACCTGGGCTGACAGGGGTCAGATCTGTGTTGCTTGAGGACATAATGCCGGTAAGAGGCAGAAATGAAGATTCCATGTTGGGTCTGTCTAGTTCCTGGGCCAATAGTCTTTTTTTTTTCCCCTTAAATTTAATTATATATTTAAGTAGGATTTAATCCCAATTACAGAAGATTTTGGCTATGTAATAAACCATGTATGCTAGATTTCTGTGTAGGAAAAAAAATGAGAAAAATAAACCAAAGGTGTTATTAACGTTATTGTTACATAATAAAAATGTCATTATTCCAATTAAGGTCAATAGTACCTTAGGATGATGATTTAGATTCATGTAGCATATCATAATAACAAAAATACAGATGAATTTGAGGCCAACATATTAATAAAAAATATTATAAAGAACATACTATGGAAGAAAACCCGAACATAAAAGGAAAATAGAAATATTAGACTTTTTAAAATGTAAGAGCTCTTTATCTATTAAATAATATACATTTAAACAACATATAATTTCCCCTGACACTAATATTTATAATACTAAAAAGTATGGGTAAAAATCTCCTAAATATCCACATTTGTAAAGAGGTTAAGTATATCACCATATATCCACTTAGGAAGGAGACCATTAAGAATTATGATTCCATTAAAATTAATTACACGGCAAATGTTGGTGAAAACACAGAATACCAAGACATCTATGCTCTATGATCTGAGCTTTATAAAAATATGCATTAACAAGCCAGGTGATTATGTTAACCAACATTTTTACCCTTTGGCAAATATACCCATTTATTTCCTAATTTTTGCACTTTATTTAATGAATTTTTTATAATATATATTCTTTCATAGTATGCAAATCGGTAAAGAGGAATATGAAGATCTTTCTGGCCTCCCAATTGTCCTGAGTCAATAGTCTTAATGAGGGATTACGCTACCATGCATTTCATAAATAAAAACAATTCTATTTCAACATACGGCTGTCCATGAAGACATAGGTGCTTCTTTTAAGCACTGCGTGGAGAGCCGGGCAATGTCAGCAGTGTTTGTCTCTTGGAGATGGGCGCAGGCCATCTTCTCCCTCTCGCTCTGTGCTTTCGACTTTTTACACAATGGGCATATATTATGTAAAGGGTTTTTCTCCAGTGCAGTGGCTTTCCACCCTGCTTTGTCTTTCTTCCCGAGCATCTGTCTGGAGACACCTCTCTCAGGGCAGTAGAACGTGATCGTTTCTCTCTTTAACTTTGCATCGGGAGTTACAAAGTTCATGTCCCCGCACTGGGCACGTGTGGGTGTGGCAATGGGTATGATGAGGCTTTTTCCCTTCCCAAAGTCCTATAAGCACCACCTTTGTGCACTTTTTTTTTTTTACTGCTTGTGCTGTTGATTTCTTTTTCACTTACCAACATTTTTAACTCAGTTTATTTTTTCTAAAGGGTTCATTTATTTATTGGACAGAGAGAGAAAGAGCACAAGCAGGGGGAGGGGCAGAGAGAGAGGGAGAAGCAGGCTCTCCGATGAGCAGGGAGCCCGATTCGGGGCTCCATCCCAGGACCCTGGGATCACGACCTGAGCCAGAGGCAGACGCTTAACTGACTGAGCCACCCAGGCTCCTCTTAACTCCATCTATCTCTCTCTCTCTTTATTTCTAACTCAATTTATTTTTAAAAGAAACTTTGTATTGCCATTTTCCAAGACAAAAATCATCATTACTTTCCATGCAGAGAAAGTTTTTATAAAAGTAAGCACAGCGATCCCACATTTCACTGGTGGACATATTTTGCACTTTGCTCTCAGACCATCCTTTTTTCCTTAGAGGGTGTGTGTGTGTGTGCGTGCACGCGCCCGTGTTAAGAAATGGAGTCACTTGTCCTGATGACTTTCCCACTATTAGGATTTTGCTGAGTGAAGCCCCTGTGGTGTCATTTCACACATTCCCCTGCCCATTATACTTCTGTGCCCTGGTGTTCACAGGTGTCTAGAAACTTGATCTCCTTCAGGTTTGACTTTTTTGGCAGAACTGCTTCATAGGTGGTGGTGTGTCCTTCCATCTGGAGGCGTATGTATCATCGTCTGTCTTTTTGTGCTGTTACGATTGATCAAGGGGTTCAAATGTCAGACAGTATCACTCATCCATTATAAAGTTCCTCTCTGCTTTTCACCTCTTGGTTTTAGCTGCCATTGATGGTCCTTGTTTAGAACTATTAATAATTAGGAGTTCAGGGTGCCGGGGTTAAGTGTCTGCCTTCGGCTCAGGTCATGATCTCAGGGTCCTCGGACTGAGCCCCATGTTGGGCTCCCTCCTCAGCAGAGACCCTGCTTCTCCCTCTTCCTCTTCTCCCTGCTCATCTGCACTCTTTCTCTCTCTCTCTCAAATAAATAAAATCTTTAAAAAAAATAAAATAATTAGGAGTTCACAAATTGACCATTCTAATGCTGTCATTCCTTCCTCATTTTTTTTTAAAGATCTTATTTATTTGTCAGAGAGAGGGAGAGAGAGCATAAGCAGGCAGAGGCAGAGGGAGAAGCAGGCTCCCCGATGAGCAAAGAGCCCAATGTGGGACTCGATCCCAGGACCCTGGGATCACGACCTGAGCTAAAGGCAGCTGCTTAACCAACTAAGCCACCCAGGCATCCCTCATTCCTTCCTCATTAGCTCTGTTCCTTCTAGAAAGAGAAACTTGCTTCCATAAATGATGTGCTTATTCTGAAAGCCAGATCATTTTAAAAGGCAAGATAAATGTTTCATTCTTTCCCGTTCCGATTCAGAATAATGTGTTGGTTCCCGACCAATTCTCCAAAGGTGACACTGTCTGGATCTTGATTTGAAGAAAGCAATCATAAAAGGACATCTATGAGATTACTGGGGAAATTTGAACAGACTGGATATTTGATGAGTTTAAGGGATAACTTACTGATTTTAGATATGACCATGGTATCAGAGGTAAAAAATGATCCTTCCCTTTCAGAGAAATGAGCTGAAATGTTTACAGATGAAATGATTGGACGTCTGGGGCTGGCTTCTCAATAATTCTGGGGGGAGGGGAGGAGGTGTGATTTGATGTTTATAGGGTGATGTCCCTGTCCCTCCTAAAATGCTCTCCAATACTACTGATGTGGGCCTGCACTTGGGAGGCAGGGACTGCCATCTCGTCATGGTGGAGTGCAGACGCCACCCATGACACCTGTGTTTCCCTCGCTCCAGCGCCATCATTGAACACACCAACCGAGTCATCTTCCTTGAGGATGACGACATTGCCGCCGTGGCTGATGGGAAACTCTCCATTCATCGGGTCAAGCGTTCAGCTAGTGACGACCCATCTCGAGCCATCCAGACCTTGCAGATGGAACTGCAGCAAATCATGAAAGGCAAGTGTCCTCTGAGGGTCCGTGTGCAGCGGCCTTGGGGAGGGTGCTCTATGGGGGCGCTCCTGAGACTTTCTGTCCTACCCTGAATGGGTACCACGGCCCTCTTGCCTGCCGTGGCCATTGGAGAGCTCGTGACTAGAGCCGGGCACCAGGTGTCCCTGCTTGATCTGACCAATCCGTCCACGGCCTCCCTTTACCAACTCTCTGGGACACATTCGACACCCAGACTTCATTTCTTCTCTGGGTCAGAGGCCTGCAGTAACAGGGACTACTTCCTCCTTCCAAGGAGAGCCTGTCTCCCCACACCCCCTTCTCCACAAGGCGGCCTAGGGAAACATTTAGGAATGTGAGTCAGACCCTCTTACGCTGCTACTTAAAGCCTTCCGATGGCTTCCCACTGTTCTTAGAAGAAAATCCATACTTCCTGCCACAGCCCACAATGCCCCGCCTCACTCTACCCTTTTCCCACTATGCCCCGCCTACCTCTCCGGCCACCTCACGATGACGTCAGCCAGCCAAGTGCTTGCTCACCTGGCGGTCATTGCACTTGACTGGCTCCTTTTGATCATCTACCCTGAAATGTCAGCCCCTCAGAGAGCTCTGCCCTGACCCTCCTCACTTGTCTTCTTTGCTTCTTGGTGCACGCACTTTGTGCAAGTCCTCAGCTGAAGGTGGCAGACAGGGCACACTGCCGTGTGTGGCATCACACGTGTGTGTATTCCAGAGAATGTCCCACCCTGTCTGTGGACACCTCCAAAGCTTCATGAACAACACCTGTCAGGGGCCTTAACCCACTGCATCCAGATCACCCCTTTGATGTCATCCAGTTCCATTCAGATCAGAGCCCTAGAAAGGCGTGGGTGGCGGAAAAGGTTTTTCTTTCCTTCTTTCCTTCTTTCTTTCTTTCTTTTTTTAGGTTTTTTTATTTATTTGAGAGAGTGAACATGAGACGGGGGAGCAGGAGAGGGAGAAACAGACGGAGCCACTGAGCAGGGAGCCCAACTCGGGACTCGATCCCAGGATCTCGGGATCATGACCTGAGCTGAAGGCAGATGCTTAATCAACTGAGCCACCCAGGCCCCCCCAGAAAAGGTTTTCCTTTAATACAGAAGCTAGGAGGGTATTTCTTTAAAAGACAATTGCCTGTTTCTCTGGGCTTAGTTCATTTGTACTTCCCCAAGTAGGTTGGTTTTGGGAAGAAAAGCGGTTTCCTTTCCTCTGGTCTTGCTAAGGGGAGCCACACATTGGCTGCTTACAGCCCTCGCTTCTTCCAGCCGCATGGTCCCATATGTCAACTGGAGGTAGTCATCTTATCTGACCTGCTTCCCTCTCTCTTGTCACTGTGAGCATCAGAGGGGACAATCCCCGGGAGGCCCCTGGGAATCTACAGTGGCCTCCACGTGTGTCTCTGTAACTAACTGTTTAACAGCTTTGCACCCCAATTGCAAGTTAAGCAGTGGCAATGCAACTCACTTAAAATTGACCTGTTTCATTGTCTGTCTGACCAGGTAACTTCAGTGCGTTTATGCAGAAGGAGATCTTTGAACAGCCAGAGTCTGTTTTCAATACTATGAGAGGCCGGGTGAATTTTGAGACCAACACAGGTAATCCCTCGTCTGTGCCCTGGGCCGGTGCACCTCCCTGGGTGGGCTCAGCATTAATGCGCTGTGTGTGCCCCACAGTGCTCCTGGGCGGCCTGAAGGACCACTTGAAGGAGATTCGGCGATGCCGCCGGCTCATCGTGATTGGCTGTGGAACCAGTTACCACGCCGCTGTGGCCGTAAGTGCCTAGCGCTGGGTCCTTGATGGTGCTGGGGAGGGAGCGGTGGCCGAGGACAAGATGCATCTTAGATGCCTTGGTGTGTCTGACCTCCCAGATCTGGTGCCCATGAGCCAGCATGAGAGTTGGCACCAAAGCCTCCCTCCCAGGCATGCCTGGAATTCCCTTACCACCTGGACCCAGCCACTTCATAAACTGTCCCCAGAAGCCCCGCTGCCTTTGTCTCTGTAGCATCTGTGACTGACTTTGCTCCCCATTCCTGTTGGCTTCAGACGCGGCAAGTTTTGGAGGAGCTGACAGAGCTTCCTGTGATGGTTGAACTTGCGAGCGATTTTCTGGACAGGAACACACCAGTGTTCAGGGATGACGTTTGCTTTTTCATCAGCCAGTCAGGTAAGGAAGACAGGTTTGGACTTAAGGGACCCCTCACCAAAGTGCTTATTTGTGTATGCTGGGTGTATTTAGTGAGGAGAAAGTGCTTCCATATTCTGCTGTTTGAGAGTCACTTCAAGGACTATACACGTGCTTTGCAGTTCCCCTGCTATCCAGCAGGGGGATGCAAAGAGAGACTGTGCTCAGGTGTAGGGTTTACAGCACCTTCCGGAAACACTAAGCTTGGATATTTGCTTCAGCTGGGCTGGGCAGAGAGTCAGGGAGGTGATTCATAGCCATATGCTTGGACTCCCTACGACCTTTAGAAGGATTTTTAAAAACATTTTAATTATGGAAAATTCCAAATCTCTGTAAAAGTAGTTTCACGTAAGCAGTCGCCTGTCCTCGGCAATGATTAGCTCAGCAGAGCTGTGTCATCCAGATCCATATTAACCTGTCCCCTCCACTGGGTTATTTTGAATCAATCCCAGATGTCATGTCGCTTCATAAATACTTCACAATGGATCTCTAAATGGTAAAAGAAAAAACAAAACACATAACCATGATGTCATTATCACCACAAATGTTAACAGCAATGCCCTAATAGCTGTTGGGACTTTTGAACCCTGTCCCCCCATTTGAATTTTTAAGACCCTTTCCATTTCAATGACAAACTCAGAAAATCGAATACGGATCCACCATCTGGGGGCTATGAGCTGCCCCGTGATTTCAGATGCCAATGTTAGAGGCTCAGAATGTTTCATGAATTGGGTGGGAGCCATCAGCCAAAGAAAAGAGGCGGATTTAATGGAAAAGCAATGCAATGGCAGCTTCTGGGTGTCTACACAGAAAGGATTTCATTTCGTTTTGTCCCACCTTTCTCATTAAGTTTAAGAAAAACAAAAAAATACTGGCGCGCCTGGGTGGCTCAGTGAGTTAAACCTCTGCCTTCAGCTCAGGTCATGATCTCAGGGTCCTGGGATCGAGTCCCACATCCGGCTCCCCGCTCAGCAGTGAGCCTGCTTCGCCCTCTCTCTCTGCCTGCCTCTCTGCCTACTTATGATCTCTCTCTCTCTGTGTCAAATAAATAAAATCTTTAAAAAAAAAAAGAAAAAAAACAAAGAAAGGAAGAAAGGAAAGAAAGGGAGGGAGGGAGGAAGGAAGAAAAAAAGAAAAAGAAAGGAAAGAAAGGGAGGGAGGAAGGAAGGAAGGAAGGAAGAAAGGAAAGAAAGAAAATACTGTATCAAACACCGGGGAGTGGGGTTGATGAAGAGAGCCATCCGTCTCCCCGCCTTAGAGCCCTGAGCCCTGGTGCTGAGGACGGGCGGTGCCCTAGACACACGTCTGAAGAGAAAAAGGAGATGGGGACACACTGGTGCTGCAGAAAAGCCAAGGTCACATGGACAGAGATGGGTTTAATTTATGATTGGATCATATTTCATTAGTTTGAGCTTTCGGGACTTACAAATACAGGGCTCCTGGGCAGGCTTCTTTGTTAACCTATTTAAGTAGCTTTATTGTAAATGTACTTTTGAGTTCAAATGAGCAGGCTGCAAGAAGTGTTCTGCTTTAAAACAAGATCTATTGGAGGGGCACCTGGGTGGCTCAGTCGTTAAGCATCTGCCTTCAGCTCAGGTCATGATCCCAGGGTCCTGGGATCAAGCCCCACATCGGGCTCCCTGCTCGGCGGGGAGTCTGCGTCTCTCGCTCCCACTCCCCCTGCTTTGTGTTCCTTCTCTCGTGCGCGCGCGCGTGTGTGTGTGTGTGTGTGTGTGTGTCTCTGTCAAATAAATAAATAAAATCTTTTAAAAATAATAAAACAAGATCTATTTGAGAAATGCCATTCCGGGGCATTCTTGCATTTTAAACATTAAATCTCAGTGCCTTCTGAATAAGGCAGCTTAAAGTCCTAGCAAGGATGCTGGGAGCCCGGCACACCTGGGTTGGCTCATCTGTCACCCACAGCCACGTGGCCCCAACGGAACAAGGCCCTACGGGTTCCCTCCATCTCCGAGGACCTCATCCTCAAGGGGGACGATGGCCGCCGTGGGGCTACCATGGGAGTTCAGTGAAACAGTGACTGACGAGAGCGTGCTTGCCACATAAAGAGCAGCCAAATCTTGAATCCGAGAATTAACCGGAAAAACGGCCAAGTATGGATTTTCCTTTCTGAGAGAGTGCCAGCTGTGTCTGGGCCCTGATCCTGCATAGGAGCGAAGGGATGCAAGTTGGGGGGCCGGGGGGCTCAAGCTGGCAAAGCCATGCTCCCGTGAGCATGTGGCTGAAAGGGGGGACCCATGTGGCAGGTGAGACCGCAGACACCCTCCTGGCGTTGCGCTACTGTAAGGACCGCCGGGCCCTGACTGTAGGCGTCACCAACACCGTGGGCAGCTCCATTTCCCGAGAGACCGACTGCGGTGTCCACATCAACGCGGGGCCAGAGATCGGCGTGGCCAGTACCAAGGTAGGCAGGCACATCCCACCTGTGCCTGGGGGAGGGCCTCGGCCGGACGGGTGGGTGGGGGGTAGGGGGTGGATTGGATGGTGGGATGATGTGCTTCCTCCACATGGTCCACAAGCACACGTTTGCCCCTGCTATGCCCGAGTCACCATTTTATCCACAGGCTTATACCAGTCAGTTCATCTCCCTGGTGATGTTCGGTTTGATGATGTCCGAAGACCGAATTTCACTGCAAAACAGAAGGCGAGAGATCATCTGTGGTTTACGGTCTTTACCTGGTATGTCCCAGAACGAAAGTTTCCTTATGACCATCTCCCAAATACAATGCTGTTAATCAGTTCCTCCTCCTGAAAACTTCCTGGTTACCACTAGACGCCTCCAGAAGCTCCCCCTGGGCCAAGATTAAAGTCCGCACTCCCCACCAGGCCTTAGGACCCTGCACACTGGGCCCCTGCCACCTCTGACCTCATTCCACTCCTTCCCTCCATCCTTCCCTGGGCTGCCTCAGGACCTTCTGATCCTCAGAAGTGCCAAGCTTTTTCCACCACAGGGCCTTTGCACTGGCCCTCTCCTCTACAGAAACCCTCTTCCTCCAGCTCTCCACACAGCTGATGGCTTCTCATCATTTGAATCTGAGTTCATATGTCTCCCCCTGGGACCCTTCCTGGCCATGCTAACTAATCCCCTGCCCCAGCTACAAAATGTTAGCCCATTTCTTTTCTTTATAGCACATGCCATGATCTGAAATTACCTGTTCTACCATGTCCTGGCTTGTCTTCCAATTGATGTGTCTGCCCCATGAGCATACAACCCTATCCATCAGCATCACTGCTGGATGCCTGGTGTCCAGGCAGGACAGGTACATAGTAGGGGCTCAGCAAATACCTGAGAAGGAGCAAAGAGCCTTGAGCCTTTTCCTGTCCCAAATGGCTCTTTTAGTCTCACCAAACTCCCCTCTTTTGCTGGGTCCCATCTGTTGTAGTCAGTGAGATCCCATGTCTATCACACTAAATTTCAAGCTCTTTGGGGAGACTGTGGTTTCTGCAATCATTTGCCACACAGGGATCAGGGCCCAGTGGTGTTTCCTTCCCCGTGTGCCATCCTTGGAGTGCCTTTCCTTCGGACACTTGCACTCCAGGGAAGCACACACAGAGACACCTACTGTGTGTTCTTTGTGCAGCTCTGAGAGCGTGAAATGAAACAGACCTCACCCTGGGCTGACAAGGAGAAAGTGCCGGGGCAGGCTGGTCACAAGGCTGGGGGGGCAGCCCCTCCCAGAGATGGGGAAGGCTTGGGTCCTCCCTGGGAGCCAGGGGCAAATCCCAGAAAGGGCAGTGAGGGAGAGCCACCATCTTACCTTACAAAGCCCAGAGATCTGAATCTGGCCAACACAACATGCTGAAAATGTATGGACAAGAAAATTCTTCTTTGCTTTAAGCCAGATATGAACGGTGCAAAAACAGTACTCGACCCTGATGTCTAAGTCAGCAGTTCCCAAGGTGTGCTCTGCACGTCCTAGTACTATTCCTACAGTAAACATGTTATTTATCATAAATAAGATGTTTGCCTTTTTTGCTTGTGTGGACATTTGCAAAGGCGGTGGTGGTCTCTGTTGGTTCCTTAGCACATCCCACCATGCACTGAGCTTCGCTCATAGATGTCCTTCATGCTGCAGGAAAGTGCATTGATCTTAGTAAATTGCAAAATTTTATATGTTCTGTTGGACAAAATGGGAAGAGTACATAAAGCACGCTGGAGAGTGTGATGGTTGTTTCCAGGAAGGGCACCTGGGCTTGTTAGAGTAGCAAGCTGACTTGGGTACATGACAGACATTTTCTCAAAAAGGAGCAAAGTTGGCCCAACACTTCAAGAAGAAAAACCGACAGTATCTTGCCAGTGATAAACCTCGGGCTTCTGAGTGAAATTTAGGATCTGGGGAAACTGGTAGCTTGACCGCTTCCCACCACTTAAAGGCATCTCTGATCAGGCCATGGTGATTTAAATACATGTCATTTCTAAAAAAAAAAAAAAAGTTTTGTGATGAAATGTGTCCATTTTTAGAAGATTTGCATAATTCAGTGAACCTGTATTTTCCAAATGTTACAAAAGTTATTACAAAAGTATACATGTGTAAAACCTCTACTTAGATAAATGCAAGATAGGCCGATAAATTTTAATGTCACAAGGTAGGAAAAGTTTATGGATGTGATTTCAGAGTCTACATTGGAAACTACTCTTTTAAGAAATTACTATTTCTTGGGGCACCTGGATGGCTTAGTGAGTAGAGCATGTGACTCTTTATCTCAGGGTCATGAGTTCAAGCCCATGTTGGGTACAGAGATTACTTAAATAAATTTTAAAAAAATTTAAAATTACTTAAATAAATAAAAAAAGAAATGACCATTTCTTGAGTTTGATGTAACATCAGAGAAGCACATTCACAATTATTTGAAAAATTTATTTAAATGCTCCTTCTTTCTCCAACCAAAAGAACATATCAAAATAGGTTGAATGAGGGAAAAGATGTGAGGATCTAAATGTCTTTCTTACAGAGTCAGGCATTTAAAAAGATTTACAAAAATATAGAACAGCACCATTATTCTCACTAACTTTTAAAAGCATATAATGGGTTTATTGTGACTTTTAAATGAATGAATAAAAATATCTTTAATTTTCTCAGTTTCTAATCTGGTATATATTGATAGGACCAACAGAAACTGAGTGTCTTAGGGATTCACAATCATTTTTAAGGGTGCAAAGAAGTGTTGAGACCAAAAAGTTTGGGAAGCCTTGGTCCAGCTTACACTGGCTTTGCCTCCAGCAGGTAGGCTGGATGGGGCGGCGATGGGACGTTAACTTGGGGTGTCAGCCCTGTGGCTGGCCAGCTGGTGATTTAGCCTCTCTGAGCCTCCGTTGCCTTACCTGTAAAATGGAGCTAGAAATAACACTTCCGTGCTCACCTTACATGCTTAAGAAAGTACGTAAACCAAATCCTGGCTAATCACCCAAGTTATTTCCTGTAATCTACATGTAAAATCCTTTGAAACTAATTCGAGGAAGCCAAGTGTATTAAGTGGTTGGAGTTCCCAAACTCTGTCTTACACACCATGATTTTTCCGTGTGAATCTTGCTGTAAAATCTGTATGACTGGCATCCCCTCTGCTGTATTCGTCATGATTTAGGGCTGATCAAGGAAGTGCTGTCACTGGATGAGAAGATTCATGACCTGGCCCTGGAGCTCTACACGCAGAGGTCGCTCCTGGTCATGGGCCGGGGCTATAACTACGCCACGTGCCTGGAAGGAGCCCTGGTGAGCCTCCCCTGCCCAACCCCTCCGCCCCCCACCCCCCGCCCC
>LNAC01000450.1:1114654-1179421 GCA_002007465.1 Ailurus styani | reverse complement strand
GTCGCCCCCTCCCGCCCGGCTGTCAGCAGCCGGGGGCTGCGGGCCCGCTCCCTGGCCTGGCTCCGGCAGACGTGCCGCGGGGTCTCTGGACGCCATCCCTCCGGATTGAGGGGCACGCAGTTGCATACCCGCGCGGGGATGCTCGGGATCCCGAGTGTGGTTCCCGCGACCTTGGCCAAGGCACTGACCCTCGCTGTTCCTCTGTTTTCCCCTAGGGAAAGTGGGGGAAATGTCTACCCTTCTGGACAGGGTTGTTGTCAGGCTGTGTCAATGTGTGTGAAAGCTCCTGGGCAGGATCCCGGGCTCATATGTGCGAAATTAGGCGGGATCCTGCCCCATGCTGGTGTGAGTAGGGCAGGAACCCCCCTCCCCACCCGCCCAGAGACCCCCATCCCCGCGCTCCTCCAGTGCCTAGTCATTGCACATTCAATGCCTAGCAGTGCCAGAGTGGGCCCTGCCCACCTCCCCTACCACTCCCACCACCCAGAGCACTGCTCCTGCCAAGACGGTGCAGCCCCATTTACCTCAGGACTTTTGCACTCTCGTTTCCAATGCTTGGAGCTTTCTCTGGTATTTTTGCACAACTGGCTCCTTCGGGTCAGATGTCTCATTTTCTACGAGGCCTTCCTTGACCACTCTCTTTCTCCCCTTAGTCATTTTATCTCATTATTTTGTTTTAATTTTCTTCCTAGCATTCGCTCTGGTTTGAAACGACTCTGTTTGTCTGTTGATTTTGTTTCCCCTACTAGGATGTAGCTTTTTGAAAACAGGTAGTTGTCTGATTTGTCCGCTGCATTATCCCAAGTGCTTAGATTGCACACAGTAAGTATTCAGTGATATCAGTTCAGTGAACGAATGAATGACCCTGCCTGCTGTTGCTTCTGCTTTGTCAGTTTATTTAGTGACTTCTGACTAACTTGTGAAATATGTAAGCAGATGGAAGCTTGTTCTCGTTTTGCAAAACATTTTAATGTCCTTGACCCCTTTATTTGGTAACTGTCAGAACAAGCTGTGATATGAAATTTTACATTTTTGTAATATTTTAGCTCTAATTTCCTTCCACACATTCAAGAGGCAGTTACCGAATTCTGCATTATCTGGGTCAGGCTTTCTGCTAGGCCCTGGGGACACAAAGGCAATGGCAACAGGGCCCCTTCCTCCAGAGAGTGCAGTAGAGGCGGCAGACACATGGACAGGTTAGTGCCAGGACAGTGCGATACAGTGTAGTGGAGGGGCTCCACTGTGGGAATGTGGAGGTGACAGGTGGTGCTAGAGTTGGGCCCTGAAGGGTGGTAAGAAATTCACCAGGCAGGGAGAGGCACAGCAAGAGAGGGGAAGGCAGGGCGAAGGAAGGACATTAGGCCAGTGTGGGTTCAGGAATCAGTCTGCAGGGTGGTGGGGACCCTGGAAAACCAACCTCACCCCACAATCTTAAGAAAGAAGTCAGAACTCTACCTTGTATTCCTGTGCTCCTGCTTCTCAAGTGTTGGCAGTAGCTAATTTAAAAATTTTTTAAATGCTCTGAGCCATGCAAAATTCATTTAGCTTGGTTGCAGGGCTGTCGGATCTCCAGGGTAGAGTGTGTAGGAGGGAAGAGCAGCGATGAGCTGGAAAGGTAGCCTAAGGCCAGGGGACAGGGGCCCTGTTTGTCCCCGTACTGTCACTTAATTGTCACTGGAGACCCCCAAGTAGCAGCTGTGAAACCCATTTCTGCAGAGGTGGGCGTGGAGGCTCACAGAGTGTCAGCAGTGGGCTTCACAGCATGCAGCTTGGAAAGTGAAATTTGAACCCAGGTCTCCCCCCAGAAAAACATCCTTTCCTGGGTGCTTCAGCTTGGACTGTTCTTTTGGCTTTTAATTTGTTCTGAAAGAACAACATCCAATCTAGACGTCTGCCTCCATTTACCCCTGCCCCCCCCTTTTTTCCCCAAAAGGATCCTGCAGGGTTAAAGATAATCCTATTTTGGCATAGTCTTTTTGGAGAGCTTTGATATTCCTGAGGATTTCATGTTTCCTATGCCAGGACAGATTAAAATGTGTTTAAAATAAGTATTGGAGGGCATATTCAATTTGTCTATTTAAAATAAAATGTTCTTAATTTTCTGGATAAAGAAAAGTGCCAGATGAAGCAATTAACAGGGAGTGAAGCAGTTGTTTTCGTGATGCATAAGGTAAAACAGAAACCACATTTTCTTAACACTTGATTTGGCAGTAGGGGCAGCTATTTGTGGTTTGAATATGTAGCTAGACTTCTCTCCTGATTAAGAAGATGACTTTTTTTTTTTTACATCATTTTCTTGAAGAATAATTAAATTTGTACTTGGCCTTTTGTGATTGCGTCAACTAGTTTCAAGGTCAGTCTTTATTTTAACTGCTTATTATGAGAACTTTCAAACACAGACCAAAATTAAACGATAGTATCCAGCTTCTACAGTTACCAACTCCTGGCCCATCTTGTTTCACGCCCCCCCCATACTATTTTCAAGCGAAACCTAAATGTCATGTCATTTCATCCATGAATGTTTCAGTATATATCTCTAAAATATAAGACTCTTTTAAACTTGGAAACACAGTAATTCCTTAATATGCTCAAATAACCAGTCAACATTCAGCTTTCCAGTTGCCCCATAAATTTTATGGTTCTTTAACAGTTTGTTCATTGGAATCAGGATCTAGATGAGGTCCATGCACTGTGATTGGTTGATACATCTCTTAAGTTTCTTTCAACCTGTAGATTCCCCCTCTATTTCTTTTTGTTTGTTTGTTTTCCTTGGAGTTGATTTGTTGAAGCAGTTGGTGGTTCTGTAGCATTTCCATGGTTGGGATTTTACGGACTGCATCTCTTTGCAGTGTAAATTAACATGTTTCTTTGTGTTTCCTGAAAAATCGTAGTTGAATCTAGATGCGGCTTGGTCAGATTCAGGATGCCCTAGGTGGGGTGCTCTCTTCCATCTAGAGGCGGGTAGGCCCATGGTGTGATCTTAGCAGCTGTTGACGCTCAGTGCCTGGATGCATTGATTCCTTAGGGGTTGTATTATTTGAGAGGCAAGTTTATGTATGTTTTGCACAACAGAGATTCATTGTTTTTTTAGATTTTTATATTGGCCTTTGAATTGCCAGTTAAAATATGTTTAATCGATGCCTCAAATCCTCTTTGGAAAACATTAGGGTACAAATTAATAGATAGAAAAATAATGAGCAAGAGTAATCACCGTTTTAACATAGGGCTTCCTTATAGCTAAAGAAGTTTACTAAACATTTGAAGGTGAAATTCAACAAATTTGATTTTATTTAATGCATTTGAGTTTTTTAATTTGTTTTTTTGGTTTTTGGTCCCATAAAATATTCCATTCTCCCTCTCTACCCTCAGCTAATTTTACTTTACAAGGACTACACACTCTAAAACTTCGCAGAAATAGTAAAATGGATTCCAAGGGTACACGGATGACAAATGAGAGAGTTCTTTCTCTTAAAAATGAAGCATTAATATTAACTGCCTTTTATGTTAAGTGGGTTCTTGCCTATTTTAAAGTTGTAATTTGAAGTGTTTCTATAAATGAATTTTTTTGGCAATGAGGAGAATGAACAGTGTGAACACCCTTTGGTGGTATGCCAAAAGTTTATCTTTCCATAGGCCAGGATAGGAAAAACTTGGGGATTTGTTTGAAAAAACAATTTTATCCTCCCTCCCCCACAATGATGCTAAGAGAAAGAATGATTGAAAAAGAATGACTGCTTTTAAAAGAACTTCCTTTAAAAAACTATATATGTGTGCGTGTGTATATGTATTTGTATAGATCTGTAAGTGATTTAATTCGTTAGACTATTTAAGTATTGTGTATCTCAACCAATGCCGCTATTAGATTGATTTTAACATATCTAGGGATGAGGCTGCAGCCCAAGTAATAAATCCACCAGCTCTGATTCTGAAATCAAAAGCTGTTTCACCAAGTCTTAACTAGACTCTCAGAAACACAGCACCTCTTAGGAAGCAGGTGTATTCAACAAATGTCCTGAGACATCCCCTGCCAGGCACAACCTCTACACAACCCGGTAATGACCATGTCATCAGCTTTCTCCCTTAGCAGATTGTAGTTCACATTTTCAGAATGCAGACTTTTTTGGGGGGGTGGGGAAGCAGTAAACAGAATTGGTGTGGTAATCTCTGCCCTAATGTCAGCTGACTTTGGGACCTTGCCCTGTGCTGGGCACTGTGCATACTGTCCCCTGAGGTTGAATCAGTGCTCATCCCTGTTTTACAGATGAGTGTAGTCCAGGATCGTCCATCCAAGTGGCAGGCTCATTGCCCTCTGGCCCCAGAGTCCCAATATGTCTTTTTAAATAGGTGTCTTTATTGTGCTATTATGTGTCACAATTAAGTATCTAAAGAGAAAATCCAGAAATCCTATTGCAAACAGCTATTTTGACAATTCTTATAAGAAATAATCACTCTCAATGACGTGGATGGAACTAGAGGGTATTATGCTAAGCGAAATAATCAGAGAAAAACAATTATCATATGATCTCTCTGATATGAAGAATTTGAGGGGCAGGGCAGGGGGTCTTGGGGGATAGGGAGGGAAAAATGAAACAAGATGGGATCAGGAAGGAGACAAACCATAAGAGACTCTTAATCTCACGAAACAAACAGGGTTACTGTGGGGTAGGAGAGTAGGGATAGGATGGCTGGGTTATGGACATTGCAGAGGGTTTGTGCTACTGTGAGTGCTGTGAATTGTGTAAGCCTGATGATTTGCAGACTTGTACCCCTGGTGCAAATAATTAAAAAATTAATTAATTAAAAAAAAGAAATAATCACTCTAAATCTTAAGTGTGTATGCTATAATTTAGAAGAGAGTAATACATGTTTTTTCTTTTTACCCTTTGGCCCCCTTCACCCGTTTCTCCTACCCCCAACCCTACCTCTAGCAACCACTAATCTGTTCTCTTTATTTATTAAAGGTTGGTGGTTTTTGTCCTGTTTTGACTTTTTAGATCTCTCAGATAAGAGAGATCATACAGTATTTGTCTTTGTTTTTAAATATTTTATTTATTTGAGACCGAGAACACGTTCAGGGGGAGGGCCAGAAGGTGAGGGAGAAACTGACTCCTCACTGAGCAGGGAGCTGGACGTGGGGCTTGATCCCAGGACCCTGGGATCATGACCCCAGCTAAAGGCAGACACTTAACCAACTGAGCCGCCCAGGTGCCCCGGTATTTGTCTTTCTCTGTCTGACTTCTTTCACTTAGCATAATACCCTTGAGGTCCGTCCATATTGTCACAAATGGCAAATTTCCTTCTTTTATGTCATATTTGATTGTGTATGTAAACCACATCTTCTTTATCCAGTTACCCATTGACGGACGCTAGGTTGTTTCCACATCTTGGCTGTTGTAAATAATGCTGCAGTGAACATGGGGGTGCAGAGATCTTTTCAAGGTAGTGTTTTTGTTTTCTTTGGATAAATATCCAGAAGTGGAATTGCTGGATCAAATGGTAGTTCTATTTTGTAATGTGTTGAGGAGCATCTGCACTATTTTCCATAGGAGCTGCCCCAGTTTACATTCCCACCAACAGAGACAAGGGTTCCCTTTTCTCCACATCCTCGCCAACACTTGTCATTTCTTGTCTTTTTGATATTATCCATTTTAGTGGGCCTGACATGATCTCACACTGTGGTTTTGATTTGCGTTTCCCTAATGATTAATGCTGTGGAGCATCTTTTTATGTACCTGCTGGCTATCCGTATGTCTTCTTTGGAAAACTGTCTCTTCCGATCTTCTGCCCATTTTTAAGTCAGATCGTTTGTGAGTTTTTTGTGGGTTTTTGGTTTTTTTTTTTTTAAGATTTTATTTATTTGAGAGAGAGAGAGGACGTGTGAGCAAAGGTAGGAGGGAGGAGTGGAGAGAGAAGGAAAGAATCTCAAGCAGACTCCCTACTGAGTGTGGAGCCCCACGTGGGGCTCAATCCCACGACCCGGAGATCAGGACTTGAGCCAAAACCGAGAGTCAGACGTTCAACGCACTGAGTCATCTGGGCACCCCAAATTGTTTGTGTTTTTTTGCCATTGAGCTGTATGGGTTTCTTATATATTTTGGATATTAACCCCTTATCAGCTATATGATTTGCAATCTTTTTTTCCCACTCTGTAGGTTACCTTTTATTTTGCTGATGGTTTCCTTTGCTGTGCAGAAGCTTTCTAGTTTGATGTAGTTCCACTTGTTTATATTTGTCTTTGTTGCTCTTGCTTTTCGTGCCAGATTAAAAAAAAATCATTGTCAAGACCAGTGTCCAGGAGCTTACTGCCTGTGTATCCTGCTAGGCATTTTATGGTTACACTCAGGTCTTTAATCCATCTTAAGTTAATTTTTTCATGTAGTGTAAGAGCGGTTGAGTTTTATTCGTTTGCATGTGGCTGTCCAGTTTTCCCGGCACCATTTATGGAAGAGACTGTCCTTTCCCCGTTGTATATCATCAGCTCCTTTTGTCATAAATTAATCAACCATATATGTGTGGGTTTATTTCTGGATTTTCTGTTCTGTTCCATTGATTCATGTGTCTGTTTTTATGCCCATTCCATACTGTCTTAATTTTTTTTAAAGATTTTATTCATTTATTTGACACAGAGAGATCAGATCACAAGTAGGCAGAGAGGCAGGCACAGAGAGAGGAGGAGGCAGGCTCCCCGCTGAGCAGGGAGCCTGATGTGGGGCTCGATCCCAGGACCCCGAGATCATGACCCGAGCCAGAGGCAGAGGCTTTAACCCACTGAGCCACCCAGGCGCCCTCCATACTGTCTTAATTACTATAGCTTTGCAATCAGGGAGTATGATGCCTCCAGCTTTGTTCTTCTTTCTTAAAATTGCTTTGGCTATTCAGTGTCTTCTGTAGTTCCATACAAATTTTGGGATTATTCTAGTTCTGTGGAAAGTGCACAGTGGCACTTGGAATTTTGATAGGAATTGTACTGAAGCTTTAAATTGCGTTGGGGAGTATGGGCATTTTAACAATATTGGGTTTTTCCAATCCATGAACACAGAATATCTTTCATTTATTTGTGTCTTTAATTTTTTCCATTAAAGCCTTCAAGTTTTCCATATAGAGGTCTGCCACCTCCTTGTTTAAAGTTATTCTATTCTTTTTGATGCAGTTGTGAAAGCATTATTTAATTTCTCTTTCTGAGAGTTCACCAGTGTTATAGAGACATAAAAGATGTTTGTGCATTGAGTGAGTATCCTGCATCTTTACAGAATTTGTTTTATTCTAACAGTTTTTTGGTGGAGTCTGCCCAGGAGCCTGCCCTCCGACTCCAGAGCCCCGATGCTAACCACGGCCCCCCACTGCCCCACGACGTTTCTTCTCCCGCTTAGCTTTGCCTTTAACAGACATTTACTGGGCACCCACTATGTAATTAGTAGAGGATTAGGAAGTGAATCAGACACATTTTCTGCCCTTAAGGAGCTCACAGAGTAGAAGTGGAGATAGACGTGCGATGCAATATAAAAGGAATATAGGTTGTGCTGCCAAATACGGGGGCATGCCCAGCACCGATGGAAGGGAGAGGCTGCAGAGGAGAGCGTGGGAGAGAAGCGGGCACGTGCACTGGACTTTGAAGGAAGATGAAGGTTGGCCAGGAGGACAGGATGGGGAGGGAAGTCACTGCAGGCAGACGAAACAGCCCAGGAAGAGGCCCAAAGGTGCACGGGAGCCAGGATGTCAGCCAGGGTCTCCTAGTTCCGTATTGCCTGAGAGTGGGCCATCGGCCCTGTGAGCTCCTCTGCTGTGCTAGGGATTGGAGTTCACTCTCCAGGCAGTTGGTCACAATCAAAGGAATGTAAGCCAGAGAGCAGTATGACCACTGCGCATGTTCAACAAATCTCTCTCTCACTCTCTCTAATTCCTTATTTTGAAATCTAGGTTCACAGAAATTGTAAAAATAGTACAGAGAATTCCCATGCATCCTCCACCCAGTTTCCCCCACTGGTTGTATATTTACATAACTGCAGCACAATATCAAAGCCAGGAACGTGGCACTGATAGTGTGTGCACACAGTTCTGGAAGATTTTATCACATGCCGAGATTGGTATAAACACCAGCACTGCAGTCAAGATACAGAACCGTTTCCTTATCCCAGGGATCTCCCTTGTGCTACCCTGTACAGACAGACAGACAGACAGACAGACACACACACACACACCCCCCAAGTCACCACCATTCATAACCCTGGCAACCACTGATCTGGTCCACAGCTCTATAATTCTGTCACTTCAAGAATGCTATGTAAATGGAATTATACTGTGTGGACCTTTGAAGATGGGCTTTTTTACTTAAGGATAATGCCCTTAAGATCCAGTTAAGGTATCTATGGTTGGTTCATTTCTCTTGCTGACTGGTGTTCCGTAGTATGGATGGACAGCACTTTGCTTAACCATTCACCCACTGAAGGACACTCAGGTTGTCTTCAGTGTTGAGCTATTAAAAATGTAGGTGCTGTGAAATCTGTGTACAGTTTTGTTTTTTTTTTAAAGATTTTATTTGTTTGAGAGAGAGAGAGTATGACCGGGTGGGGGTCAGAGAGAGAAGGAGAAGCAGACTCCCCACTGAGCAAGGAGCCCGATGCTGGACTCGATCCAAGGACCCTGGAATCATGACCTAAGCTGAAGGCAGATGCCTAACCAACTAAGCCACCCAGGCCCTCCCCGCCCCCCTATGTAGTTTTTTATGCGGACAGATCTCCCTTTCTAAATGGCACGTGTACAGTGGTTTGGAGGTAGCAGGAATGGAGGCCAGGAAGGCACTTGGGTGGTTGCCATGGCGAGGGAGCCCTGAGAACACCCTAACCAGAGTGCAGGCAGTCGGGGCCCGGGAGGGGCAAAGGACAGGTCCGGGTACCTGCAGGGGCCTGTGGGGAGGAGACCCTTCCTTTGGATCCAGTTGTGGGCACTATGATCACCAAACACGAGTGGTCGTCCTTTATCATAATTTGTAGTATCGTTTAAGAACTGACGTCCATAGGGATGACTCTGAGATGCTACAAGGCTCCTGATTATCAAAGAAAGCTGAACAGCTATGCCGTTTTGGATAAGAATTAAAGCGGGGGAAAAGAACAATTTGATTAAAAACTTCAATAGCAGGTATTGAAACCAAGAGGCTGATTGCAAAAATCCGCTTTTAATCGCAACGGCTGGTTGACTTAGATCTCGCATTTCCTGGGTGTCCTGAACCATTTGTGTGCTTGAAGGTTGGCCTGAGTCTGTGGGCGACTGACTCATCAGCATCATCAGAAGAAAGTGTCTTGGTGGAGTGAAGCCAGCAGGATGAGATGTAAAGGCCTGTGTTTTTTCTTGGCCTGGTCCCGACCAACCCTTGGCCACATCACTTCACTTTCTAAATACAGCGAGAAATATTAATTAGAACGGCGTATTACGAGGGACAGGAATAGTGTCATCAGAGACACCTAAATTGAGACCCGGGCCGTGCCACTGTCCAGCTGGGGATCTGGGCAGCTCCCTCACTGTGTCCTCACTGCCCTCATCTGTAGAGTGGGGGCAGTACTGCTCCCCTTACAGGCTGTGGGGGCGGGGGGGTGCGTTTATAACCTGTAGGTCAGAGCCTGGCCCACCCTCCTGCCTCCAGTCTCAGCTGCCCCAAACCTACTCTACATTTAGGTCTCAGCTTTTCATTTAAAGGGGTTTAATTTGTCTGTTTGTTTGAATGTGAAATATGTGCATGACTAAAAAAAAAACAACAAAAAAACAACAGAAAGTTATAATGGGAAGAGTGAGTCTCATTTCCCCCTGCATCTCTACACTTGCTAGTGTATCGCATGTGCGCAAGCCCGTGCACGGAGGCCCTTCGTACTATGTGCGCTCTTCAACTTGCCGTATTGCCTTTATACATTTTAGACATCATTCCTTTTCAGTACATAAAGTCCCTACATTATTTTTAATCACTTTATTGTGCTTTTATGCCATAATTTAGTCACTCATTCCAAGTGTACCTTGGAGGTTATTTCTCCTTTTTTTGCCAGTTCCAAGAAGAGCCACAAACATTCTTGCACAAATATCTTTGAGCTTTTATACATGTATATTTGTCCAATACATTTATAGAATGGTAGTTGCCAGGTTAAGAGTCACGTGCCTTTAAACTTTTCATTAGATAGTACATATTCTCCTCCCCAGAATTGTTTCACCAACTTACAGTGCTTGCCAGCACGAAGGAGAAGGCCCATTCCCGCACCCCTGGGTTGATACCGTGAACAGACTTGCACTCGGGTTTTGACTCCTCCTGGAAACCTTCCTTTGTAGCCACGTCTCACTCGCACACGCCCTCTGCTCATTCACCGGCTCCCCCACAACACACCACTGTGCTGGGCCCCTGCCCTTGGGCCCATGTCTACCCTAGGACACTTCATAGGTGGTGTGATGATTATGCTCTTGGCCATTCGAGGGAAGGGACTATCTGGCTAGTGGCCTCTAGATAGCCTTTACCTTGCCCTTGGTGCACAGGAGGCATTCAAGTGTCGGGAGGTCTCAGCGAGTGGTAGCTGATGTCCCCATAGGACTCAGACATTAATATCGTATTTACAGTAGTTGAATTGCTTGTATCTAGAAGAATACTGGAGAATTTTTTTTTTTAAGCATTTCTTATTCTAGGCTCTAAACAAGTTAGGAACGTTCCTCCTACCCAACGTTTATCTGTAGAGTGGGTAGACTTTACACCAGAATTCCTAGAGGGGATTCTATGAGAGTCTTCAGTCTTAGACGAATAGGGATTTTAGATCAGAGCATTTCATTCAACAAGGATTCATTGAAGCAGCGTGGTGAAGGGGGAAGGACATGGATGTGAGCCAGACGCCTTCTGGGCCAACTCTGTCCCTTAAGATGTCTGCCCAGCACGCGCAGGTCTGAAGAGCCCAGGGAGTAGGGTGTGTCCCCTGTGTCCCCCAAGGAGCTTTTTCAGTGGATCATTGTAGACACTGGACATTTCCTTACATTTCTCAACGTGTGAAAGGGAAGACAGACCCTCCCTGCTTTTGAGGTGCTCCCGGGCTGGGGGAGGGAGACACAGGCAGACCTGCAGAAACCAAGTGACCACGCAGAAGCAGTGTGGGTGGGGGCTTGGTTCCACTGCGGGAGCCCAGGGGAGGAACCAGCACCCACCCGTGAGGGAAGTGAAGGCCATGACTGCACCTTCAGTGTGTCGATAATGTGGTTGTATGAAGAATTTGTAAACTGTCTTCTAAAACCCAGCCAACGTCCATTTTGTTGAAATAGAATCTCAACAGAGTTGATTTCATTAATAGCTAAATTACTGGCTGTCTCGGCTTGCCCCGAGGGCCTTTCTCATGCTCACGAGCCCAAGGTTGACAGAGAAGGTGGCTCTGACAGCTTCTCTCTTACGTGACTTTTTTTTTTTTTGCCTACTAAGTGCAACATCCTTTAATTTTAAAATTATTTTAAATCTTGAGATGAAAAATCTATCAATCCTCAAGCCCGATGACGTAACGTTCTCCCCAAATCCACAAAAGCTAACCCAACAGCGTGGCAGGCAGAACCTGGGTCCCAGCAGCCGTAGCCGAGAAGAGAGAGCTCAGGGTTGCTGAGCGAGGGTGACGTTAGGTTGTGCCAGCCTCCGAGTGGGCAGGTGGGGCCACAGTGGGGGGCGGCTCGGTGCCGCAAGGTCATTCGGGACTCCAGCTGGTGGGCAGCTCTGCCCTCTCCAGCCCGTGACTTCCATCTGTGGGTCGATGACAGCTGTTCCCCCAGCCAGCAGCGAGGGAGAAAGATATGTTGGCCAGCAGGCAGCTTTCTTTAAAAAGGAAGGAAGGAAGAAAGAAAAGAAAAATGCTGTTGAAGTAGCGTGCATCGCTCTGCTCACACCTCAGCCACCAAAAGCTGGTCGTCTGGCCACACCTGGCTGCTAGGAATGCAGCCGGATGTCACTGCTAGTTGGGCAGCCGTCTGTCCAGCTGGAACAGGGAGGCTTCGGTCCTAGAATGAAGGATAGAGGAGGGGGTCCTGGTGATCAGCAGCAGCTTGTGGTGTCCTGCTGCTCGTCCCTCGGGCACCAAGGGTTACCCGTCCGAAGCCAGACTCACAGACTGCTTGTGCATCCGGCTCCCTCCAGCGGCTTCACCTGACTTCCCTCGTCTTCTCCAGCTTGTGTACGTGCTTCTCCAAGCCGCGCGTTCCCTTCTCGTCCACGCCCGCCGCGACCCTGTCCTGTTTGCCAGGTCTCCCTGTCTTCAGTCCTGCCCATCCCGAGCCATCCCTCTCTCAGCTTCCAGAATGACCACTCTGCAAATCAAGTCAGGGCACTGTCTTTCTGCCTCGATGGCTCCCAGCAGCGTCCGGGGCCCGTGCTGATTGACCCGCTTTTCTTTCCCCCACTGCCCAGCAAAACTGAATCTCCAGTGACTGGGCGTGCTCCACCTCTCTGCACATGCTTCCTCCCTTCCCCGCAGCCCAGAGCCTTCTCTGTCCTGTGAGTCTAGGGGTCCCCTTGCGTCGGGGCTCTTCCTGAGCGTGCCCACAGTGTCAGTTCCCCGAGGTCAAGTGCACTGGCCGCCCCGGCACAGGACTATGTCTACGGCGGGGTCAGGAGGTGCTTTTTGAATGACCAGCAGTGTTGATGCACTACAGTGGGGCTGAGGATCAGCAGGCTGTAGTGGCTCCCTGCCTTTTTGCCAAGTGTGTCTCTCGTCCTTTGCTCCTGCACCCCAGTAGCCAGTTTGAGCAATTCACCAGGTCTGAGCCTGGTCAGCTCGAGCTCTATACCTCTGCTGTCAGTCCCTGCCAAGAATCCAGGGCAGATGCCACCTCCTCCAGGAAGTTCTCCTTGTCCTCTGCGCCCCCACCAGTGCATAGGACCTCTTCTGCCTTTTGCCTTGCTTTTCCTTTTGCTTATGCCCTTACAGTATTATAACTTGTGTTATAATGTAGATGACAGACTCATTCCTCACACTTCTTCCCTCAACTAGTGAATTATATGTGTGGCTTTGAGACTAGCTGATTTGGGGGTGCCTGGGCGGCTGGTCGGTTAAGCGTCTGACTCTGTTGTCCAGAGCCCTGTTGGGCTCTGCACTCAGCGGGGAGTCTGCTCGAGATTCTCCCTCCGCCCCTCCCCACACTTACTCTCTTTCTCTCTCCCTCTCAAAATAAATAAAATCTTAAAAAAAAAAAAAGAGTAGCCGATCTTGCTCTATCCCCTGTATTACTTAACACTCTCTTGTCCAAAGGCACCCCGTAAGTGTTGAGTTGAATTGTCTCAACCTCCTGAAAACTATAAAAAATTAATCTTCAGAAGTGGATATTCCTTCAGATGTCAGTAAAATGCAGCAGCATCGTGAGGGAATCATTAGATACTGAATTATGGGTCAGAGCAGCATACGGTTGAGCGCTTACCCTGCCGCCCTGTCTGAGCAGCGTGAGATGCCACAGGAAGACAGACTGGGTCTCAGTCACGGTGCCTCAGCCACTGCCCTGAGAATTGGTATTTAAAAAAAAAAAAAAAAAGGCTGGGAGGGAGGGAGGAGTGAAGGAGTGGTCAGCTGGAGAAACTATTCACTTGATTTAAATCCTTTATTTAGGCTTGTTATCAATCAACTTATTTCCATGTTTAATGGAAATTCCAGGCATGACTGTATCGAAATACAAATTATCACTCCAGAAAACTCAGCGGGTTGCATCACATACTAGATGGTAGAACAAACAGGACATTGCTGGAGCTGGGCAATAAAATTTGAAGTTTCCGGTTTTAAAACCATATAGAATATTTACCTCTAGGATTTGATTGTTGGCTGTTTAATTTGTTTTTTTAAAAAAAGAGCAAAATAAATAGCTTGCTGACTTTTAAATAAATGTCTTCAGACAAGAGCCAGGAAACCCAGTCAGTGTAGCTCCCCGCTGATTTTGGTTTGCTTGTTTTCTGTATAAAGTCACACAGGCTCCTGCAGGGTATGGATCTCAGCCTGTTGCCTAAACTGCCAAGAGGCCGCCTTGGGACTGCCAGTTTGGACTAATTTATCACGAATAAATGTCAGAGCATCCATGTCATTGACTGCAGTTTACCACGGTTCTCCGTCTAGAGCTGTGTATTGAGCCCACGAGGGATGTGGGGTTTGGGGAACGCGGGCCAGTTCCAGGACATGCATGGGCACACACACACCCATGTCACCAGGGCCCAGCACCCATTGTTCTCTTACTTCCCCCCGTTTGCAGTCACTTTGGCCTAGGACTTGCTCTCTGCTTCTTCACTTCACCTGAACTTGTGGGCTTAGAAGGAGGCTGGCCCTTTTGCAGTTTTTGCAGGAACTGTAGACGGCATCCCTTTGAAACCTCTCCCAAGTACCTTCATCCCTGAGCCAGCCTGGCATACGCCAGTCCCACAGGAGGCGAGCTGAGGAGAGTCACACGGTGACATAATCTTGTCCTCCTGGCTAACTGTACAAATACAAGAAAGGCTGTTATTTCCTAGTCCACTCCCTTAAAACGTGGTCGTGCCGGGCCTCAGCGTTCCTTCCTTCCATGGTGGGCTCGGTACCTCTGAAGTGTTGTTGCCTTTTTTTTTTTTTTTTTTTGCATGTTGCTGAAGTTCAGAACTTGGTGCAGCCAAGTTTATCAGCTTACAGGCTCCTTGTCTCAGACGCCAGTAAATTTACAACACTCTTGCATGATCTGCGCACATGTAATCTCAGAATGTATGTTCATTCTGTTTTTATTTCAAGGAACCCATCAACCGTACCAACTCTTTGGAATATTCTATGATACTACATCATGAGTGACAGTAAATGTGACAGTCAATTTTACAGTGTGCAAGTGGCAGACTCAACCTTCACGGTCCTAAAACGTTACCAGCAGTTGAAGCCAATCGGCTCGGGAGCCCAAGGAATCGTATGGTAAGTAGGGTCTGTTTCAATAGTGTGGATCCAGTTTTTATCATAATGAAAACTAAATTGTCAGAACTTAGAAACACGGATGATAAAAAAAAAAAACCTACTCTTTGCAATAGGTTTTGAACTAAATTGAGTCAACCTTTTGCTCTAGTTATATGTAGTCCTATTGTAGGATACAAACCTAAATTCTTAGAATGCTGCATAAATATAAATAGGTAGCAGTTTTTCTTTTTTCCTTTGTTTCTTTTTTCTTTTCTTTTTTTTTTTTTTCTGTTTTCCCTTTTCCATTCCCCTCCCCTGTCATTAGATACTAGAGTAATAGGTATGACAGTGAGTTGTAACAGAAATTCGGAGTTTTATTCATTTCTTCATCCTGGCCACCTTTCCCCCTCCCCCTTTTACCCCCAATCACTCCTATTCATTTCTAGGCGCCGTCACTGCAGTGCCTTGTCCTTCATTGGCAAGACGAGGCCAGTCAGTGTCATTATCACCCCATGGATTAACCAGGAAGGGCTGCTGTGTGAGGGGTTGGGCTGGCCGTCTCTTCCTTGGTGTCTCACTTCAGCCATGTGTCCAGCCCGTCAGAACCGTTGGTCTGACCCTGAACCTTAGTCTCTTGCATGGTAAGACAGTCAGCTGCCGCGACATCACCGGCCAGCTCAAGGTAAAGTCTTTCACGTGTTTTCTAGACTACAGTTATCAGCACTTCCCAAGTTTTTCTCCCTTAGTTTCCCTGGGCAAGACTTTTTTTTTTCTTTTTTCTTTTTTGGGTCAGTAAAAACAAGATGATCTCTGCCTCTGAAGGAAACAGTGATAAAGCTAAATATCCCATGTTTACCACTTGTAGGCAGAGGGGATTCAAATTAAGAGAGAACTCTTCTGGATGTTCTGGGTAGGGGAGCTTATGTTTTCGTTAGAGATTGTGAGTTTAGAGACTCTGCACCAGTGGTTTGAAGTGATCCTCAGGTTTAGAGACCTGCAATCAGGGAAGCCAGGTGTTTCTTTTAGCCTGGGTGGTTGGAGGCCCCGGGAGCTAAGAGGAGATTGCAGTGTAAAGCTTCGCAGAAAGACTAATGCAGGAGAAGGGGCTGTGTGGAAGGAATGCAGGCGTGTGTCTAAAATAATGGTGATCTCAGTTTCCAAATAATAGCACGCTGTATCAGTACTTAAATCCAGGGTGCCTAGAGAAGTTTGGATGATCCAAATGAGAACATTTTGATATGAATAAAAAGCTCCGAGCAATAAAACATTCTTTTGATTTGGAATTGGGTGGTCATTTGACACAGGTAATTTGGCAAGACTGTTACCAAGGATGTTTAATGTAGTAACTGCAGGGAGAGGCTGACTGGAAGTTCAGAAGTCATTGTAAAACAGAAGGTTTTTAAAACGGTGGGCAGTTAAAATTAATGACTTCATTACAGCATGGTAAATAACAGTAAAATCTCATGCTACTTGATAAAATACTATTTTGCAGAGATTGGTTTTGACTTCCAGGTCGCATATGCTCCTTTTCATCTTTATTTTTTAAAGATGTGTATAATAATGAAATTATTCATAATGGATCTGTATTTTTCATTAAAATTTTTTTTAGTTTTGAAACAAAAGTTCCTAATATGCCATTGTAAGCTAGACTTCCTCTGGGGAAAGCAGTGGCAGACTTATAGGATGGAAAATTCTGATTTAAAAAATTTAAAAACTCAGAGTCCTGAAATAAACCCATACATTTATGGCCACGCATTTTGGAAAAGCATGCCAGGGTTATTCAATGGGGAACGAACAGTCTCTTCCACAAATAGTGCAGGAGCAACTGGATATCCACATGCAGAAGGATGAAGTCGAACCCTTACTTCACATAATGTACAAAGTTACCTCTGAGTGGGTCATCGACCTAAACAGAAAAACGATGAGCGTTAAACTCTTAGAAGAAAATAGGGGGAAGCTTCATGACTTTGGGTTCTTAGAAATGACACCAAAAGCATGAGCAACAAAATTAAAAATTGGACTCCATCAAAATTAAAAACTTTGGCTCACCAAAGGACACTGTCAAGAGAGTGAAAAAACAACCCGCAAAGTGGGAAAATGTTTGCAAATCATATATCCAGTAAGAGTCTAGTGTCCAGAATGTACAAAGAACTCTTACAACTGGAAAAACACAACCCAGTTTAAAACAACAAAACAAAGCAAAACAACAACAACAACAAACAGGCAAAGGACTTGAACAGACGTTTCCTCAAAGAAGATATGTAAACAGGTGATAAGCACATGGAAGGGTGCTTATCGTTGGCCGTTAGGGAAATGAAAGTCAGAACCGCAGTGAGATCCTGCTTCACACCCACCGGGATGCCCACCAGCAGCGCAACGGGAGGTAGCTAGTGTTGGCAAGGATGCGAAGGAATTAGACCCTCACACGTTGCTGCTGAGAATGGAAGGTGGTGTGGCCACTTGGGGAAAACGGTTTGACGGTTCCTCCATGTAGAACTACCACGTGACCCAGGAAGTACTCCTAGAATTAAAGACAGTTGTTCAGACAGAGGCCTGTACACAGATGTTCGTCACAGCAGCCAAAAGGTGCCAATAGCCCACGTGTCCGTCCGTGGGGGAAGAGATGCCGAGTTGTGCGTGTGCGTCCACAGGATGTTAGTCACAGAAAGGAACGGAGCGCTGGTGCGTGGACAACGTGGTCGCTCCCCGAGATCATGCTGCGTGGAAGGAGCCAGACGCTCACGGGAAATACCCCAAGTAGGTAAATCCATGGAGGCAGAGGCGAGGGGACGGGGGACACTGCTTAGTGGGCGTGGGGTTTCCCTTGTGGTGAGGAGAATCTTTCAGAATGATCTAGAAACAGAGGTGGTGACTGCACGATGTTGTGAATGAACCGAATGCCGCTGAATTGTTCACTTTCAGATGGTTACTTTTATGTGTATGTGAATCACACCTCAAAAACGTGATTTAAAAGAGCAAACTGGACAGCGCCTGAAACCAAGGCTCTTTGTTATTCGTAACGGATATTTAATTCCTGATACCATAGTATCATATATAATGACATTTTCATGCTATATTATTATAAAATATGTTGTTGTCATTTCCTGTAGTAGCTTAATTTATGTATATACAGAATCTTAACAGTAATGTCACTTAACTCTTAATATTATGCTTTACATGATTTTATGACAATTTTATTGATATTTGTAGGAGCAGCTTTTCTCCCATATGCAGAAAGGTAGGAAGAAAGACCTATCTCATGGCTAAAAAATTTTTTTAAAGATTTTATTTATTAGAGAGAGAGAGAGCACAAGCAGGGGGAGCAGCAGAGGGAGAGGGAGAAGCAGTCTCCCCCCTGCACAGAAAGCCTGATGCGGGACTCGATCCCAGGACCCTGAGATCATGACCTGAGCCATCGGCAGACGCTTAACCAACTGAGCCACCCAGGCATCCCTGTCATGGCTAAAATTTTAACCCCATTCGAAATCTTATCTCTTTGATTCTAAGGAAAGATCGAAGACTGGGTTTCTGCTCAAGAAAGAAGTCATTACTTAGAACTGATTAAGCTTAATTAATTAATAAAACTTAATGAGCCCAGGCACAGCCAACAGTTTATTTCACCGTCTTGGATGTCACTATTCCCTTACCTTTGAACCCAACCAGTAATCGTTACCAAATCAAAGCCTGTTAGCTGGGTTAACTTTGCTGGATGTGTGGAAAAGGGGTTAGTTAACTTGACTTAGATTATTGATGTTTTCTTTTGGAAATGTTTGTGCCATTATGAAAATCATGCTTAGACTTTTGGGCTGTGTCCTCTTTTGGCCTTTAGATGAAGTGCCATCCCGGGAGTTGGGGCTGGAGACCTGGTTTCTATGGTTACTCCCTTGCTCCTCTCTCCCTGAGCTGGTACAACTTGCTGTCAGCCAGGTGCTCTTCACCTTCCTACCCGGCTTGAGGCTTTGTGGTCCCGCTGAGCTGCGGCAGTGGTGACCTCAGATGGAGAGGAGAGTACGTTTCCCATGAGACTTCCCCACGTCTTCTGAGGACTTTCCTAGCTCAGTTTTGCACATCATCTTGGATATTGGCATTTTGCTTTAAAGTCCTCAGAAGAAAAGCGTTCTGTGCATGTGCAAGGAGAGGGTCTTACCCCATTCTGTTGTTGGAATAGAGCAAGAAACTACTAATGGTGCCAGTCAGACCCCTTTCTTCCCGTCAGTAAGTACTCCCACCATCAAGCTTACTTCTAGGTAACCAGTTCTCTCCAGTGCTCTTTCCCTGCAAACACAGCGGGTTGTTTCCCATGGCCATTCCTGTTGTCCCCACTGCATGTCACGGTTGGAGTGTCCTCAGAAGCCCACCAGTCTTTCAAGACACTATCCCTGGTCTTTCAAGACTGATCTCATCTATGAAACATCCTCAGGTAACTACAGCTCACATTCAGAATAGAGCCTCCTGGGCGCCTGGGTGGCTCAGTTGGTTAAGCGTCTGCCTTTGGCTCAGGTCATGACTCTGGAGTCCTGGGATCAAGTCCCAAGTCAGGCTCCCTGCTCAGTGGGGAGCCTGCTTCTCTCTCTCTGTCTGCCTCTCCCCCCACTCGCTCTCACTCACTCTCTCTTTCAAATAAATAAATAAAATCTTTAAAAATAAAATAGAGCCTCCTGTCTGATTGAACCAAATGCTTAATTGATGTCCGCATGCGTGCGTGTGTCTCCATGCACACACACTCTCTCTCACTTCAGAACTGTAATATAGTAAATCTGTGTTTTAAACTAATAATTTGTGGTAATTTCTTATAATAGCAATAGGAAACTAACACAGGAGGGCATGTGTGTTTGTACATTTTGAGAAATAAAATATTATGGTAGCAATAGTGCGTGGCTTACAAAACTCGTTCACTGTCTGTTTAAACTAGAGCTTTATAAAGGGACCTAGGGCCTGGGGTGCAGGCAAGCAAGGTGCCGGTATTGGTATGGGATTAAATGGAAGAGCTGGGACCAGAGTCAAATATTCTGACTCTTTAATTTTTAATTGTTTCTGCATTTGTCTCTGCTTTGTTTCTCTCTTTCTGTTGTTCATTAAAAATATTAGTAAAATAAATTAGGAAGTAAGTTTTAAAATGTTTATCATTTTGGATTATTCATAAGTATCAACTAAGTTATTTTGTAAAATGAAGTCATTATAAGATTTCGAAGCTGTAGTGGGAAATGTGTGTACATTTCTTTCATATCTCTTCAGTTTTTTCTTTCTCCTTCTAAAATCTCAAGTTGTTCAGCCAAAGGATTATTTGTTTTATGGATAATATTGGACCTGGCAGCCCCTAGAAGTGACCAGTAACAAACCTGCGCCCGAAGTGGTTAGTCTAGCTCTTACATCTTTTTCTCTCTCTACTTCTGGGCACCCACGAATGCCGGCCCGCCCTTAGACCGTTTTGCTTTCTCTCTAGTGGTCTAAATAAGTAAACATAGAATGTGTGTAACAGCATTTCTGCAGCGAAGGAGGTCTGTAGCATAAACCGCAGGAAGGCTATGATTCGGGGGGACTGAGTTCCAAGGCCGGCTGTGATGCACGTCCCAGGAGTTCTCTGTAGCCTTGGGCAAATCCATGTGTCTTTGTGATTCTTGATAGTTTCGCTTCTAAAACGAGTGGCTTAGAGCTTCTGGTCTAAGGTGGTGGATCAGATACCTAACGGAGAACAGTAGGGCAATAGTCTGTGCAGGAGAGCTTTTAACAAGATTCCCTAATGTAAAAAGTAATTGGAGGGACACCTGGGTGGCTCAGTTGGTTAAGGAACTGCCTTCGGCTCAGGTCATGTTCCTGGAGTCCCAGGATCGAGTCCCACGTCGGACTCTCTGCTCAGCGGAGAGTCTGCTTCTCCCTCTGACCCTCCCCACCTCATGCTCACTCTCTCATTCTCTCTCTCAAATAAATAAATAAAATCTTAAAAAAAAAAAAGTAACTGGAAACTTGATGCAGATAAATGGAGCAGAGGAAGTGAAAATAAGTAGATGAGACATTTGCAACAAGGAAGAGAACCTATCTATAGTAAAACCCCAAAGAGGCTGTGGGTATAGAGATGACAAATACAGAAAATGAAGATGACACAAGTGGCTAGAGATATGGGCTGTTAATTATGAAACAGTTGTGCCAGTTGGCTCCCAGCATTCCCGCCCTCACCCCCATGCTCAGCATTTGCACCTAGAGCACACGTAGGTTAGTGAAGACTTACATAGACCGGGATCCAGGGAAGGACAGAAGCCTAGTGAGGGGAGCCCAGGATTTGGAGCTCTTTCCCCTGGGGACATCTGACAGTTCTAGAGTGGGCAGCTGAGAGATTGAATAATACTTCGGATTGCCTTGGGGCACTGGCAGACAGGGATTGGAGCCCAGGCCCTGTAGGAGGCCTGGTGAACTTCCTTTGCTTTGAGCTGTGTCCAATAAAGAATTGCATCCAAGAGGTGAGAATGAACCGGAAAGAAACAGACCCTTGTTGGCACTGCCACTCAGCTTCAGATCATCTCAATTTGCTGAACTTGAACTGAATTGAACCCAGATCGCTGGTGCCCCCCTACCACCACCACCAGGTACCCAGCAGAAGTGAA
The DNA here is from genome assembly GCA_002007465.1 of Ailurus styani. Taxonomy (NCBI): domain Eukaryota; kingdom Metazoa; phylum Chordata; class Mammalia; order Carnivora; family Ailuridae; genus Ailurus; species Ailurus styani. The sequence goes on along the minus strand of LNAC01000450.1, from coordinate 1,157,943 downwards.
TTTAAATTCTCCCTAGAGGAAGACAGCATCATACTGGATATCAGATTATTTCCAGATAGCAAGGAGTCTTGTAAGTGTGAGGTTCCATGCATAATCACAAATAACTAGTCACACAGGAGATTAGACAACATGCACACAACCCAGCACAAACAGAGAAAAGAAACAGATCCATAGGGGAAATGGGCATTCTTGGATCCAGACTTCTCAATAGCTATGATGTTAAGTTCAGGATGGTAAAAAGGAAGAGGAAAAATGAGAACTTAAAAAGAAAACAAAAGAACTAAGTAGAAACTCTAGAACTGTAAGGTGTAGAAATCAAATTATGAAGTTAATGGGTGGGTTTGACGACATATTAGATTTAACTGAAGAGAGATTTAGCAATCTGAAAGATGGGTCAGGAAAAAAATTCAGGAGGAGGCCTGAAGAAACAAAAGTGTAGAAACAATACAGGAGAGAGGATGTATTAGTTTTCTATTGCTGCATAACAAATTACCACAGACTTGGTGTTTTAAAAATAAACAAAGACCCATTTATAATTTCATAGTTCTGTAGGTCAAAAATCTGCACAGGCTTGCCCCGGGGTCCTTGCCCAGCATCTCGCAAAGCTGAAATCGGGGTGTTGGCCGGACTGTGCTCTTACCTGGAGGCTTGGGGAAAGAATGTGCTTCCAAGCAGCTGCAGGACCCAGTTCCTTGCAGCTGTAGGTCTGAGGTCTCCGTCCCTTGTTCTCTGTCAAGGGCCACTGTGCTTCTCAAAGTTCCCACATGCCTTCTCCCATGTCCCCCTCTATCTTGAAGGCAGCAGTGGTATGTCTAATCCCTTGCAGGATAAAAATGTCTCAGACTTGCCCCTCTCCCCACCAGCCAGAACAAACTCTGCTTCTGAAGGGCTTTGTGATTAGATTAGCCCCCCCAGCTCCTGTTTGTTAATGAGTATACTGAGCCCTGTTGTAGGACACGGGGTCAAGATACATAAAAATCAAATGCCTGGAAACTGGTAGAACAAACCACTTTGACAGTGGTTTCGCATTATCTGCTAAAATAAGTGCAGTTCCACTCTTAGCTATCTACTCATCAGAAATGCATGCAGAGGGGATGCTGAACCCTGTGCGAGAACGTTTATGACTGTGTTTTTTTGTAATCGCTTGCAAACTGAGAACAACCAAAGGATCTGTCAACATTATGTCTTATAGTCATGCAAAGGAATAATATAGCAATGACACAGAATGAATTATAGCTACACGCAGCAAAAGAAGAGTTTCACCAATGTAATGCTGAGCAGAAGAAGTCAGATGCAGCTGATTTCAAAAACCAGGCAAAAATAAGCCATGGGGGCTATGAGGAGGGAGCTTGAAAATTCTTGTTTCTCCGCTAAAAGCAAGGAAGTGATTATTTTAAGAATCAGAAGTAGTTACCGTCTTTGGGGGACAGGAGGGGTAGTGATTAGTAGGAGATTTTGAGGGGGGTTGGGGGGTGCTGACAAAACATGGCTCTTTGTGATAAATCATTGAGCTGAGGAACAGGAAGGAAGTCAAGGAATGAATATCAGACAGGCATCACCTTCTCACCAATACCTAATGTTGGAAATCCATGGAGTTCTGGGAGAAAATTGAATTTGAACTCAGAAGACAAACAATCAAGGTCGAGGGCAGAAAAAGATCATTTATCTTCCATGCACCTTTTCTGAGGAAATTCCTTGAGGGTGTACTTCACCAAGAGAGAGAATTCAAGAACATGTATGACCAGAAACATGGAGGCCAGTGAAAAGAAACCCCAGCATGGTAGCCATGCAGCCGGCCTTGAAAGGAACTCCAAGAAAAAGTGATGTCAAAAAGAATGGAATAGGCTCCAAACAATAATGGGAGAGGCTGCAGAAAGGGGTATTCTTCTTCTTAAGAGAAATTCATGGTGGAAAACCTAGAAAAAGTCATGGTCCAAGTGTCTAACAGCTTTCAAAAGACATGATGTTTGACCAATTGATGGAATGTAAGAAAAGAAAAGCCATTTGACTTCGATGCTGAAAAGTCTCATTCTCTTGTGAGCAGTGACAAAGGTCATGTGATCCTTAGAAAATGAAATGGCATCCCAACTCCACAAGTAGGAACACTGACCTGTGCACGCGTACACACTCTTTGTGTCTTGGTTCTCGATGTTTAGACATGTCCGAAAGAGGAAACACGGAAGACTTAGCTGTAGAGCCCAGATAGCTATGTCATTTGAGATGGAGTTTGGAGGAAGGGAAAGAGAGCAGAGCGCTGGAGACCAGAGAGATGGAATGTGATGGTCTCGTCTTACACACTGGGAGTCCGGAGGGTCCCTCGAAAGCTGACGGAGCAAGAAGTTTAGTCATATTGTTTAAGTTACCAAGGTGACCAAGGGAAAAGCTTAGAATAACACGAGAGCAGAAAACTGGGAGGCATGGGGCTTTCAAGTAAAGGGCTTAAATCTTCAGTTTGGGGGGAATAGATAGATAACTTCTGAAGGTGATAAATGAGGAAATGCTGATAAAAGTATATTCTTTGGAGTAGAGAAGGGACCACAAGAATTAGAATCAGAAATAATGGAAGATGGTTGCTCCAAGGGTTGGAACTAGGAGTGGCAGTGTGTGTTTGCTCAGACGCTCAGAATTTAAGTCATTTTGGACAAAGTGGCTCATTTTGGACAAAAACTTTTGAGATCAAAAAAGGTGTGTCTGTTTCCAAATTCTTAAGACCGAAATATATGTAGGTACAAATACACGTATGTATATTTGTTGCGCAAATAGATTCATCTGTAACATTTTATAGTTCATGTGAATGGTACATTTGCGTATGGGCACGTGGATTGACGTATGTGTATAAATGTACACGTAATGCGACCTGAATTGAAGAGAAATAATTACAAGGTAACATGGAGTTTCTAGCCTTCAGTTTAAAACGGATTGAATTAAGTGAGGGTTGTTGGCAAACAAAACAAAACAGAACATGAGTAGGAGTGTATACACGGAAACAATGGTACAAGCTGCATAGAATAAATACATAGAAACAATATTTTACATGGTGCTTGGGTTTGCACGTGGCGCTTAGCAGCTTTTAACCTCTGGTGAGGAGCCGAAGAGCAAGAATGATACCAGCAGCGTCATTAGTATAATTTGTACAAAATGTACAATCAGGCTACTCAGTTTTTCCTGTTTTCTGGAGGTGAAAAGGAGCCGTGAATTTCAGCTGGGAACTTGAGGTGCCAGAAACACAGCCTCTGCAAGCTTTTATTCTTACAATAATAGCACAAGGAGTTATTTCTAGTCAAATTTTATATATAGCCATTGCTTATATTAGGGGTTTTGTATCTGGGGGATTTACCATGAGCTGAGATCTTGGCTTCTGTTTCCTTTTTTAGATTCTTTTGTCTGGGAAAAACACAATCAGAGCTTATATTTATTATATCCTTCTCATGAGCTCAACCATTTCCTCGACTGCGATATGCCAGATTATACTTATATTTTATTCTGTGATAACGAGTGATTTTTTTTTCCAACTTATTGGCATATTCAAACGGAAGACTTCTTGACTGGTCTTACACACTTTGTATTAAATTACTTGGTTCTGAATATAATCATCTCAGCCCATATAAGGAGAAGTCCATGTACGTCCTAACTGCAGCTGCCAAGTTCGTGCCTCTGCAAAGGAGTCAGTCCATCCCACACGCTTAGCCAACTTACTTTGTTCTTTATGTGTAGAAGTACCTTGAGTGGAAGCAAGCAGAAAGACATTTCCTTATTTGTTACTTATTTAAAAAGGGAGTACATTGAACGGACCTTGTGCATCGCAGTCTTTTCCAGAATCATCCTAATGGCTCCCTTATTGTATTTCCTGATTATAGTGCTGCTTTTGATACAGTTCTTGGGATGAATGTTGCAGTCAAGAAACTGAGCCGTCCTTTTCAGAATCAAACTCATGCGAAGAGAGCTTACCGTGAACTCGTCCTCTTAAAATGTGTCGATCATAAAAATGTAAGTTATGTCTACGTTTCCTCTGTATAACGTTGTCCATGATATGGTCATCTTGGGGGGTCTTTGGAAATACATTGAGTTCAGACCTCGGGGAAACTAGTCATAACAGGAACTATTTAAGTGCTCCTATTTTCTTGACAAAATTCTTCATCAGCATTGGGGAAATTGAACCCAGCAAGAAGCATCATGGTCCAGTCTAGGTCTGACAGTAAGATCAGTTAACCTGTAATCATTCGATTTTCACGATTTTTGATTCTGTAAAATGGCAACAATATTGACCAAAGAAACTGAGAGACAACTAGATGATTTTTTAGAAAAACATTGTTCTGTAAAGTAGCTTTTTACCTTGTACGATGGACATTTCAGTTCTAAATAAATGTGAGTAGATGGTGTGATACTCAGGATGTCTGTACTTCGGCATCTCTGCCGAAATCAAAGCACTGCGAATTTCAAGGAGAAATTGTATTTCTCCAGAAACGAGGTATGCAGATCCATTGTCTGTCCGCTGCTGGTCTCTGAGCATTATCATGAGCGTGATTTTGATAATGTTGCCATGTTATAAAAAAAATCATAAAGTGTTATGTCTGGAAGGGGCTTTGGAAATCACCCCTTGTGACCCCTTTTTTTTGTGGCGGGGGAGGAGTATTTAAGACTGCACTCAACCCTACGTGCCTCCCTTCATTGATGCTGGATATTTCTGGTGTACGGACATTACATACATAACCAAGAAAAGTTTATTCTTTTGAGTCTGTGGTTTGAGTTTGTCTTTATTTTCTCCAACACATGCTTTATTTTACTTATACACTTAAAATCTTTTTCAGGTTACACACAAGGATGGTTATTATTTTTTTAATTTATACAATATAAACAAGAAGGCAAAAGTCATTGAATCCCTCAGATCATTATCATTAACATTTTGGTGGGCGTTCTTACACGTGTATGTACATATGTTCATGAACATGATCAGCTATGTTACAGTGCATCCTGCATTTTCCTTCGCAGAATGTTCCTGGACCTCAACAGTACACGTGCACGATAATTTATTTAACCAGTCACCTGTTACTGGTTATTTAGATTGCTTCCAGTTTTTGCTTTTATAACCAGTGCTGGAACAAACATCCTTGTACTTGCATCTTTGCCCACCTGTCCAGGTGAACTTCTTAGAGCGTATACTGCACACTCTGGATTTTAGTCTGTGCTGACAAATTGACCTCAAGGAAGACCGTCAATTTTACACTTTCATTAAGACTATCGAGGGATGGGGCACCTGGGTGGCTCAGTCGTTGGGTGCCTGCCTTCGGCACAGGTCATGATCCCAGGTTCCTGGGATCAAGCCCCACATCAGGCTCCCTGCTCTGTGGGAAAGCCCCTGCTTCTCCCTCTCCCACTCCCTCTGCCTGGTGTTCCCTCTCTCGCTGTGTCTCTGTCTCTCTCCCTCTTTGTCAAATAAATAAATAAAATCTTAAAAAAAAACTATCAAGGGGAAAAAAAAGATTATCTAAGAATGTGTTTTATTTCAGAATCCCCCAGCACTATGTACATATTGTTGATTTTTTTGCTGTTGTACTTTGCCAATCTGAGAGATTACTTATGAGGTTCACTTCTTTCCATAGTTCATTAGCCATTTATTTTTAAAGACTGTTTCCTGTGGCCTTTGACCATTTTTCTCTTGGGCTGTTGGTCTCTTTTATGCATTTATAGAGGATAAACTTAAAGCTATCAACCCTCACTTCTTTTCCATTTGACCTCATTTAGGTTGCTTTTGCTATATGGTTTTTTGGGGGTTTTGTTTTTGTTTTTGTTTTTTGGTTTTTTTGGTTTGTTGATCTTGGTTTGGGTTTAACATGACACATGTTCTCAGTTTCCTGTCATGCTTAGAAAAGGCTTTTCTACGCCAGGATTACATAAATGTTTATCCACATTTTAGTGTTTTGTGGTTTCATGGTTTACATTTAAATCTTTGTTCCACTTGGAGTTGATGTGAAGATTCAGAATGGATCGGGTTTTATTTTGCCCTTGGTTAGCCAACCACCCTAATCCTATATTCTCAGTCATTCATCTTTCCCTTCGTCGTTTGAAACGATCAAGGATGTGTGTTTGATGCTCAAGCGGTGGGACTCATTGTTTAATTGTTGGGGTGCTGGGACCGAGGCCTTGCAGTAGAGGCCTTCTCACAACCCTCTTTAAGTAAATACCTGACACTGTGAGGGGTTCACCTTCATCATTCTAGAAATACCAGTTTCACCTTCATATTTCACAACTTCACAAATTTGTAGATTGTATTTCAGTTTTCAGAGTTAACATATTGCTTTGGTATTTTTCTACCCAAAATGTCTACCTTTTTATGTTCAGAGCCCGAAAGACATTATGTATTAAAATTCTGTCATAATAAGTTATTAGAGACACATCAAATGTGATTTGATTAAAAGTATATCTTATTTCCAAGGTGAGAATCGTAATCATTTAACTTTTCTCAAATACCATGTAATAGGATATTTTGGTAAAACTAATAAAAATAATACTGAGCTCTGCTATGATTTTTCAGTTTTAATGCATTTTAATGTTAAACTTAATTTTGATAATTAAGTAGAGTTACCTGACATGCTGAAGAATAATAAATCTTCTCTTTTCAGATAATTAGCTTGTTAAATGTGTTTACACCACAAAAGACTCTAGAAGAATTTCAAGATGTGTAAGTATCATTTTTACTCAATAATGCACCATGTATCAAAGACTAAAAATTTAGAAAAGAAAGTGGTTGCTTTTTTTACTTAGGAAATGTAGGTAGCAGTGTATGTAGCCACTTTTTTCTGTGGAGGGGAAATATTAAGGAAGATAGATAATAATATTCAAGTATTTGTGCCTAGATATTATCATCTCCATAACTGATACAGGATGACCGGAAATAATTCTTCGGAGCAGACAGTGGCCATTAATGCTGTTGATTTGCTTTGCTGAAGTAAAAAAGGGTTTTCTCCAGTCCCCCCAAAAGCCAGGATGATAGGGTTCAAGGGTTTATAATTATTATTTGATATCATTATGTCACTAAACATTGTGCAATTCCAGAATCTTAAATAGAATTCTCTTATGAACAATAAAATATTAGTTTATCATATTGAAATATAATGCCCAACTCACCCTAAATTGATTGGTGCATTCATTCAACACATATCTGATTGTCTCTCGTGTTATCAAAGGATAACTGTCTGTGTTGGGACCAGCAGGGGTGGGGACACAAGCCCTGTGAGGAGGCTCTTGCAGCAATGTAGGGAAGGGGTGATGGTGGTTGCATTTAGACCAGAGGGTACTGGGTAAAGGGGAGAGACTGGAGGCTGAAACTGTCGTGAAAGCGGAGCCACTGTAGAGGACTGCGGTGTGAGAAAGGGGAAGCTGAGGGCGACGCCTCCTGCTGGCCCCAGCCCTTGCAGGTCCTCCCAGCTGAGACAGGGAGGGCGACAGGCAGAGCAGACTGAAGGTCGAGGTGGAATCAGGGGCTCAGTTGTGGACACGGGCCTCCAGAGGCCTCTTGTATAACCAAGTAGGCCTGGGCCTAGGCAGTTAGATACATAAGTCTGGCATTCGGGAAAGAGGTCTGGGTGGAACGTATGAACTTGAGAGTTGACGGTCTGCAGATGGTGTTTAAAGTGTTGACACCAGGGGCCAGAGGAGATCACCAAGACCGTGACAGAGAAGAGGAGGCCAACGACCAAGCATTGGCACCCCCAACAGTAAGAAGTTGGGAAGAGGCATAGGGCACAGCCAGCCAGGACTGTAGGACAGGTCATCAGATTTAGCGACATGCAAGGAAGTCATCAGGGGTCTTGGCGAGGACAGTTGCAGCAGAGTGACACAAGCCCTGTAGAAGTGGGCATCAGAAAAAAATGGAAGAAGAATTGGAGATGCCAAGTATAGATACCTCTTTGGGGAGTTTTGGTTGCAGAGAGAGCGAGAATATGGGGCATAGCTGGTGGGGGCAGAAGGTCAAACGTTTTCTTAACATGAGAGAAATAACAGCATGGTTTCTCTACTGGTAAGTATGATCCAATAGCAAAAACATGAATAAATAAATGAAGATTTGGGAGAATTTGAATATTCGAGATTCTATTTACTATGATATAAAAATTATTTTAACTTGAGATACATCATGTTGATAGTTTTTTTTGGAAACCTTCTACTAAGTTCCATTATATGTTCGCTTTTTTTTATAAGATACCTTATAAATATTTAGAGAAAACAAGTTATCTTTTTTTTTTTTTTTTTTAATTTTAGCCAGTGCGGTAACCAGCGCAGTAACATGTTGATAGTTTTTTGGGAAAACTTCTACTAAGTTCCATTATATGTTCGCTTTTTTTTTTACAAGATACCTTATAAATATTTAGAGAAAACAAGTTCTATTTTTTTTTAATTTTAGCCAGTTAGCAAGTTATTACTGTTGCATATATAGTTTAGTAACCATAAAGGAATTTTGGGTGATCTTTATGTGTACACGGCTGATCTTTTCTCCCCCAGGTATTTGGTTATGGAATTAATGGATGCTAACTTATGTCAGGTTATTCACATGGAGCTGGACCATGAAAGGATGTCCTACCTTCTTTACCAGATGCTCTGCGGTATTAAACATTTGCATTCAGCTGGTATCATTCATAGAGTAAGTAGTGACGTCACATTAGTTCTATTTTTAAAATCACAGTCATTTTCCAATCATGATTCTCCAGGCACAAAAGAGCTTAATATTTTTTAAAAAGTTGCCAGTGTCAAGAATCCCAAGGAACTATGGGATCGTGCTGAGTTCCCAAATCTCACTGAGATCAGAAGATGTCTGTGGAGCGCCTCGTCTGCCCAAGCCCACGCAAGCGAGCCGCCCTGGATGCAAGCTTGAGCTGCTCAATTTGATGCTGCCGAAGAAAACTTACTTTTTTTTTCCTTTAATTTCAAAATAACTTAAAATTTAAAAGTTACAAGAATAGAACAGAGAACTCCCCGATGTTATCTACCCAAAATAATCTATTTGTTCATTGTTAATATATTTCCATATTTGAAATCCCATTTTTAACGAGGCAGGAATTTAGGTTTGGGGTGGGGAGCAGTTAGAGGCTAAGTAGTAAATGATACCGTTGCTTGAGAAATCATGCATAAATTATGGCCCAAATACCCATTTCTTAGAGTCGTAGAGCTTTGCCACTGCAGCATCCCTCGCGCCCCACCCCCCCAATGGGAAATTTTGGAATGGCCCTGGGTGGGCGTCTTGAGTTCCTAAACTGGGAGTTGAATGACTGCTGCCTGTACTCTGTCCGGAAGTAACATTTAAAAGCCAGTGAGATACAGTGTAATTCTCTAAGCTGGTCTTAGGAGTTTTTGTTTCTTTTTTGACTTGTATCACTGTGCAAGCAGAACATCAGGATAGAATTTTCTTTGACAACTAAAATGTTGAGTGAGACTACGGTCAGAGATAACAGAATTGTGTTGGAAACATTCTTAGCATTCCCTAAATTATTACCATACTAATTCTGTCGACAGACTGTCTTTAGATATTATATTCCAACATCAAGAAGTTGTCATTTCTCTGAACCACAATCTGTGTGGGGAGAAAGATAGTGAGACCGGAACAAAGAAGCCTATTCATAGAGAAAAGAATAGAGAGATTTTCGATGGTGCAGTAGATCTGTTAGGTGCCAGGAAACATTGGCCACAGCCGCACAGCCCGCCAATCCACAGAGGACCCAGCTGCCCTTGCCCCTGGCCACGAGCCTCAGGTCTGGGACGGACCCCAGAGCCCGCAGGCCTGGCGGCATACCTGGTCCCCCCAGGGCCTGTCTGGGTCCTCGAGCACGCTGGGCTCCTGACCGGGTGCGCTTATTAAAACACGGCCTTTGCTGCCACCAGGTGTCCAGTTAAGATAATATAAATTCTGCTGACAAATTTGCTTTTAAAATCATTCTTTTCATTTTTTTTGGTTTAGTTTTTATTTAAATTCCAGTTAGTTCACCTACAGTGTAATATTAGTTTCAGGCATACAGTACCATGATTCATGACTTCCGTACATGCAGTGCTCATCACAACAAGGGCCCTCCTTCCTCCCCCTCCTGTTTCCCACACCCCCCCTACCTTCTTCCCCTCTGGTGACCAGCACTTTATTCTCTTACAGTGAGGAGTCTGTTTCTCGGTTTATCTCGCTCTTTTTTTTTTTTTTTTTACTATTTGCTCATTTGTTTCTTACATGCCACATATGAATGAAATCATATGAATCATATGATATTTGTCTTTCTCCGACTGACTTCTTTCACTTAGTGTAATAATACCCATTTTTTAAATTAAAAATAAACATTTCCCAACATACCATTGTCTTTCACTTCCTAAAATTTTCACAGGCCATTGTATAAATTAAGACACTCTTCCTAGCTCTTAACCACATTTTGTGTTACATTCACGCTTTAGAATAAGTTTCTGCCCTTACTGTGTTAAGCCTTATCAGTTTCGTAAAGGAAAATGGTTTGCCTTCCTTGTTCCTCCCTTCTTGGGCCCAGAGATTGTGGGGAAACAGTATCCTCTGGTTCCTAGGGACCTTTTCAGGGCTGCAGCACACATGCCCATGTTAGGGAATACTCAGTCCCTGAGGTTTGGTCCCACTGCTGCTGACCAGAATGTCAGAGCCCAAAGCGGGGTGTACTTTGGCAGCACAGCGTTTGGATACCTGAGAACACCCGAGCAGGTGATCCCACCGAGCCCTTCTCCATCCTGTCCACCATTCCACCGGGTCTCGCTACTCCCCTTTCTTGTCTTCTACCCGTTCACACAGTCGTGGGCCTGCCGGGCTTTGTGCTTGCTTGTGGAAGTACCACGTTCTGTTGGTGGGAAAGGGAGATAGAGCAAATAGCAAGAGGCCCCCGTTGGCCCACCCCACTCACCCGGCCGGGACCCACGAGGTGATGAAGAGCCCGTTAGTGGGTTGACAGTTGTCTGTGAGCCTTTCTGGTCCTTTCTCTCCTACACAATGCCACACACGAAATACACACTTTCAGTTTTGCTTATTAAAATGCTTTTTTACTAAACATAAAATTTAATTATTTGAAAAATAAAACATCGATAGCCTCACCACTTTTTACCTTATATGGTTCAAAAACTTAGAAGAAGGGGAAATCCTCCAGCTCTCTGCTGTTGTATGGGGGTGAGCAGTGATAGCAGCTGGGCGTTTGCTCCCAAACTTTGTAGTGACTACCCTACTACCAACATATCTGTGTGTACCTGTGTCCTTTTCAATTTATACTTTTCGAACAGGGATCACCTTGTTTGTAATTGTTCTGCAACTCGCTGAGCAAGATGGTGGATTTGTTCCTTATTTTAATCAAGGGTCAAATAGTTCTACAAATATTTATTTAAAAAAAAAAAAAGCGTCCCCACTTCTTCCTTCTAATTTCTCACTCCCCAGAAGCAAACTCGGTTCTTTTAGCTGTTATTTTGGTGTTTATCCCCACCCCTTGAAATAATATGAGATCTTTATCCATTGGCCTTTTTTTCAGTTTGGGGCGTAAGGTACCAATTTAGCTCCCTTTCCCCGAGCCAGAGCCTCCCCCTGCCACCTTTCCCGTAGCCTGACCTCCCGGGTGTTTGAAGTGTCATCAGGCTTGGATGAGTATGAATGGTGCGTTGTCTTATCACCCTGACCACCTAAACGCTCTCCCCCGTGCAGCCTTCTGTTTACACTGCGACAGAATTTCTTTTCCTTTCAACTTTTCACCGCTGGAGGTAACAACACTTGTCATGTATTTGTTTGCATTGTGTTGTTTGTTGTTTTGTTGTTTTGGTTTTCAAGGAGTGAATAGTTTGCTCTGCTCTCCTTGCTAAGTTAGTGCAGAGCCTTCTGCCAAGCGTCTGGGTTTCCTCTCAATGTTGTCCAGGTGATGTGCTGTTTCATCACCGGTGGGATCTCGCTCTTGGAGCCTCAGTGCTGCTCTCAGCTGGGCTGGCTGCCCCCGTACCTGATACGGAGGGGTTATTCTGGCCTGGCCCTGGCATTTCCCTGGGGCTTTCCTTAACCTGCTTCCTTACCCTTTTCCATCTTTCTCACTTTTCTCCCTCGTTTTGCTGGAATGCATCCTCCAATAGCTCCCGCAGAAGTGGTGCATGGGAGATAAATTTTTTGAGGCCTCGGATGCCTGAAACTCTTCATTCTGCCCTGCCTGTCACGTGATTCATAGTTTGGTTGGATATAGAATTCTTAATTATATATCAGCTGCCCTGCGAGTTGTAAATGCAGGACCCTGTTTTAGTGTGGTATAGTTTGGCTTTTGAGCTCTCTAATACCATTCTTATTCCTGATCCTTTGCAAGGGCCCTGTTGTGTTTTTCTCTCTGGGATCTTCTAAAAATGTTTCTTCATTCCTTGCATTCTGAAATGTTATGATGATATGCCTTGATATGGAAATTTTTCATTCATTGTAGTGGGCACCTGATGGCCCTTCAGTCTGGAAGGCCGTGCTATAGAGTTCTGGGAAATTTGTAGTATTTCTTTCAGAATGCCTGGTGTCAGAGGCTCTATGGGGTGGGGCTGGTCAGGATGTGGACCTCCAGGACAGAGCCATGTCTTCAGGCTGGGCCTGTCATCCATGCCCTCCCTGTGCCACGTACCAGCATATCTGTTGCTATTGTGCCTGAGGCCCAAGTCTGGAATCTCGGTTCCAGTTTTTCTAGGTTATGGGTCCAGAGGGGTGAAGAAGGACCCCGGGCCTCTCTTCTGGGGTGGAGCTAGGGAGATCTGGAAGGTCCGGAGACTTTCCTGGGTGTTGTGGTCCCCCTTGTCATGCTTGGGCCACTCACTGAGGTTGGAATGTACCCCCCTCAGCCAAGTCATTTCCTGTCTCTCTGCCGCTCTTTGTACCCAGAGAGCGTGTGGGGTTTTTCATGGACAGCATGGTGTGCCAGGATGGGACTGGACTTGCAAGACTCGTATTGGGCGAAGGCCTGGGAGGAAGAGCCAGGGAGTAGGCTGCAGGGGTGGAGAGGCGGGCGGGAGGCAGCCCAGGGCTGAGCCCTTGGAGGGGCTGAGGGCAGGGCCACAGACTACACTACAGCTCTCGGACAGCTTCGCCCGCCACAGAGTCCACGGGCCACCTGCCGGAGTCTGGTGTCTCTCAGGAATGGGCTCCTGCCCCACGCCGTCACTGGCCAGGAGCCACACAGGTCAGGAGGAGCTCCCCAGGGCTCCCCGTGGGCCTCTTTTCCTGAGGGGAGATTGAGTAGAGGGAGGCCACACACTGTAGCTTCTGTCGCAGCAGTTGCTCTCTGGGCCACAGCAGACGCGCGCTCTCCCTTCTGCTTCTCCGTGCCCTTGGCTATCTCCTTGGCAGTTCTCGGGGCCTGCCTGCATGTGACTCAGACCTTCATATCTGAGGGGTCTGGCTCTGGTGGCTCAGAAAAGGCTACTGGGCCCACAGACCCACCCGGCAGTCACCTCTCCAATCCTGCAAGTGTACAATCAGAACGGATACACTTGGCGGTTGAAGTGACCCCTGCGCTGGTTCCTTGGCCCACGAAGTAAGACGTGTCACGATGGCAAAGGCCAAGTGGAAACAGGAGACTGTCCCCTCAGGATAAGTCAAAAACATGTTTGATCTCCGGGGCCGGCAGGGATAGCAGAGATTAGTGCCCCACTGAACCTCAAGGAATACAAGGACAGTGCTCCATGTCATAGCTCAGTTTGAGTCACCAGTCCGGCCCTGGGGGAAACTCAGTGGTCCTGCAGAATGTGGGCCGCCGAGGCCTAAGCGCCTAGTCGTGCTGGTTGCAGCCACTGTGCCGGCCACAGTAGAGTTGCTAGAACAAATAAGGCCTCAGTACGGTGTGGAGCCGCCGACCGGGCAAATGCATTCTTCCGTGCTGACTGGGAAAGAGGGTCAGAGACCGTTCACACGCAGGTGGGAGGAATAGCAGTGTCCTTCCAGAGTGTGCCCCAGTGTGTCACCTAGCTGGAACCATGGTGCTTTGGGTCGTCATGCTTCGGGGTCCACTCAGAGCTTGGGTCCCACAGTCCTCCAGATGACTGCTCAGCCTCCTGTCCCAGGGTTGTCACCCTTGGGAGCGGCTGCGGGTACCTGTAGGGAGGAACTGGGAAAATCAAGGCAGGGGATGCTTGTCAGCATGTGCAGGGTCCTCCTTCCTAGGACACCACCCCAGTCAGTGGGTTCTGGTCTGAGAACTGACCAGAAGGGGTCGTGCCTTATGGAGTGACATCCTCGGCCCCCTGCTCCTCTGCTCTGGCCCTTCTTTGGCGGCAGGTGTTTCACACGTTCTTTTTGTCTGTTCCGGCGATGCTGTGCTCTCGTAGCCATCCCCACAGAGGCCCAAGTTTGCATGTCCTTTGTGTCGTATCGTGTGTTTCTTGTTTTCCTTGTTTGGGGTGGTTTTCAGGCTTCGAAGGGGCAGAACTGTCTTTCCTCTGCCACCTTGAAGCCCTGAGTCCAGTTTTTTTGGAAAGCTGCCGCTGGTTGTGTGTGGAAGCTGAGGAGAGGGTGCCAAGGAATTTGGAGGGCCCTCAGGAGCCCTGAGACCTTTTCCAGCCCCTCCTGTGGACAGGCTTCCCGAGCCCAGCGCCTCTCCCAGGCCTGCTAGGACATGGCAGACACCGGCTCTGCATTTTGTTATCACAGTTTTCCAGCAGGTGGCAGTAAAGGGTGTCCTTCCCGCCAAATCTGTGCAAGAGGATTTTGTGACAGGTGGAAGGGGCTGGAGAGGGGCGTGTTTTCTACCTCACTCTGCAGCCAGCTGCTCTACTAATCCTTATCCCTGTGGCCATGCTTTAGATCAAGGCCGGGGTGGATTTCAGGGGCTGCTGGATGGCAAAGTGGAGACATTTTCCAATTTTTAAGAAATCAGCTTCTTCAAAAGAAAACAGCTATTGACATCCCAACCAGTGGCGTCAGGAAGGCATGTGTTGGCCAGCCCTGGATGTTGTCATTTTTTTCCAAAGGGAGACCAAAAGTAGTTCCTTGTCATTTGGACATTTAAAAAAATTTTTTTTTCTTCACAAAGTTGAGCATTATCTTGCCTGTTAGCAGTCTGTATTCTAACATGCCTGTTCTTGCCATAGTCTTGGTTTTTAAAAAAAAAAAGAGGCTAGAGATAAATTGGTTCTTTGCCTTAGCTGCATGACTGCCTCCTCACAGGGCAGGGTCGCTGGTGTCGAGAAGGGCTCATGGAGGGGTGGGGTGCTCCCCCAAGCTCCCCCACATCAGGACACATGTATGAGAGGATGAGAGGGTGGTGGCCAGCGAGGCCAGGGCATCTGCATGGGAATCGGTGGGAATTTGCCTTGTGTTTTCAAACATTACATATTTCTGCCAAATCCAGGAAGTTGAGAACAGTCAACGGTAATGAAACATAATTTTAGCCGATGGAGTTTTTAACTGTCTCGAGGCACACCTGCATGTGCCCATCTGTGCACATCCCTTGGAAGGCGTGAGTCAGGCGCTGGGCCTGACCCCTCACACTGAGTCCTCCCGTGCTCAGCGTGACTGGTGGGGACAATAGACCGGGCGGGGTGGGGGGGTTGTAGCTGAGAAGGCACCGTTTCCAGGGCGAGTGTGCAGGCTGCTCTCCCGGGTGGAAGTCAGATCCTCGTGGCCTGAGGAAGGGTCTGGGGTTGAGAGGGTCACCATGAGAAAGGCCCGGGATTGTGGGGGAAGCAGCTGTGGAACTTGTGTTCATGTGTCCAGGGTGTGGGGTCAAGGGGAGAGTGACACGTGTGTTCACACAACGAGCACTATGCATCTGCTGTGTCAGGCTGGGCTCTGGGAGCGGAGAGCACAGCCGGGGTCTCCGGTCACAGAACTGGCTCCGGGAGGGGGACGGGAGGGTGCCTCCGCGGTGGGGTGGGCTTGGTGACCGTGGAATTCCTTCTCTGAGAGAAGAAGGCAGCATTTGAAGATTGCAGAGCCGGAGAATTCCAGCCCCGTGCCGAGCAGTGTGGCAGCCACGAGCCACGCGGGGCTGTCGAGCACTCAGAACATGGTGTGATTGTTAATGAGCAGTGGATTTCAAGGACAGTACCAAAAAAAGAATGTGAACTGTCTCATGAATAATTTCTGTATGTTGCTTCACATATTAAAATGATGATGTTATGGATATAGTGGGTTCAATGAGATACATTATTAAAATTCGCTTTACCTGTTTGTATGCGTCCTTCCTCAGATGGCTGCCAGGAAATGTGAATTCCGTGCGAGGTCTGCATTATATTTCTGTGGGACAGCTGGGGACTGAAGGAGGAGCAGGTGTGGAGGAGGGATAGCTGGGTTCTGTGGGAGCTCCGAGGAAATTTGCAGCAAAGGGACGTCAGGAAGTTTCCCACGTGGGGGGTGAGGGTGGCCATCCGACTTCTTGAGGCTGATTTGCATTCATTTCCATTTGAGAGAGTCAGGTTTTCCCAGATTCCAGTGTTCAGCTCTAACCCCCCTCGGTGCCCCAGGACGCAGGTACTTAGGCAGCGCCAGGCCTCACGAATCCCTGCAGTGCGAGGTTGGCCCTGCAGCGTGCTCTGGGTCATCGCACTCATTTAAACCGTCTCTGCCCTAGGACTTGAAGCCTAGCAACATCGTAGTAAAATCAGACTGCACGCTCAAGATCCTCGACTTTGGCCTGGCCCGGACAGCGTGCACCAACTTCATGATGACGCCGTACGTGGTGACGCGCTATTACCGGGCGCCCGAAGTCATCCTGGGCATGGGCTACAAAGAGAACGGTGAGTGCGGGCGGCACCCCCCGAGTGGCCGCAGCAAACACCCCGGGGGGGGGCCATGGACGCGAAGTCATTAATCTTGTGTCTCCACTGGTCGAAGTCACCCACTTCTACAAATTCACCTTTGAAATGAGTATTTTTGACCATCTCTCCAAGTTTAACATGCTTGGTTTGGAGAAGTGTGCAGACCCACACCAGCAGTACCCAAAGACCTCCCCGCGCCCCATCCAGGTCTCAGCCCCCATAGGGAGCCATTACCCTGGTTTCCGGTGCCAAAGCCTGGTTTTTACTTATTTTTGAATTTGGTACAAATGGAGTAATACATGTCTTTTGTGTAAAACTGGTTTTTTAACATCAAAACTTAACTTACTTGAAAATATCCGTGCCCTTTGTAACATAGCTCTCGACAAATTTGTCAAAAAGAACTCAGTCACGGTTACTTGCTAAGAGCCTGAAAGTTTGCACAGGTGATCTGGAAGGTAACCAGTGCCCCCGCCCCGAGAGATGCCGCTCTGTGGCTTCCTGGTGGCCCCGTTGGCTTCTCCCAGCAGCTCTAAGCAGGGGCACCAAATAGCCCTCCATCTGGCCCTCGGGGCCCAGGGAAGCCCAGACCAGCCACCTGCCCCCATGAGGTCCTGCTGGCACAGCAGATTAGCAGAGGGTCGCGCGGCAGGCATGGTGTCCATACTTGACGACAGCCGGGTTTGTCTTTGCTGGGAGGGGGTTTGAGAAAGCTGCATGGGGGTCTCGGGCTGGTTTTAATCACCTGGTGTTTGGTAGTGGACATCTGGTCTGTCGGGTGCATCATGGCAGAAATGGTCCTCCATAAAGTCCTGTTCCCAGGAAGAGACTGTATCCTTCACAGGGAGAGCCCCAGCACGGGCCGCGGGGGCGGGGGCGGGCGCGGGCACCTGCCTGCACACAGCTCTGGGGGGACAGGCACCTCTTCTGTCGGCGGGTCTGTTTGTTTCTCAAGCTGTAACGTACTGGCCTCTTGGGCACTAAAGCCCAGATTGCTGGAAGCCGAAGGCCCCACGGAGGCCGGCAATCGTTCGCACCTTGAAGAGAGCTCACCCTTAGCCAGCAATTTATTTTTCCATATTTGTGTGTTTAGTACACTGTTAGAATTCCTTTTCCTCACCTTTGTTTTGTTCATGGCACTTCATAATTTTATCATTTCATTTTATTTTCAGTTGATATCTGGTCAGTGGGTTGCATCATGGGAGAGCTGGTGAAAGGTTGTGTGATTTTCCAAGGCACTGATCGTATCCTTCCCGGGACCTTCCCGGCCATGCTTTCCATAAATGCCAAAGGCAGCAGGAGCTCAAAAGGAAAACGTTGTACTTCTAGACCGTGTCCTGGGGGATGGGGCGTGTCTTTATTATGTTTGTTAAATTAGTGTCACAAACCAAATGGTTCAGTTTTATGTTTTCTTTTTCACTTGAGTACCTGTAATGACTTTATCGAGGCTTAGAGTTACATTAAACCGACTATATTAGTTCCTAATTAGCTTAGGAATCGATGTACTCTTTGTCAAATGTACTTTGATATTGAGGTGAAAGTACTGTTTATTTAGTTCATTCAGTTAATTTAACGAGGAAAGTTGCTGTCTAAATTTAATAGGCCAGTATTGTTGTGTCATTCAATTAATATACCATTTTGTCAGTTATCAGTATGGACTAAAATATTTTCCCCCGAAGTAAGAACTGAAGCACACTACATAAGACTGAAGCAAAAGAGATCAAAAGGAGAAGTTTGGTGAGGAACAGTATATGTTAATTTTCTTGCCTGCCACTCTACTGACATTTTGTAGAAATTTTTAAAAGATACATCTAGACGGTTCTTTTATGACACACCTGGAGAAGTCTAAGTAAATATAAAATGCAAGAGATTAACTTATACTGTGGTCAGCAAATCACATTAATGATATAGAGCATAATGTCAAAGAGACAACAATCGTTAGAATAGCTTTCCTTGATTGTGGTCCTCATATCCTTCCATCTTTAATATTTTTCGCTCTAACATATTCCCTTTTTCATTTGTGTTCTAACCACTTAACGATTTTCATTAGTCTTTGATTTTATTTTTTCCTTATGAAAGCTTGAAGTGGTCTCTGTCCATTGGCAGATTGATGGTTATTTTTAAAGGAGATTGAGCTGTGTAGTCAGTGTTTTGTATGTATTTTATTAAAGTTATTTTAGTTTTTTATAATTTTATGAGGGTGATTTTCTTGTAATATAAATTCTTTACTACACAAACGTGGAATGAAAAGATTTTGTTCCTATCATTTTATTTGCCTTCCTTGACATTTTTCACATCACAGATTTTATGTGAAGTTAAATACAGCATTTTATTTTGTTCTAATAAATTTTCTGGCAGTTTTCCATTGCCTTTCCTTTGATTCACTTGTTCCAAACTATAAATAAGGAGGTCTTTATCTTGCAAACAGACTCAGCTTAAAAGGGAAAAGTTGATGTGTTCTAAAGATAAATAATTTAGAAGGATCTACTTAACATTTCATTGGTCTCAGTTCTTATTCATTTTGTGCCTTTCCTTTTTTGAATTAAGAAATGTTTTCTTCAGAAAGTACAAAAACTGTGGATACTTTCTGGTGCACCATGAAGTTAATTTGAAGTTCCTACCTTACGTATTAACATCTTGCAATGTCGGTAACTAATAGTTTTATAAATCAGGCCACCTGATGTCATTCTCAAAATACATACACAGAGTCAACCTCATTTTCCAAAGGCAATTTTTACCCACTATTTCAAACATTAGATTAAAAATTACTAGACTGGGAAAAGATTCTGGCAACCAGACTGCAGTTCTCTGAGACGTGCTTCAGAGCCATGACCTGGGGAAGAAGAGGACCTCCTGTGCCCACCGTAGCCCATCAGAGACAGGGAGCTGCAGCCACTGTCCTCAGGCGCACAGGAGCCTGGGCCTCCCCGAGCCTCAATCCCCTTCAGCGTAACTCGAGGCCCATGGGAGCCGAGGAACAGGAGCGCACGCACACCTGGAAGGCTAGCCAGGCTTGTTGGGGTGATGTTTCCCTTCCCATCCCCTCCCCCTTTAGTCTACAGAAATGACCCTTGATCATGAACACACTAGACCTTTACCGAGCACTCACCCGTTTCTAGGCTCCTATCTGACTTACGTTGGAAAAGGTTGTTCCAGCTGCTGGGCCAAAGGCAGGCAGATGGTCACGGACAAGAGCAGGAGCAGGGAGACGAGGGGATGTTTTGGATGATCAAGGCCTTGAGAGCTTCCCGATGCAGCTTCAGTGGCACATAGGAACACGGGAGTGAGGGAGGAGAATATGCTAGTGACTCCAGTGGCCAGAGCCCGCCCCCAAGCCTGTTCAGCTCCCTAGCTTCCTCCACAGTAATGTGATTGCATTTTTCTAAGACAAACCTCCATTCGATTTTATTTTTTACAACTTTTGAAAACTGTTTTGTAAATTACATGACTTTTTTTTCCTGGCCTACATTCTCTGTTATCACTGTTTACGGTCTCAGAATCACTTTCCAGCTCATGATACCTGTTATTCCAAGTCCCCTGTGAACTAGGCAAAGCTGGTATTTTCTGCATTTTACAAACAAGCAAGTTGGGAGCCAAGGGAGACTGAGTGCCCGGCACCTACCATGTGGTTAGAGCAGAGTGGAGTCCGAAACCCAGGTCATGTGCTCTGAAAGGAAGTAAGATGCACTCCGGGGTACTGTAGTGATGGTCAGGGTCAGTGCCACATGCATGCTGTCCATCTGAGCCCTGTCCCAGGCAGGCCTGTGGTCCCATGGGAGAGGATGGGGCGTGGGCTCAGAGAGCCCCGAGCCCCAGCTCACACACCGCACTCCCGTGGGGCCTCTGCTTCCCCAGCCATGACCCCGGGACCCAGGTCTGTCTACTTCAGGGAGCTTTCAAATCTAAGTAGCCTCCATGTGAAAATTGATTTCGGTTTGCCTAAGTAATATTTATCTAATTTCATCTTTCATCACCTCTGTCATGAGTATTCTTCAGTTACAAGATAACTGTCATTTGATCTAGAAGGGGAAGGCATACATCCCTCAGTGTGTCGGTCTAATAAACTGTGATCAGAGGTTAGAAAGGCGCAGAGGTTTTAAAACTAGTCTCAACTTTG
This sequence comes from Ailurus styani, assembly GCA_002007465.1. NCBI lineage: Eukaryota > Metazoa > Chordata > Mammalia > Carnivora > Ailuridae > Ailurus > Ailurus styani. The sequence goes on along the minus strand of LNAC01000450.1, from coordinate 1,137,092 downwards.
GAAACCCATGCCATATTTGCGTATTATTTCAAAAACACCTGTGGGATGGCCTCACTCATTACCTGTCAGCAGGTCGAAAGAGGCTTTTGATGTTTCTTTGAATGATGCTACTCCGTGTAACGTGACCATAAGGCCCTTCAGTTGTATTTTCCTCAAGAGACTCCTTAGATATTGATCAGTGGAATAAAGTCATTGAGCAGCTAGGAACGCCGTCTGCGGATTTTATGAAGAAACTTCAGCCAACTGTGAGGAATTACGTAGAAAACAGACCGAAGTACCCTGGCATCAAATTCGAAGAGCTCTTCCCAGATTGGATATTCCCATCAGAATCCGAACGAGACAAAATTAAAAGTAAGAGGTCCTTTGTTTCCCTCATCCCTGTTTCCGCAGTCTGGGTGCCGCTCTTGGTCTCTTTAGGTTCTTATTCTGACACCTCTAGATGTGGGGAGATAAAATAGTGCAAACCCTGGAATAAAGTGAGGTACAGACCAGCCTGAAGGCTTAGAGACCTGGAAGTTCTGTCCTTGACAAAACGGCCACACTGAAGCCTTTGGTCAAAATGAGGAAGGTTGTATCACTCTGAACACCTCTTAGGTTAATTATAGCGATTGGAAATCACAGTCTTCGGGCACACGGAACGCTTGAGTTGAGATTCTAGCCCATAGCTCAATAAAATAAAGCTCCTCCACCCCTTTTCCCGTGCCCGTCACTAAAACTGTGATTTAAGGGAAGGAATAGATTTCTCTCCACATCAGGGTAAACTGTGCCTTGGTCAAAAAAGCCCCGCCTCTCCTTTTCCTACCCATGTGAACTTTAATTGCCGAACCCTAGGATGAGTTATTGAGCGTGTTGGGTGTTTTTCTAACAAGTAATCTCTAGATTTTTTTTTTAAGTGCGTATTGCCCACATTACATGCAGTTAGGCATAGCGGAGGCATCCATGAAGTGTTCAGTGGTGCGCAAACATGAGATTATTGTATGGCTTCGGAGGTCTGTTCTAATTCCGTCTGGATGGGACATCAAGAGCCTGCCCGTGCTCCGTGCCTGCATGTCGGGCCGTGTGGCCCTTAGCTGCCCCTGCGCCCTTCCTGGTGGCGGGAGTGCCCCTCTCCAGGCACCATGTCAGTCTCCCGTTGGCCTGTGTCCCCCTGGTACGCTGTCCCAGGCCCTGTCCCTCCCACTCCCCTCCCAGATCCAGAGGCAAGAAACCGAGGCCGAAAACCTGTCTGGTAGTGAAAGTGGCTCCTTGGCTTATTCTTTAAAGAAAAAGCCTCAGTTGATCTGGACCCTGTCAAAAATTTCTCAAAGTGAATACATCTCTATTCTGTCTGCACTGTCACTTTTTCTCTGTCACGTTTTATGTCTCAGCATTAATGTATTCCTCTAATAATTTATTTCCACTCTAGCAAGTCAAGCCAGAGATTTGTTATCAAAAATGTTAGTGATAGATCCCGACAAGCGAATCTCCGTCGACGAAGCTTTACGTCACCCTTATATTACCGTCTGGTACGACCCTGCTGAAGCCGAAGCGGTAAGCGTGTGTTTTGGAAGGACTTGTGCGTAAGGGCAGGGCACACGTTTCCTTGGATCTTCCATCCGTCAGTCCGGAACGGCTGCATGAGGATAACAAGTTCCAGATTTCCTTTTTTTTTTTTTAAGATTTTGTTTATTCATCTGACAGAGAGAGCACACAAGCAGGGGGAGCAGCAGAGGGAGAAGCAGACTCCCCGCTGAGCAGGGAGCCTGACTTGGGGCTCGATCCCAGGACCCTGAGATCATGACCTAATCCAAAGGCAGATGCTTAACGACTGAGCCACCCAGACATCCGAAAGTTCTAGATTTCAGAGGTCTCCTGAGTACAAAGAGGCCAGGGGTTGTCTGAGACCTTTGGGACCCTTGCTCCTGGGGCCGTCGCTCTGTGTACCTCGGGAGTGGACGTGCCTCTGCTGTGGTGACACGTTGTCTTCCTTTATACAGATGCTGGTGCAGGATCGTAATGCCACCATTTACGAAGCCCCCAGCATGTACCTGGCAAGGTGCCATGTGCTTTGCTTGTGATACCTTGTTTAGGCCACCCCATCAAAGAGGCTAAGAAACTTGCTGAAAATCCCAAGTTTATCTGTTCTTTTCCAGAGGCACCTGCCAGGGAGTCCCCAGGGGGGTTCCACTTCCGAGTGCGGCACTCAGGTGCAACACTGGCATGGGTGATCTCTGGCTCTAAGATAGAACCTCGTGGGGGCAGGCTCATTTTAGGACTGGCCTGTGGATTTCACCACCACAATGAACAGTGTTTCATGTGAGAGAAGTCCCATTTATTAACATGTGATTTTGCAGCAGGTTTTTGGAACAGTTCTATGTGAGTTAGGGATTGGGTAAGGGGGCTCTAACGTGAAGAACTGCAAACCTGAGCCTCCACAGTCCTTGTCCAGGGCAGGTCTCTAGGAAGCAGCTGATGATTACTACTTTATAGTTGCATTTGAGCAGATGCCCTGAAACTGTTTGGAGATCATGTAATTATTAAGAGGATCATAATAGCTCCTTTTTTTTTTTATTAATTTCTGCCTAATTACTTTTTTTTTAAAGATTTTATTTATTTGACAGAGAGAGATACATCGAGAGAGGGAACACGAGCAGGGGGAGAGGGAAAGGGAGAAGCAGGCTTCCTGCCGAGCAGGGAGCCTGATTCAGGGCTTGATCCCTGGGATCATGACCTGAGCTGAAGGCAGACGTTCAACAACTGAGCCACCCAGGCGCCCCTCTCCCTAATTATTTTGATTCGGAAAGTGATATACTATCACACTTATGAAGAAACCTTTAAGAAGCCACGTATTGAATGAAAGCCACGTGATAAATAGATTAGAATCTCCCTAGTGATTTTACTGTCTTCACGCCTCGTTAACGTTTGTAACTGTTGACTTCACGTGTCATTTAATTTTCAGCCACCACCTCAGATTTACGATGCCCAGCTGGAAGAAAGAGAGCATGCGATTGAAGAGTGGAAAGGTAAAGGCAGAGCTGACTTTGCTCCTCGCTCGCTCGCGGCCTGTGGCTTGTCAGCAGGAGCCCTTCTAGGGGAGGGGCGAGAGGCCCTGCAGCCCCTCATAGCCCACCTCTTCCCACTCCCTAGTAGAGAAGGAACTGGCAGATAACTGAGTTAGAGAGGAGCCAGTATGAACCGCAGACTATTGGCTTCGGAAGAATGTGAGATTCACCAAACAGCCCAGCCACCTGAGCTCGTAACCAGGAGGTCCAAGAAAATTCCCCATTAAAAAGTAAAATCAGTAGGCATTGAGAACCGTGGTCAGTGCAGGTCAAAGGTGGCAATGTGCTCTGCCCCAGCAGTTGACGTCCGTTCTCCCAGGGGTGTCCGGAGAGCCGGGACCGGCGTGGACATGCACTCCGCGGGGCGAGGCACACAGCCACACTCCAGGGCCAGGGAGATGCGCCAGGCACTGTCCTCTCGGTTCACAAATGCCGAAACTGTAGGAACCCCCGATGCCTCCTTAGTAGATCGTTAGCTTTACTTACAAGTCAGAATCAAGGAAACTAAGGTTGAAGGCAAGAAATGACTGAGGAGTTTGGGTTAATTTCTGGGCAGGCTGGAGGGGCTTCTCACCCACAGTTAGATACTGGCTCCCTTTGGAGGATCCTGAGTAATGACAGAGAAATGCTTGCAAACGGCTCAAAAGCGTCTAGTACCTTAAAATGCTCCATGGGAGCCCCTTTGCTAGTCCCCCTGCCCCTTGTAGAACCCCTTGTGGGTTTAGAACTGCCTGTGTTTTGGGTGCCTTCACAGTCGGGTTGAGAAGACATAGATGTTTTGGTCTAGGTAGACAGTATTATTGAATAAACCATGTATCACGGTTAAAGGTAAGGCATCACAGTGCCCTTGGAATGGTCCAATTGATTGATTAGGAAGCAGGGTTCAGAGATGCAGAGAAACTGATGGAGACTTTTACCTACCATTTCTGTTTAAAGAGCTGATTTACAAAGAAGTACTGGACTGGGAAGAGAGAAGCAAGAACGGCGTGGTCAAAGATCAGCCTTCAGGTTAGTGATTGCTTTAATAGCTTGCTCCCAGTTTCCTTTTCCCCGTCCAACTTTCCTAAGTGGCAGCAGTGCGTGAAATGCCAGCTCACCCGGCCCTGGGTTTGAAAGCTCCTCTGTGAGGTCGGCTCCCTGTCTGGGGTGTCACGCTGGTGGCAACTAACGGGTTCCTGCTGCGCGGGCCACTAAACTGTGTTAGAGCCATCCTGCTTCCGTGCTGGCCTCTGCTCCTGCCAGCTCCACCTACAGATGAGGGAGCTGAATTTAAAACATCGCCGAGGTGCGTGACCCACTCTGGACTGGCCCCACCCAGTTACAGAAGAAAATCCATGCAAATCTAAGTAAAATGGAATTTGGTTTCCTTGTGAGAAAGCTGTTCATCTAATTCTCCCGTATTTGTACTTGGCCTCCCTGGTGGTAGATTCACCATCGGACTGTCGGAGGCATAACACATGTGGTGTTCGGGATCCCACCTGCTTCCGAGTGAGATCCTTCTGAGTTATATTTATTGTCTCACCTCACACCCCCCTGCCGAAGCCCACGTGCACGCACACGGAGGCACAGACAGCACTGTGTACTTTCTCTTGAATTTTATATTCAGCATGACATACGTGTGAAGCATCTAGTGATTACATAACCACAGCACAGAATTAGGTGCCTGTGGTTAACAAGGAACAAATTTAAGACCGCAGGCACTGGCCTCTGAAAGCTCAGATGTTTGATTTTTGCCCATGCCAGACTAAAATATGGGCCGTAGGAAACAGGATAGTTTCACGTACCTTAAAAAATCAAAATGTTAGTTTTCAGCATGTAGAAATCAAAAATAAAATGAGCAAGAGGCCACTAATTTTTTTCCTTTTTGTTTGTTTGTTTGTATATAGTTTTTATTTTAGAAGGGTTTTTTTAATTTAAATTCATTTAGCCAATATACAGTACATCCTTAGTTTCAGATGTAGAGTTCAGTAATTCCTCAGTTGTATATAACACCCAGTGCTCATCACAACCCGTGCCCTCCTTAATGCCCGTCACCCAGTTACCCCATCCCTTACCCCCTCCCCTCCAGCAACCCTTCATTTGTGCCCTAGAGTTAAGAGTCTCTCAAGGTTTGTCTCCCTCTCTGATTTCTTTCCATTCGTTTTTATTACAAAAGAACTCTTCAAAGGTTGCTGCTTTTCCCCTCAAAGTGTCGATGACTTGTAGCTGAAGTGTAGCCGAAATGTCTGATGACCCTGGAGCCCTATTTGGGCTTCAGCCTTTTGTGACACCAAGAGTTGTAGGATAAATTCAGCAACTTTTTATGAATATCTTTTTTTAAAGAGGCAGGTGTTTCTCAGCACGATTATACACATGCACATGTGTATAATCGTGAACATGTGTATACACATGAACATATGATGTTCAGCCCCCGGGAAGAAAAGGAGGACGTTTGGGATCCTGGGCCCGGAGGAGGACTCCAGGAACAGCTGGGCACGGCAGCCGGCTCGTTCACACTGGCAGTGAGGCCTGGGAGCCGCGGCAGCTGGGGCGCGACCCCAAGTCTCGCTGCCCGGACCCGTAGCAATGTCGTGCATCAGATTTTATTCTCTTTGGTTTTCTTAGCACAGATGCAGCAGTAAGCAGCAATGCCACTCCGTCCCGGTCGTCGTCCATCAACGACATCTCATCCATGTCCACTGAACAGACGCTGGCCTCAGACACAGACAGCAGCCTCGACGCCTCGACGGGACCCCTCGAAGGTTGCCGGTGATCAGTCACGAGCAGCAAGCTCGTCCTCAGTGAAGGAACTCTCGCTTCCATGGGCCTGAAATGCTTGGGGGTTGGTGGAACCAAATAGAAAAACTCCGTGTTCTGCATGTAAGGAACAGGATGCCTTGCCCCTGCTCAGCTCCAGTAGGATTGCCTGCCTAGATTTCACAGTGAAGCACACTGTGTCTGAAGAACACAAGTGCAAGCCACACTCATAGAGATGTTGTGCAAGGTCATTTCAGGTGAGCAGTTAGAGTAGATGATTTTGTTTTATTTTTTTTTTTAAGTCGTACGGTAATAGTAGTGACAATTTCTCATCCTCTGTAACTGTTGGGACTTATATGCATGTGACCACGTGTGCTTGCTCAGGCTTGCCGTCTAGCACTTTGGAAACCAGTATTTAAATGCCAAATAATCTTCCAGGTAGTGCTGCTTCTAGAATTCTCTCTTAACCTTTGGTGTCTGTCCAGGAAAAAATAGATTTATGTGTATTAATTGGCCACCATCATATTATCATATCTTACCTTCTTTTATGGTATGATTTATTCTATCTTTTGTATTTCAGAAGGAATATAATTAAATCTATTTAATAAATAAAAAATACAACTTTTCTTAAATCTGTCATGTTTTGGGCTGAGAATTATCACTGCTAAAACCAAGACACTTCTATGGACACTTTGTTTCCTCTAAATTGTCTTCGTCTGGGATGACTGTATCTTCAGCTTTATTGCATGATAAAATTTGCAGTTTTGTGCTGCTTACAACATATATGCCTTTACAATCCTAATCTACCCTTGCTCCTTTCTCCTGGTCTTCTGGACTCGTTAATTTTCAATGCCACCTAAAACTTGGCCTTCATTAGGTGCCTAACACTGCCATGATGGCAGATTCTCGAATCCATTAGCGGCGAGAGTAGAATTTGGCAAAATGGTCACTGAAGACGACTGCCATGACTTCCTGAGTGCTTGCTTCCCCCGAGACTGGTCGGGGTCCTTCCCCGGGAGAGGCACCATCTCCCAGGGCAGCGCTTCTGGTTTCCAACCTAACGCCCTTACTCGATTTTCCTTCTTTGCTGAAAGGAACCCCATAGACCGCCCCCCTCCCCCACCCCCCAACTTGGATCTGTTTAGGAAGCAAGGTGATTCAGAACACCTCTGGGATGGTGCTGTTTTCCAGTTTGTGAAGCATTTCCTTTTCCTAAAGGGAAACCCATGGATTTTCTGGGAAACCTGCTCACGGGGTTGTGGAGGATGCACCCTCGAGAGTAATGATTAGCTATTGAGTATTTTCTGATTTGAAACTGCTCACCTGAAATTGATGCTTTCCGACTTCTGATGTGGACAGTACTCGGAGTTCCCTAAGCTACTGAGGACTGAAGTATCACGGCGGAAGGGGGGCTCCCGTGGTTGTATTTTGGCTCCCTGTGCTCATGATGCTTACCCCTTGAGCTTCCTCCGTTACACATTCATATCTTGTGTTTAACTGCTTGGGAAGCTATTGGGCCAACATTCTGTTGGAAGTGTTCTGAGGAGGACCTTTGATAAGAAAGTTTATTGTAAATATTATCTAAAATATATGATTCTCTCCACCACTTGCATCTCGTTGGTTGGTCTTATCCCTGGAGACTGGCACCCTCGATGAACAAAACTCGTGTTGAAGTTTTATATTGTGAGGTTTTGACACAAGTACCAGATGGAAATGTGACTTGGATTGAAGCAGAAACCCCTATGATATGGCTTAGGATGGCATTGGTTTCGGAGGCCTGATGGTACAGTGAAGAAAGTTATCATTATCCACATATAAAATCTTCAAACGGTCTTCTCTCTAATATACATTCTTTAAAAAGACTTCACTCAATCTATCTTTAAAAAAAAAAAAACAGAGAAAGAGGAGCATTTTAAAAATGTGTATCTGCCCTCGGCCTCTGTGAACGCAGCACAGGGAGGCTGAGATGCACGGAGCTCCTGCTCCTGAGGGGCCCTTTGTGAGCGGAGCCGGGGTACCCCACAGACTGGCTTCTTCCTCCTCCGCGCATTCACGGGGGGAGCCTGTGTCGGTGTGGACGGGCTTCCTGCTGTGCCCACCTTCTGTAGAAATACCTCACCCCGCATCAGGGTCCTCCCTCCTGAGCCGAGATGTGCCGGGTCCTGGTGCAGCGTAGATGGTTTCAAACTGCCCTCGATGGATGAGTGCTGACGTTGGAAAAAGACCTAAAACGTGCTCAATTTTTTCATCTTTTCTATTTTATTTTTGTAATTTATATTGTACACAACCCTGGAAGTAACTATTTTGGGCACATATTTTTATAAACCAGGTAATTTATCATTAGCCTGGAATTTGGACTCGGTTTATTTTATCTGTTGGCTTTGTTTTCAGTCAAAAAGGAAATGACTGCCTCACCCAGGTCAAGTCTCAACCTCAAGAGCAGGTTTTGGGGAGTAGATGGGGTCTCTCAGAGCAGGAGAACATTGTAGAAACACAGACTGCTCGCTGTTGATCAGTCAGGGTCGTGGAAACGGCAGCGAGGCTCTGTTCTCTCCGCAATATAAAACCCAGAGCCTCCAAGCTAGAGGAAGAAAACCCTTGGCAGGGCCCTGCTGAGGCCCAGAGCCCCTGGCTGGGGCAGCAGTTTCATCCAGATCCAACGCCCTATAAATCATGGTGACAGTGCGTGAGTCCATCCCGTTGATTTCTAACGTCCTCCTCTGTGTTCTATGCTGGTAGCGTGTACAGGTGTGACCTTCAGATCGCAGCTCTCAAAAGTAACATCGCCTAATGTTTTATAATAAAATATATCGTGTGTGTTTTGATTGGTGGAAATAATACAGATACATTTTAAAAGAGAAGTGTAAAGCATGTCCAGTTTTTGTGTGGTTTTAAGTGACACTTGGCTCTATTTTCTACATCACCGCGTCCGATTACAGATTTAACATGAGCACGGTCAAGGCTGGCGTGTCATCATCTCCATCGATATTAGCAAATGTTGTTAATTGACAGGAAAACCATTTCTTTCATGACTCTGACTGAAGATGTTCTGCAAACTTCTGCATCTCAGTTTTCAGAAATATGCAGGTCTACAAAATCGAATACCCCGAGTACTGACGTAAGCCTTTTCCTCACAGGGCGTGGCCCATGGGTCCTCACCTGTCTTATTTAGAATCGTTCCCAGTGCCTGTCTGCTTGTGGTTTTGTGGACGGGATGAGCCACTTTGATTTCGCTTCTAGATTTTAGGTACTTTGAGGTGTTCACTCCTCAGGAACACCTGGGTGGCTCAGTCAGGTGGGCATCCAACTCTTGAGCTCAGCTCAGGGCTTCATCTCAGGGTCATGAGTTCAAGCCCTGCATTAGGCTCCACACCTACTTAAAAAAGATGTTCACTACTTAAAACCGCAGGACTAATGGGGCCCTCAATGGCTCACTTTCTCTTCTCTGCTTGAAAGGGCTAGAATCATTCCAGATAGAGGAGTATCGGTCTGATCTGTAAAGTTCTCTAGAGAAGGAAAACATTTCTCTTACTACGGGTCTGGACCCCATTTCTCTCTCTTACCCCCTTCAGACTTCTGATGCAGATGGTATGAAAATCCTTTTTATCTATTGACTGAAACGGTAAGTGTAGTGGGATAGGGGTAGGTGGCGGGAAGGGTAATCTTCCAAAATAATCTAACGTTGTCCCGACACCCCTGTGGCTGTTCGTATGAATTTAAGCACAAGGTTCCCTCTGACCATAAGGCAATTATTCAGTATTTTGTTTTCAGACCAGGAAAACTGGTAACAAATGGAGAATGGCCACTCATGTCTCGTTGAGACCATCTGTGACCAGGATTTAGGAAGTATGTGCCTGTCACAGCCATGGGGAACTTGTCCTTCACCGTGTCCTCAAGGCCCTGGGCCACGCTCTCCTTCACGATTTGAAAGAGCCAGGCTTCTGGGGCCCGGGGGCCTTGTGAGCGGGGCTGTTTGCTACCACCCCGTCTCCGTGGGTGCTTGAAAATTGGAAGGGAAGTTCCGAATGAGTCCTCTAACACAGCCCCAGGCCCGCACAACATCATGACGGAGGAAGGAGGGGGGAGGGAGCGCGGGCTCATGTCCACACACTGCCTTGTGTTCCTGCAGGTGCACGACTCACTCTTCTTTAAGCCATAAGCCCCACTGGGGGGTCTGAGGCAAGAAAAATGCCCCTCCCCCAAGAAAAATGCCACAAACACAAAATTCTGCCACACTTTCAAAGGAGTCCTGGCCCCTGGCAGGTACTGTGTGAAGAGCCTCGGTCTGGAAGCAGCTTCTAGAGGCTTCATGTGTGTAGAGGGAATCAGAGCCTGTAGAAGGCTCATCACTGGCTGGGACACTTGCACACGGATGTTGGGGACGTTGTCATTCCGAGCCCCAGCACTAGTCGGTAGCCTCGAAAAGAGAGCATAGCGGTTCAGGTCCAATGAAATGGATCATTTCTATGATTCCTGCCATGTGGAATTTAAGTGCAAGATGAAAGGAGCTCTAGGTTTATAAGACAGACTTCATGGAGACACAGATAAAATTAAATCCATCTCTTCCAAGAAGTAGTTCGTGCTGTGCTTTGAAATAAACTCTGAACTTGCCCCAAAAATCCCTATTTTGAATTGTTGACTCTCCAATAATATTTTCTTACCTTCTCCCAAAACTCCCCTGACTTTCTTAGAATTCCTGTAAGCATGCTCTCACCTTAATTTCATTTCCTCACTTGGCTTTCATAAAGCCTGACCATGGCTGGAGAGACCCTCCAGGCTACACCTTGTTCAGGGCGGAGCGCACCTGGGGAGGCCACCCAGCCTCCGCTCAGAGGGCTTTGATGAAGGAAAGGCCCTCCCCGCGGAATTCTGTGTAGTTTTGACCATCAGGAAGTCATTCCTTAAACAGAAATAAAACCTATTTCCACGGCTTCCACACCTGGGGCCCCAAGCCTTTCCCTCGGGTGAGATAGAGGGAGTCTGATCCGCCTTGTGAGACAGGCTTTCCTCCCTTGGTTGAAAAGGTTAGCCGCAGGTTGTCCTTTCTCTAGCTTCAACTCAGAGTCCCTCCAACCCTCTCCCTTTGGCCCCCAGAGCCTCATCACCTTGGTGCACCCTACAGATGCAGGCCCCGAAGTGAATGGGATATTCCAGATACAGCCTGAGCAGCAAGCATTCTCGGTAGGCAAGGCCTCCCCAGCCAAGTAACTCCATGGCAGGGGGCCTGAGCCTTCCCAGCCACAGCACCCCCGACGCCTGCCGTCCATCAGAGTCCTGGGTTCCTGCCGTGACAGCTAATCCTGACTCTGTCAGCCTTCATGAGCATTCGTCCACCAGCCGGTGACATCTGTCAGTTTTAGGAGCACGAATGTGCCTTCTGGAAACTCATCCAAGTGGTGACCAACAGCCCTGAGCGGCAGGACAGAGCCTCAAGGCAGACCCCAGCAGTCACAGAGAGGGACCCTCGTGGCCGGTGCGTCGTGCCTTCCTCGGCGGGGGCCCTTCCACCAACAAGGTCAGGAAGAAGCATCTCGATGGGGCCCGACGCAGAAACCCCGGAGCACTTCATCGTCACATCTCAAGGAGAGAACGGAGTCTGTCACACACACTGGTGCTCAGAATTCATGCTGTGGTTTTCTCTTGGGAGGAACTGGTGGGGGTGGTGGTGCCGGCTTCCCCTTCTAGATCTATAGCTTTTATAGCCTGTGGCCACTTAGAGGACAAGACCAGTCGTCCACGCCTGCAGGTCAGGGACTGGGCAGGGGAGCAGGGTGGGAACACGTGGTGGCCTCACTCTGTTTTTGTGTCTGGCCTGACCCTGAGCTGCCCTCCCGTGGCCCGTCCACGACAGCCTGGCTGGAGCCACATACGACCTCAGAGCTTTATCACCTTGAGGAGGCCTGCCTTTTCCAGAAGCTTCCTTTGTTTTCTTTTCAAGGAACGACGAGCGTGCTGCCCTCAAGAAGCTGTAAGAAATAAATACCCAACTGTCTGTGTTTATTCTCACCTCCCCTCCAAGGTGGTCCCTCACCGGACGTGCCAGATGGCCCACACCCAGCCCTCTGCCAGACCCTCGCGCCCACGGGAGCTCAAAGCTGTGTGGCCTCTCTCTGTCCCTCTGCTGCCTTCCCTGCCTCCAGCTCACCCCTGTTAGAGTGAGCTCACGACCTGACATCACCCTCGAATCGCTCCCCTTTGCAACAGAAATCCAGGGCTGTCTATATTCACTTTCTCCACCTCTTTGCCTCCCATCTGCTCCCTATTTTAAAAACTGCAAAATATATATATTCTCTCTCTCTCCCTATATACATACAGTAGAAAGTATAATCAAGGATGAGAAACTAAACATACCATATTCCCCCATTCAGCGATGACCACTGTTAATAACCTTACTGTGTATCTTTCAGATGGTTTTCTGTGGACATATGCACATCTAGATGGTTTGTTTGTTGGTTTGTCTTTGCCCGAATGAGTTCATACCATACATGCTTTTTGTAACCTGCATGATTCATTTACCGATCCCCAGCTGTCCGTGTCTGTAAGTTCTCATCTGGCCTAATACCGAGGCCTTGGGGTTTCCCCAGTGTCCCCAAGTCTTTTATTGCTCTGTCCGGCCCTTGCATTCCTGGGGCCCAGTTTCCGCCTGTCATGTCCTTAAGAAACTTCTAATCCCTCATGACATCAGCCCATGGTCACCAGCATGCTGTCCCATCGGTGTGGGCCCCCTCCAGCCCCGTGTAGCTGCTTCCACGGGGGTACACTGACCATGCTCCCCATCTCCAGCATTTTCTGGACCCGCAGACTTTATCTAAAGGTTCAATAGATACACATACATCTTTTAGTTATAACCCACTTGAGTGATATTGTGTCCTTTGTCCGAACTCCCATCCAAAGACACTTCATTCTTTTTAACCCACCGTCAGTGATGCTAAAATTGCCCTCTGGGTTCGGGGTGTCTCTGGCCCAGTCCTGCATCATTACAACCGCATGCAGTCACAGTATCTCCCCCTCTGGCCACAAAGTTGGGCATGGGGCCTTACTTTCGGGGTACCCCACCCATCCCCCACACACCACGTGCTGCTAACCCCGGTGATGATCTTGCCACGAACAGGAATCTCATAAGAGCTCTCGATCTCACGAGGGATTTTGACGCTGCCATCTCCCTGACGCCGTTTCCAGGACTCTGCTGTCGGGAGCCTCGTGGCATCAGCCAGGGGTGCTTGGGGGCCCCCAGGTGAGCCGGGGCTAAAGGGCAGGCCCCACGCCTGTTCCTTCTCCTCAGCCACCAGTTCTCAGAGTGGGACACGGATTTGATCACTGCCTCAAGTGGTCTCCCAGGAGGGTTTCTTTTCTCTTCTCACTGAGGATTCCAGCCATGCTTCTTGAGACTTAAATTGTGGTCAGGGAAGATCCTCAATTCCTGATTCCCACCAGTCGTCTGACCTCCTTAAGCTTTTTAACTTTTAATTTTGAGGTAGTTTCAGAGTGGGGGCTCCTGGCGGGCTCAGTCGGTAGAGTGTGCGACGCTTGATCTCAGGGTCGTGAGTTCAAGCCCCACATTGGGCCTGGAGCCTACTGAAAATTAAAAATTGTAATAATGGAAAAAAAATTGTAATAATGGAGTAGTTTCAGAGTGACAGAAAAGTTGCAAACATAGTTCAAAAGATTCCTGTATACCTTTCTTTGCCTGGGTTCCCGGATACTAACTTTTCACCACCTGCATGTTAGCCTTCTCTGTCCATATACATGCAGGGGACATACCTGTGTCTGTACATACGTACATTTATGCTGATATACGTAGTCACAAATCTCTCCCTCCTGCTTTTTACATACGTGCAACCAGACTTTTTAACGTCTACAGACTTATGCAGAATGCCCTGCAGACAAAGGCACAAGGACACACAGACACATATGCACATGAACTCCTATATATCAAAAGTGGACGTGTTCACAGTGTTTATAATAAGGAGGGTTCATGGGGTAAATGGGTCCACATGACTTGAGAAAAACCTACTAAAGAATCAGTGTGCGTGTGTGTATGAAATGACTGACAGGACCACAGAGAGAAATAAAAAGTGTAGTTGGAATGCACTCCTCTCTGAGTGAGTGAATAATGTTTCCATTATTACAGTGAGTGAATACAGTTTCCATTATTACAAACTGACAGGTGAAGCAGGTGAAAAATGAGCAAAGATCTAGAAGGTTGGAATGCCACCGTTATTTAACTGGGGCTCATACAGAATATTACACCCAATAGGCAAATTCCCTTTCATCATGCATAGAACTTAAAGGAAAACTGACTGCATACCAGGCCACAGAGGGCACCTCAGTAAATCCCCAAGTCCCTAATACACAGCTGTTTTTCTATGATAATGCAATAAAATTCAAAATAAATTTGAAAAGATCTCCCACATCTGGGGATTAAACAGTACACAATAAGCAACCTACATGAAAGACAAAATCATAAGGAAAAATGGAGACATCCCCGGGCACCTGGGTGGCTCAGTGGGTTAAAGCCTCTGCTTTCAGCTCAGGTCATGATCTCAGCGTCCTGGGATCGAGGCCTGCATCGGGCTCTCTGCTCAGCAGGGAGCCTGCTTCCTCCTCTCCCTGCCTCTCTGCCTACTTGTAATCTCTCTCTCTGTGTCAAATAAAATAAATAAAATCTTTAAAAAAAAAAAGCAAGAAAAAAGAAAAATGGAGAAATCCCTAAAAGTGCATGGCCTCAAAAAAAACGACATACCAAATTTGGTAGCTCCCAGCTAAGACCGAAATACATGNAAAAAAAAAGCAAGAAAAAAGAAAAATGGAGAAATCCCTAAAAGTGCATGGCCTCAAAAAAACACGACATACCAAATTTGGTAGCTCCCAGCTAAGACCGAAATACATGTATCAAAAACAAGACAAACTGTTAAGACAGAGTTCAGTATTCAGCATGATGGACTGACGGAAGAGCAGCAACAGGCCAAAAGCCAAAAGAATCCAAAAAGGAAGAAGAATAAAAAGAAGGAAAAGGACAAGATGCTAGAAAATAAAAATGCAAAAAAATCAGCAAAACCAAAGAATTAAAAAGGTAGGCAAACCTCTGGCAATCCCGGGCACAGGAAAGAATACACAAGTAACAGCAAAGAGAAAATGGGAAGTAATCATAGACGCGATATTTACACAGTTCTAATTGCACATGATAATCTGTGAGAAGCGGATCATTTTCAATAGAAATAAAAAGGACTGAAATAGTCTCCAGAGTGGTGACACTGGGAACATCGTACATGCGAATTTATCTGATCTCAACAGGTCCCGTGAGCTCAGCGTGATTCTCTCCATCGTGAAGTTGGGGGAACAGAGGCAGGAAGACAGCAAGAGCTCCCCCAGCCAGTGTGTGCGCAGACAGGGTCTGGGGCTAGACAGGCTGGTGCCCGCCCCGTGCTCGTAGCTACTGTGTGTTCTAGGCGGCCTCCAGAAAACTCCGCTGGACCAGTGGCCATCACAGAAAGAGAAGTGGCAACCAAAGGCCACCCCTTGCCCCCAAAATCTCTCCAGGACAAATCAGCCTTACGGGTCAGTTTTTACAAAACTTCCACACGACAGAAAAAACCCTCTCTGGCCCAAGATTTTCAAACCAACCAACTCCGTCTGGAAGGTTGGTATAATCTTGATTCCAAAACTGGAAAGAGACCACGATTACGTGCCCTTTTCATAGATGCGAACTGAATACAACATTGGGTGGTTTCCTGAATGCAAGGAGGGTGACTCAACACAACTGTTTCGATAAATAACCTATTTTTGTTTTTAAAAAGAAATGCTCAGAAAACTCTGAATAGAAAAGAGCTTCCTTCGGGGAATGGTGGGGCTTATGCAGGGAAGAGCAGGAGGAAGCAGAAAATGTCAACCATCCTGAAGCCACAGCCTGAAGCCACCTCCTGATGGGGACTGGAGGGCGCGTGAGTGTGCGCATGCATGCAAACTGTCAGAAATGCGCGGTACACCAGGGAGGGACCGCCTGGCACCCGACCAGGAGAAAGGGGCAGTAGCTGCACCCACTGAGAGGACATAGACCAGGTCTAGCCCTACCGAAGCTCGGTGCTTGTGTCCGGTTAGCCTGCCATTACCCCCACCCCGGTCCAGAAGTCCCCAGCCCGGCTGGAGGCAGGGAGCACAGATCCCCAGGGAAATCCTGCAAATCAAAATGCATCCTTCCTCAGGACCGCGCCCAGACTCCCCACCCCGGCCACCCTGCTTCCCTGGCTCCCCCTCCAGGCCCCCTCCTGCCCCTCTTCTCCTCACACAGCCATGGGCCATGCCTTCATTCATTCCGACAAATGCTGGGTGAGCAGCTCATGAATAACCAGACCATAAATCAGACACACAGCCCCTGTCTCTGGAGACTTTACTCCGTGGCTGCAATCAAATCCTTAATGCAGGTGAGCTGACAACTGCAGGCAAGGAGAGGTCGCCTGGGGCAAGGAGGCTCGAGCCCCTTGCCTTTATCACCAGAGGGTGGGCGAGCTCTGCCCCCTTGTCCCTATATCTCCACCCCCGCCCGATGGCAGACCAGTCCTTACATGCGCAGGGACAGTGGCCGTAGTGGCCAGAGGGTCTCCCGGCGGCCGCTCTTGTCCAGCTACCCTCTGTCCTTCACCTGACCCTGGGGCGAGCCTCCCGCGATGCAGCTGTGACCCCCGTGTCTGTGCCTCCGTGGCGGCCTCTGCGGGTCCCAGCTGATCACGTGGCTGTTTTTCAAACATGAGCTCCCGCCGCCAGGCTGCTCTCGACACCTTTGTACATTATCAAGGTTGCCAGCATCACTGTGGGGACAGATGGATGTCCGAGAAGCACATCGTGTGCTTTTTCTGCAGGTCCACTGTGAACAGCTAAAGCCGAGAAACCGTGTTGGTGTGTGGCGATGGTACCACTGCTGCGAGACGCAGATTCCTGGGCCCACCCTGACCCTCTGAGTCTTGGGTCGTGGCAGGGTCTCGGCATCTGTGTGGTGAATGAGCTCCCAGGACGAGCCAACACAGGCCCACTCTGCCCAGCAGTGCACGGGTCCCCTGTCTGCCCCCCATCTTGGCCACACTGCCTCCCCCACCGCATGCAGGGCAGCCAGGGGAAAGCAGGGAGGGCTTGGGCGCCAGGTCTGCTGTGCCACCCACATGGGCCGCCTGCCCTCTCTGAGCCTCTTTTGTGAACTGGTGTCTTAGTCTCCTGTTGCTGTTATCTCAAATTACCACAGATTCATGGGCTCACAACAACACAACAATACGATCTTGCAGTTCTGAAGGTCAGAAATCCCACTCGGGTCTCAGGAGGCTTAAAGCAAGCTGTCCGCAGGACCAGTTCCAGCTGGAGGCTCGGGGGCAGGGGGTAAAGGAGGGGGCATTTGTTCCTTGCCTTTCCCAGCTTCCAGAGGCTGGCCTCCTTCCTTGCCTCATGGCCCCTTTCCTCCATCATCAAAGCCAGCAATGGGCATCTCTCTGACCCTACTTCCGTCCTCACAATCACTTGACTCTTCTTCTGCCCATCTCCCACTTTTAAGCACCCATGTGATGACACGGGGCTCACTCAGATCATCCAGGGTAGTGTCCCCATCTCAAAGTCCTAACTGAATCACACCTGCTGTGAAAGATCACATATTCAGAAGTTCCAGGGATCAGGATGTGGACATCGGGGGGCAGGGCGTTATTCTGCCCCCACAAATGGGGGTGTGTGCCCCATCCCCTGGCTGTATCTGCATCTCCTGGGGGCTAGGGGACCACTGAGACACCCAAACCAGGGTCTTGATGGGGGTCTTGGGGTGCCGCCTGTCCTCAGTTTCCGGGTGACACCTAATGCCCGGTGACATTGGACAGCCTGGAAAAGTGTGGTCTCTGGTGTAGCAGGTGCCGGGAGCCCTCAGAGGGGACAGTCCCCCCAAGAACCCAGCAGGCCCATCACATTGCAACTTTGCCCCGAGCTTGGAGACTGAGGATGCCCTGGAGGAGTTTCCCGGGCCCGCAGATTTAGGCTGTGCTGGGTGCGGCCCCCAGGACCGAGTACGGGCTCCTCCGAACCTCAGTCTATGCCTCGAGGACAGCAGGTGCCCCCGTGGCCACCTGGGGGGTGGAAGAGCTCCCTGAGGATGAGGAGGCTCCAGCAGTGGTGGTGGCAGGGGGAGGTGACCGTGTGAACTTAATGTGGGACCCGAGGGAATCTGAGTGCTCCGGGGGGGGGGGCATCATTGCAGGTGAGCTTTGCAGGCTGTGCCGAGTCTCGCCCACCTCGGAGCTGGGAGCAGAGCTCCATGCACATGTCAGGAGTGGCCCACCTCCCATCTTGGGAATTTTGCTCGAGTTGCCAAGCCTGCTCAGCCTTCATCCGGAAGCCACCTGGAAGGACAGGGGACAGAAATAAGCTCTCTGCCCAGCGGGAGAAGCTGAGACACTCCTCGCACAGCTACCCAAAGTCTGAGACTCTTGTTGGCCACGATGGTACCCATCCTAATAATGCCCCCTGTGTGGGCCATGCCCCCTTCCCTCTTTTGGTCTCTCTGTCCTCCCTGGCTCCCTGGGATCCCCACCCACACAGAACACCTGCGTTGAGCAACTTAGGCCCCCCTTCCAGGGGGCTCCGCCTGTGAGGCATGCCTCTGTCCTCAGACCAGCCCCACTTGGAACTGTGTGCTGGGGGACCCAGATGGGGATCAAATCCGCACTCATCCCCCACCACATACATAACACACATGACACACACATACACACACACACACACACACACACACACACACACACACAGAACTGCACACACATATGTGCATCCCCCCCGCTCTGATCCTCACCCAGCAGGCATGGAGGGGGCAGTCAGCGCCCTGGTCTACGAACAGGAATCAAACGTGGCTGTCTCCATCCAATCAGACCACCATAGCTCCTAAACCACAGCAACGTACCTTTCCTAGTCCTGGAGGCTGGGGACCAAGATCAGGGTGCCGACATCCCTGACTTCCGGTGGGGGCCCACGTTCTGGTTCAGAGATGGACATCTTCACTCTGTGTCCTCACATAGGAGAAGGGGTGAGGGAGTTCTCTGGGGTCTTTTTTATAAGGGGGCCCTGATCCCATTCATGAGGCTCTCCTGCTTGACCACGTCAGTCACCCCCGCTACGGCCCGTATCTTAGTATCATCATCTTGGGGCTGAGGATTTCAACCTGTGAATGGGGGGGGGGGACACATTCAGCCCATAACAGTGACCCCCCACACACACTAGTGGCTGGCTGTCTGGTGACTGTCTGCTGGAGCTTTGCCCTTATAGTTAAGCGCGGAGAGTTTTCACCAGACCTAGGAACAGATGAGTAATGAATTGCACTAATAAAATACACTGGCCAGAGCCCAAAGTTCTGTCCTTGCCAGTCTCCGATGTTACTGGTGACGCTGCGCGGCAGTCCCGCTTGGGGTCAGGTTCCTTCCTGAGTCCCCTGCTCTGCAGGGCCAAGAGTTGGGACAGACGTGCCGCCAGGTCTGGCGGTCTCCAGGTGCCGAGTGTCGGCAGCGGCTGAAACCCCAGTGTCTCCTTCCTTCGCCCCCAACGACCCAGCAGCCCGAAGTCCAGCCACCTCCAGGCGTCCTCCAAGTAATCCTCCCGCCCCACAGTCTCCGCAGGTCCCCGGTGCACCCTGGCCAGGCTCTCCCCACGCCTCCGTCTCATCTTTCCGTCACTCAGTGGCTTCTCGCCCGCAGTAACCCTTGGGGCTGCCCCAGGCCCCTTCCCCTGCCCTCAACCCCCTCCCTCCCATCCGCTCTCAGGGCAGCCGCGACAGGGACCCCTGTCCTGCCCTCCCCGTGCTGGCCTGCTGGAGCAACCTCAGGTGGCCTCGGAGTCGCTCGTGTGGGGGAGCTACTGTCTGGGCCACAGGCAAGCAGGACAGGGGCCAGGGGCGCTGGGAAAGGGCTCACGGGTGCCAAGACCACCACCCGGAGGACGGAGTCCCAGCTTTTCATACCCCGGGAGGCCCCGACCTGGCCTTGCCGCCTTCTGCCTGGGCTCCCGCTCCATCCACCATCCTCTCCTCCTCTCCAGGGGCCTGGCCTCCTTCCATCCTCACAAAGGCGTGAAGCACGTGCTGTCCACAGGGCCTTTGCTTCTCCTATTCCCTCCGCCCAGGATGCTCTTCCCACTGACCTGTGGGGCTGCTGGCTCCTCACTCAGGTCTCAACCCAAACTGCACATGCGCCAGGGAAGGGGGGTGCTTTCCCCGAGCCTCGCGTCCAAAGTGGCCCGGCCACGCTCCAACCACCTCACCTGTATCGGTTCGTTCATGGCACTTAAGCACTCCCCGAAAAGGTTGCTTTTATCATTCTCTTGTGTGTATGGTTAGTTTGCAGTGTCTCCTCCCTAAACCATGGGCTCTGAGGGAAGGTCAGGGCTCCGTCGGCACCCGGCATGGTTGCCGGCACACGTACCCCCTGGGGAAAATCCACTAGGTATCTCGGGGTGGGCGCGGG
Organism: Ailurus styani; assembly: GCA_002007465.1. Lineage (NCBI taxonomy): Eukaryota > Metazoa > Chordata > Mammalia > Carnivora > Ailuridae > Ailurus > Ailurus styani. Next base: position 1,116,841 of record LNAC01000450.1, on the reverse strand, counting down.
AGGGGGGCAGGCTAGGCTGAGCTGACTGACCCAGGAGGCTCACCTTCCATCCTGGGCCCCACATTCTGGGGAGGAGGCCCAGGGTGGGCGGTGGAAAGGGAGGTGGGGCGGGACAGGCTGAGGGGCCTTGCTGGACAGTGTGCTCTTGGCTGGGTCGGGGAGGGGGCTGGGGAAACTGGTACCGACCCTGGGCCACACCTCCCCCAGGGCCCAGACCCAGCACCAGCAGCCAGACTTGCCCTGGCATGGCCCAGAACAGAACCCCATGCTGGCCTCAGCACTCAGCTCAAGAGGCTGCTGGGCTGTGTTGACCTCCCATGCAGTGGGAGAGGACAGAGCAGACCTCAGGGGACACGGCCATCTCCTCAGCCCCACCTACTCACCCACTTAGAACCTGGACTATGGCCACAGGCAAGTTTGCCCTCGGGTTTTGGCGGCTCCCACAAGCACTGCCCCAGTCCCGGCTCCCCACTCTTCCCTCATCACGACAATCAGGCCTCAGTGGCCCCTAGGCTTCTGCTAGAAGAGAGGCGCAGGGTGGGGAGAGACTGCCCTGCTTTTCTGAGCTACATTTGGGGGGTGGTCCCCACATGGCTGCTCTGGGCCTCGTGTCACAAATGAGCAGACCAGCTCTTACAGAGTCCCTCCTGCAACCTTCTCTCCCTAGAACCCAGCACACCTCTGGGTAACACACTGGGCCTAACCTAAGGGCCAGGGGTGTGGGGTGGGACTTGGAAAAACCACACTAGCCTGAGGATTGGCCCCAGCACCTGCCCTCATCCCCTGCCTGCCTTTGTTTTTCCTTGCTTCTTCACCCCAGCCTGACCCTTGACGTTGGTCTTAGGCATCACCCTCACTGGGGCTGGCCTCTGGCCTGGTCCCGTCCCAAGGTCCTGTTGTCTCCCTGTCCAGTCCAACCAACCCACACTGGCCCTAATACATGTGTGTGCCTCAGGCAGACACCTGCTCCCTCTGGGCCTCAGTTTCCCCAACTACGCAAGCCACCGGCTGGACTCTGTTGTTTTCACCTGTCCAGTATTCTGGAAAGAGTCCTCAGGGCATGCTTGGAGCAGAGCCCTACCTCCATCCATCCTCAGGGATGACATAGAGCTAACTTTACCCGAGCTCCGGGCGGGGGGGGGGGTGACCCCCAGACCTGTAATCCTTACTGTCCAGGTCTGTGGAAATGGCTCCTCTGAGCCTGTGGGTGGCAGTCCTGGGCTCTGGCCAGAACTAGCAGGGAGGTGTGCTCTTTCTGAGGGTGTCAACCCAAGGCTGCTGGGGGCTGTTCTGCCACAGCGGGTCTGGGAGATGCGGAAGGTGGATTCCCATTTATATTGTTTCAGCACCTGGATCTAGCTATTCCTGAAAGCAGCATGCCCTGGCCTTTTTTTTTTTTTTTTTTTTTTTTTAATGCTTCATGAGCCAATGAGTTATTTTAGCTTATGCTGTTTGGGTTGGGTTTCCTCTGCCACATCTCAATGGTCAGGTTCTGGACTGAAGCAGAAGACTGATGTCCTGACCTCTATGCTGGGATAAACCAGGACATTTTAAATGTCCAGGTGGAACCAGTTGAGAAACGGCACCGGATCCCGTTCCGGCTCCCTTCTCGATTCGAAAAGTGAAATAGCACACCACTGTCCTTCTAGCACCCAGCGTCCTCAGAGTGGTGACCCACCCTCCCTGTGGGCCAGTCCTGGGGGTACCATCGCTGCCCCCACGGAGGGCAGTGGCAGGGAGGTATGCGCAGCCTTCCCGCCCCCTTGATGCCCCTGTGTGCTCACAGGACTCAGGGACACAGACAAACCCCGGTCGAGTGGCCATCGCAGAAGGAGAGGCCACAGGCGCGACCAGGGTCCCACACCGAGGAAAGGGGAGAACCAGGGTCTTACGGTGCTAAGGGTTTGTCGGTGAGAGAGCCGGTGGGGGCAGTTCGGCTTCAGAGTCCAGCAGGTGCTCCGCTCAGGGGAGCAGCTCATAGTGGGTCCTGGCCACAGGGGTGGGAGGTGAGCCGAAGCGGAAGGCCCTGCTCGGCCTTGACCCTGAGGTCTGGAGCAGAGGCGGGGCTGGTAGGCAGGGCTGTCCGCGGAGCAGAAGGCCGCAGGAGAGGAGCGGGAAGGGCGCCCCGCGGCCCCGGCGCCCGCAGCCCCACCCCGCGGCCCGCGCGCCCCGCGCTCCTCCGTGCGG
>LNAC01000450.1:1061686-1114202 GCA_002007465.1 Ailurus styani | reverse complement strand
GGGCCCAGGAGACGCGGCGTGCGGGAGAGTGTGCGGCCGGCGCGGCGGCGGTGGGGGACCGCGGGAGCCGGCTGCGGGTGCGGGCGCCAGGGCGGTGGCGGGAGGCCACCCGCGGAGGGCACGCCCCCGCTCTGGTTCTGCTGCGCGCCCCCCGCCACTCCACTCGGGGTGAGCGGCAAGCTTCCGCAGCCACTCGAGAGGCAGGAAAAGCCAGCCTGGACCCAAGGCCTCCGCCCCGCACCGGACCTCAGTTTCCGGGTCTATGGAATGGGAACAGCGGGCTTGCCGGGTGCTTGTGAAGAAGGGCGGGGAAGAGGATGTTGTCTCTGAAGCTGGGATGGGATAGAGGAAACAATCAATGCCCCCCATCAGAGAGCCTGCAGGGGACAGTGGGGTCAGCTTGGGGGACCGAGTGTGTGCCTCGGGCAGTGGCAGCAGACGGGGTCAGGGGACCCGCGGTCCACTCCTCTCTGTGTTCAGGCAGGGAAAGACAGACCTGGAGGGGAAGTGGTGAGGGGTGCTCCCAACCCTAACCTATGCTGTGCCGAGGTGGGGGCGGGGGGCCCAGTATGGAAAGGGCAGATGTGGCAGCTTGGGGAGGTGGAGGGGCTCACCCCAGCCCCTTCTCTCCTGCCTCCTGGGCCCGGGACGCAGGTGTTCTGCTGCGCCTCAGTACCCACAGAAGTGCCCTGGAAAGATTTACCTGGGGGCAGGAGCTGTGACTCCTTCTTTCACTGGAAGTAATTGAGGCTTAGGGAGGTGACAGGACTTATTCAAGGTCACAGGACGAGGAGGTGACAAAGCTGGGTTTCCAGCCACGGTAGGACTGGCTCTACAAGCCATTCTGCCAGCTGCCCAGGTGAGGCTTGAGGTTGTCCACTCAGCCGCCCAGAACATTCACTGAGCCCCAACCGCGTGGTGTGTGCTCCCAAACCCCAGGAAGTGCTTAGAGAAGCTGAACAAGTAATCAAAGGAAAAACGGAGGTCCTGGGAGAGTATGCCTGCTAGGAAGAAAATAAAACAGGGTTATTGGGGGCAGAGAGAGACTGGGGGGGGGCTAGCCTTAGCCTGGTCAGGGAGAGTCGCCGCCCAGTGACCACTGTCTGGGATGCACTTGCAAGGGCAGAGCCCCCTGGAAAGTTTTGAGAGAACAGCAGATGCGAGGCCCCTGAGGCAGAGGCAGGTGGGAGGTGGGAGGAGCTGGAACAGAGCCAGTGAGGAGTGCCCTAAAGTTTGCATTTTCCTCTGGGTGCAGTGTGCTCAGAGTTTGTGTAGGGAAATGATTCCCCGGAGGTGGGTAGAGAGGACTCAGGGCGTGGACAGGGAGCATGGAGGAGGCTTCCATCCAGGGTCGTCGAGGAAGAGCCAATCCACCAGATGCAGAGTCACCCCCATCCCCGTGGGGCTGCAGCCACCTGGAGGCTAACTCCCTCCTCACGGGGCCAGGAGGCATGAGAAGGGTGTGTGTTCTACCAGTGGTGGGGCTCTCTGCTCTGGTGGACTAGAGAGCCTGGTTTCGGCTCCAGCACTCACCGCCCCACTCCCGAGTGGGTCCCTGCTGCTCTCAGACCTCCCTGTGTCTGGCGGGGGAGGGGCGCTCGCCCGGAGTTTGCCCAGATGAGATGGCATGCCGCTGGGTGTTTGGGCTGGGTGTGCAGGCTGCTCTCGGCGCCCTTTTGACATGTCCCCGTAAGTCTTTGAGCAATGTTCCAGCTCTCACTTGTATTTTGACCCAGACCTAGACACAGCCTCTTCTCCGAGAAGCCTGTGTGCCTTTTACTGGGGGGTGGGTTTCAGAAACTAGTTCGATGTGCTCACCTTGATGTCATTGTCTCTAGGCCTTCTTGGTGCACCAAGGAAAGAAATCTTCTTTTTTTTAACTAAAAACTAGTATTTTTGTCTTCCTCCCACACTAAGAACCTGGTTCTCCCCCAAATCAAGATACGTAATCATCTGTATGGTCTTAGAATATATCCCACAGAGTTTTATTTATTTATCTATTTATTTTAAAGATTTTATTTATTTATTTATTTGACAGAGAGAGAGACAGCAGAGAGAGGGAACACAAGCAGGGGGAGTGGGAGAGGGAGAAGCAGGTTCCCTTCAGGAGGATCATGACCTAAGCCGAAGGCAGATGCTTAACCCACTGAGCCACCCAGGCACCCCACCCACAGAGTTTTAAAGTCACTACATCCAAAGCACTGCCTCCCCAAAGCTACCAGGTCAAGTTCAGGATGTCTCTGCGTGTGTAGTCAGCACTGTGCCAGGGTGTTATAAATTTGATTAGACCAATAGCTTCATCTATTCCTGTTTGCCTGCAATTTGTTTTTTTTTCTTTTAGTCTTTATGATATAATTTTATTTTTTGAGTATGTAAAACATTTACATACTTTTTTTTTTTTTGCTTTTTGCAATTGAAAATATCTCCTTCCCCGTCCACAGAGCCTCTCCTCATTATTTTGTACAGTTACCTACTACTCCGTGGAGCAGCTGCATCACCCTTAACTCAGCTTGGGCTCAGTGGATGGACATTGGCCTTTTTACAGGCTTTTGTTATTCCAAACAATAGGGGAAAGAATAGCTTTGCACATATTGTTGTTTTGTTGTTTGCATTGGTGGAGGTGTATTTTTAATTCCTAGAAGTAGAAGCTACTGTGTATCTATTTGTTAGCTACTCCCAAATTCCCCTTTCCCTCCAGGAGCCTATGGTAGTGTGTGTTTTCCCTGCAACCTGGCCACTCTCAGAGCCCCAGGAAAAAGATTTCAGTGCATTTTAATTTACATTTCTATTACAAGCGCCACTGGACGTCTGTGTGTATGTGTTTGAATCATTTTACTGTCTTGTCCTTTGAACTGCCTGTCCGTCTGTTTTGCCTGCTCCCTATTGGATTTTTGCTCTTTTTTCCCCCCTTGGATTTAAAAGTTTGTTTAAATACATATTAGGGTGTGCTTGCTTCGGCAGCACATATACTAAATAAATATTAGGGAGATTAGTGTTTTATCTTTATTATCATCGCGAATGTTTCTCCCAGGTTTTTAACACTTCTTATGATGGGTTTCACCATTAAAAGCTTTCTATTTTTAATGTGTTTGATTTAATCTTTCTTGTATTGCATCTAGATTTTGAATCCTAGTTAGGCTTTTCTTACACCCAGTTGTATGGAATCTACCCCTGTTTTCCAATGCTCGTTTGCTGTTGTACTCGGTTTATGGGTCCGGTTGAATCTTTTTCCAATGTCTCCCTCTCTATCCTGACACTCTGTATTAAAGAGGTCGTCTTTCCCCAGTGATCTGAAATGCACCTGTATCATATAATAAACTCCAAAATGCATTGGACCTATGTCTGGGCTTTCAAGTCTGTCTCGCTAGCTCTATCTCTTCATATGCTGGTCCCCCGTGGCGGAAATTGCAAAGGTGCCATTGCATGTGTGTGCACAGGAGTGGAGGCTGTATCCACAATTATCACAATAGGAGGGAGAGATTGCACTCGACTCCCAATACTGTGTTTGAGTATCTGGTAGGGCTAGTGGTCCTCCCTCTCTGCTTTTGTGTTGGGATATTTTAGCTATTCCTGCATGCGGACGCTCTTTTTTGTTGGGACCACATCACATTTACAGATGCTTTTCAGGGTAATTGACACCATTATCGAGTTGAGCCATCTTATCCAAAGCCAGGGATGTGTGTTCCAGACGACTCAGTCTTTGATTTGTTCAAGAAATCTTTTGGATTTTGGAATATTCCTCACTCTGGGAGCATTTTGGAATTTTCCTCACTTTCTTTTTGTTGCTGTCATTAAGTTTATTCATGGGTACATGGCTTTATTTGTTGCTATTATAATTTTTTTCTTCCATTGTATCTTGAATGGGTGCTGTTTTGTGTCTCTCTACCTCATTTGTTGTTAGTTTCATCAGTCCTTTTAGAGAGTTTAGGTATGTTTTCATCTGAAAATTGAAATAGTGTTACTTCTGCTTTATTGATTTTTGTGCATCTACTTGCTTTCTCTAATTAAATTGGCTAAATACCTCCAATTTGATATTGAATATCGAATATGAGCCTCCTTTCCTCTACCTGAGCTTAGTAAAAAGGCCTCTGGTCTTCCCCTGTTAGGACAGATGCTGACTTTAGGATAGGGGATGGGAAGATAGATGAATACGTATGTGGGCGTATGCCTTTATTCCTATTTTATTGGGTGGCTTCTTAAAATCAGGAATGAATATTGATTTTCGTTGAATACGTATATGGAGATAATCATTTGATATTTCTCCTAGCACTATGAATAAGATGACTCATATATATGTACATATATATATTAAATATGGAATGCTTCAAAAATAAGTAAGATAAAATGAAATAAGGAATGCTCCACAAATTTGCGCGTCACCCTTGTGCAGGAGCCATGCTGATCTCTTTCTTGTTCCAACTTCAGTATATGTGCTGCTGAAGTGAGTACAAGAAGATGAATCATATTAATGGATTTCCTAATTTCAGGTCCAGGATGAGAGGTTAAGGCAAACAATAAGACACAAAATTTATTAAATATGAATATTAAGCCATCCTTGCTTTCCTGAAATGGAAGTCACGTGGGAATGGTATATGAGGTTTTAATATGGCGATGTGAGCCATCTGTTTGCTGTGTAATAAGTTACCATAAACTCAGTAGCTCAAAACAGCACACATCCATTACCTCATTGTTTCTCTGGATCTGAAGTCCCGGCATGGCCTTGCAGGGTTCTTGCTGGTGTTGGCTAGGACTGGGTCCTCATCTAAAGACTCAACTAGGACTGGATTTGCTTTTCTGTTCATGTGGTTGCCAGCAGCATTCACTTCTTTCCAGTGGCCTGACTGAGAGCCTTAAGTGTTTTGCTGGTGGCTGGTTGGAATCTGTCCTCAGCTTCTGGAAGCCACCCACAGTTACTAGGGACCACCTGTCATTCCTTGCCCCGTTGGCTTCTTCAACACGGCCTCTTGCTCCATCAGGCCAGCAGAGAGAGGTTCTAGAATAAATCTAGCAAGACAGAGTCTTATATAACAGAATCACAGAATTGACATCCCCTGCCTTCGCTGTATTCTGTTGCTTAGAGGAAAGGTTCCATCCACACTCGAGGGCATGAATGCCAGGACATAGGGATAGTGGACCCTTGAGAGTCTGTCTAGCATGATGGCATTGGATTTGACTTGCTAATATTTATTTTCACTATGGTCTCCCCAGTCATTCCTTGGTCTGATATAGCGTCGTTTCTGATCGCTTCTTCCAGAAGGACTTGTCAGTACAGGATTCCCTGATTTCTTTGCTGTTGAAATGGTTTTCTGTACCCTTGGTAGCTGGAGGATAGTTTGGCTGGTTATAAAATCCCGGCTCACACTTGGTTTTCTTGAATTCGTTACAGTGTTGCTCTGGGTTGTGTTGCTTACACGTTGTTGTCCAGAAGTCTGGTGTAAACACACCCTTCATCTTTTTATGAGTGACTTCATCATTTTTCCTGGAGCTCCAAAGGATTTTTTTTCTTTACCTTTGATGTCTAATCATTTCACAAAGAAATATCTTGGAGTTACCGTTCAGTACTGATCCTGTGGTGCCTTCAGGGGTGCAGCTGAATACGCAAGTTCAAGTCTTCTTTTTATGTCCAGAAAGTTTTCTTAGAAAGTGATTATAATTAATTATGTTGTTCTTCCAGTGTTGTGTCTGTACACCAGATCTTTTTTGCCCATCTTCTGTACCTTTCACTTTCTATATAATCCTCTTTACTCCTGTCTTTATTTCATTTTGGTTTTGTGGTTGTTTTCATTCCTCTCCTCAATGAGCTTTATTAAAATTTCAGCCAAGTCTATTCTCCCTAAGAGAGCGTCTGGTTTAGTCTTCATTTCTGAGATGATGTTGTGTTTCATGTTTACCTTTTGTTCTGTGTGTGTTCATCTCTGTGCTGAGTTTTCAAATTTGTACTTAAGGTGTTTTGTCACGTCTCAGGATGCTTTCTTAAGCCTGCTCAAGTCAGGATGCTGTGTTACATTGTTCCCCTGTAAAGTGGTTTGTGGGGAGAATGATTGTCAGCTCCTTATATTGCTTTTGTATGGATACTGTCTTTTACCGTCTGTTAACTTAGAAATGTCTTTATGTTTGCAGGGACTGCTAATAATAGAAAAATGTAGGCTGGCACTGGGGAGTTGAAGAACATCCGGTTTCTTAGTTCAGGAGTGCACTCTTGTGTTGGTTTCAGGAACTGCACCACCCTGATTTGGAGCGTGACGGGATGCAGAGTGGTTAGCTGTCTGCCGAATTTGCCATTCACTTTTTGAATTCCCCCATGCTAAGGGCCCCCACCTCTGAGCCATGTCCTTTAGAAGCAGGGTGTTTCTGAGACAGCCAGCTCTGGTCCTGCATACTTTCTGGACCTGAGTGTTTCCAGTTTCATCTGCTGATCTGCATTTAGGTGGCTGCTGCTATCTACAGGGACCTGGAGATGTCCCCAAGTTTTTACTCCAAAGGCTTCATACAGAATGGTGTACCCCCCACCTAGCTCCATTCCTCATTAACACCTGGCAGCCCGTGCTTTATCTCAGAGCTCACAACTCCTGCCGAACCATGTGAGAGCAAGTTTAGCAGTATCTCCTTCGAACAAGGATGTTCTTTGGAACCTCAATTCAGGTGTCACACTCAAGAAGCAACGTTAACACAGAAACCTTTCTCATATACAGTCCATAGTCAGCTCCCACCAGGAATGTCCTTTGGGGTCTTATCTTTGCATCTGGGATCCAGTCGATGACCACGTGTCGCCCGTGTTTGTCGTGTTTACTGGAGTCTTTCCATCCACCACCGTCCCTCCGTGTTGTTTGTCTTTCCTGATGCGGGTCTGAGGGCTTCCCATCAGTTTTCTCCCATAATCTGGATTTGTTGGACTCTTTCCTCAAAACTCAATTCAGGCTCAGTGTTTTGGATCAAAATTGTTTTCAAGTACAGACAGGGATGCGTATCTAGGAAGAGACGGTCGCCTTCCACCAGGTCCATCCTATGCCCTTCTGGGGGCCTGGCAGCTCCCAGCCATGGTGTGGACAGGGGCTGTGGGTAGGGGAGGCCGGAGCCCTGGTGATGCAGGCTTTCCTGGGGTGTCCTGTCTCGGTTTTCCCTCCCACCCTCCAGTCATCCCTCCTGGTCCCCTTCCTGTCTCTGTCACTGAGCCCTCCAAGGGGGCTGCCTGGCCTGTGGACCTGGCTCTGTCTTGGGGGGCTGCTTCTTTCAGCAAACATACCCACCATGCCCTTTCCATGCAGAGCCCCCCAGAGATTCCTCAAGGAACCAGAGGTAGCAGAAGGTGGGGTGTTGAACCCCATGCTTCCTCGCTGGGGGATCCCTCTGGGTTCCAGACACTCAATGGGGCCCATGATGCCAGTGTCTGGTACAGAGTAGGCAACCACTCTGTGTGTGCATTTCCTTCCCTTCTTATGGGCCCAGCGTACTTTCAGTAGTGATAGCAAGAGGGGGGCCTGGCCCCCCCTTGCCCGGCAGAGCTCCCTGGGCTCAGACCTGCAAAAGGGAGCCTTCTCATGCATGCCACACCACCTTCTATGACTTCCTTAAGGCCTTACTACCCAAGCCATCACCAAGAATGCCCCACACCAAGCCACATAAACTCAGCCAGGAAGAGTCTTATGGACTCACCTGTGAAAGGCCCAGGACAGGGGGCGGGGGCTGCCTCAGTTGTATTAGTTTTGTTTTTGTTTTTTATTTTTTAAGATTTTACTTATTTATTTGAGAGAGAGAGAGAGAGAGAGAGAGAGAGAGCATGAGAGGGGAGAGGTCAGAGGGAGAAGCAGACTCCCCACTGAGCAGGGAGCCTGATATGGGACTTGATCCCAGGACCCCAGGATCATGACCTGAGCCAAAGGCAGTTGCCCAACCAATTGAGCCACCCAGGCGCTCCAAGTTGTATTCGTTTTGGAGAAAGCTACCACAGCATTGCCTTTCCATCCTGCCCCAGGGATCATCCTAATTGGTGAATCCCTGCTTTACGTGCACCAGATCTCCCCAAGGGCAGGAAGGAGCCTCTTGAAATCAGCAAAATATTGCCCCTGTAGTGTAAAGATTTCCTTGATTTATTTGGTCAGCAAAGGGTTCATTTGTTTTTAAATCCAAAGGGCATCCAAAAGCAACAGAGTTTGGCCAAATAATAATAATAAAATGAACACTTCTATCTGATGGTTGAAGCACTTTCACATAGGGCCAGTGAGTATGGACGTGCAGCCTCAGGAACTTCTCCCAGCAACTTCCATCTCCTTCCAGATGAGAAAGCAGAGGCTCAGGGACGTAAAGGGACCTCACAGCATCACTCAGCCCAGGTGGCCCTCAAGCTCGGTTGATGCTGTTCGTGGTCTGAGATGTTTATGGTTAGGGCTGTCTTTAGGTGGTGTGGCCTGCCTGGTCCTTCTGTCTTTATGGGGCCCTATTCTCTGCTCGTCCACTCATCCAGCTGACCACCAGAAAAACATGTGCTGAGCAGCCACGAGTGCCTGCCTGTCTGAGCGCTTACTATCTCTTTATAAACATTTCTCACAAGAATGAAAAATAAGGGCGCCTGGGTGGCTCAATTGGTTGGGTTAAAGCCGCTGCCTTCGGCTCAGGTCATGATCCCAGGGTCCTGGGATCGAGGCCCACATCGGGCTCCCTGCTCAGTAGGGAGCCTGCTTCCTCCTCTCTCCTCTCTCTCTGCCTGCCTCTCTGCCTACTTGTAATCTCTCTCTCTGTGTCAAATGAATAAATAAAATCTTAAAAAAAAAAAAAAAAGAATGAAAAATAAGTAAATCAGAAAATAATAGAAAAAAATCCTTGGAAATAATAAAATTGATAAACTCTTAGAAAGAATGACTAGGAGAAAACAAAAGTTACCAAAACCCTACAGATGTTAAAGGGATAATAAGGGATTTTTATGAAGAACTTCAATACCCGTAAGTTTGATAAAAGGGACACACACCTTTAAAGACATAACTTCCCAAAACTGACACAAGGAGAAACAGAAAATCTGAGCACACCTCTTTCTGTTAAAGGAATTTAATTTATCATTAAAAATCCTTCCCAGAAAGAAAATGTCAGGCCAGGTGGCTTGCCTCGTGCATTCTATCAAATATTTAAGGACGCAATACCAATATACACTCATTCAGTAAAAAGTGTGTGCAGTAATAAGCATGCTGGAGATGATATGGATCCATAGAAACCCTTCGAATCTATGTGCAGGAGTATAAATTTGTACATGCAGAGAATCGTGTGTGCATGTGCTCCCCAAGCCCCACTCTTGGGAGCAACAACCAGAACCCCCCAAGTTCCAGCGGCAGGAAAACGGGAAAAGAAATCGTGGGCACTCATGGTGATCAACCATCAGAGATCAGACTCCTAGAAACATCAGGTGGATGTCATCTTAGAAATACCATATCAAGTGAAAAAATCAAGTCCTAGAGTACCATAGACAAAACAACACCATTTTTATAAAACTGAGGGGCAAGCAAGCTGTACAACAGATTGCTAAGGGATACCTACTTCTGAGATTGTTTTTTTTTCTTTAAGATCTACTCTCTTAATCATGTCCGAATCTACAATACAGTGATATTGACTAGTTACCATGCTGTATGTGACACTCCCAGAACCGACCGAGGTTATAAATGGAAGTCTGTACGTTTTGGCCCCTTTCCCCATTTCACTCCTCCCCACGTACCTTCTGGCCATCATCTACCTATGCTCTGGATCAATGAGTTTGGTTTTCTCAGATTCCATATACTAGAGAGATTAGATGGTGTTTTTCATTCTCTTACCGGCTTATTTCATTCACTTAACATAAGACTCTCTAGACCCCGCCATGTTGCAAACGGCAAGATTTTTGTCATGTTTATGGCTTAGTAATACTCCATTGTCTACATATATAGACCATTGTCTATATATATAGAACCACCAACACTTGGTGGTTCTTATCTTTTTAATTTTAGCTATTCTGACAGGTGTGAGGTGATATCTCATGGTGATTTGCGTTTCCCTGATGATGAGTGATATTGAGCATCTTTTCATGGGTCTGTTGGCCATCTGGATGTCTTTTTTGGAGAAATGTCTATTCTTGTCTTCTGCCCACTTTTCAAAAAATATTTTATTCATTTATTAGAGAGAGAGAGAGTGAGAGAGAGAGAGCATGAGAGGGGAGAAGGTCAGAGGGAGAAGCAGATTCCCCATGGAGATAGGATGTGGAAGTCGATCCCGGGACTCCAGGATCATGACCCGAGCCAAAGGCAGTCACTTAAACAACTGAGCCACCCAGGTGCCCCCCACTTCTGCCCACTTTAATTAGATTGTTTTGGGGGTGTTGAGTTGTATCGGTTCTTTATATATTTTCTTTATATATTTGGGATACTAATCCTTTCTCACCTGTGTTGTTTGTAAATATCTTCTCCAATTCAGAGGTTGCATTTTAATTTTGTTGACTGTTTACTTTGCTATGCAGAAGCTTTTTATTTTGTAGTCCCAAAAGGTTATTTTTGCTTTTGTTTCCCTTGCCTCAGGAGACCTATCTAGAATGAAATTGCTTGGGCTGATGTCAAAGAGGTTTTTGCCTGTGTTCTTTTCTGGGATTTTTTTGGTTTCAGGTCTCACATTTAGGTCCTTAATCTATTTTGAGTTTATTTTTGTGTATGGTAGGAGAAAGTGGTCCTGTTTCCTTCTTTTGCATGTAGCTGTCAAGTTTTCCCAACACTATTTGTTAGAGAGACTGTCTTTTCCCTTTGCATCTCTTTTCTCCTTCATCAAAGATTAATTGACCATATAATTATGGGTTTATTTCTGAGCTTTCTATTCTGTTCCATAGGTCTCTGTGCCTATTTTTCTCCCATACCATACTGTTTTGATTACTACAGCTTTGTAATAAAACCTTGAAGTCTGGGATTGTGATACCTCCCATTTGATTTTTCTTTTTTTTAAGATCTTATTTATTTATTTGCCAGAGAGATAGAGAGAGAGCACAAGTAAGCAGAGTGGCAGACAGAGGGAGAGAGAGAAGCAGGCCCTCTGCTGAGCAGGAAGCCTGATGCAGGGCTCAATCCCAGGACCCTGGAATCACGACCTGAGCTGAAGGCAGCTACTTAACCAACTGAGCCACCCAGGCGCCCCATGGTTTTTCTTTTTCAAGATTGTTTTGGTATTTAGGGTCTCTTATGATTCCATACAAATTTTAGGATTGTTTGTTATAGCTCTGTGAAAAATGCTGTTGGTATTTTGATAGAGATATTTAAATGTGTAGATCACTTTGAGTAGTATAGCTATTTTAACATTTCTTCTTCCAATCCATGAACATGGAATGTCTTTCCATTTCTTTGTGTTGTCTTCAATTTCTTTCATCACTGTTTTATATTTTTTAGGTCTTTCACCTCTTTGGTTAAGTTTATTCCTAGGTATTTTATTATTTTTGGTGCAATTGTAAATGAGATTTTTTCTAAATTTCTCTTACTGCTGCTTCACTGTTAGTGTATAGAAATGCAATGGATTTCTGTACATTGATTTTATCCTGCAACCTTACTGAATTCCTTTATCAGTTCTGGTAGTTTTTTGGTGGAGTCTTTAGGGTTTTCTCTTTATGGTATCACGTCATCTGCAAATAGTGGAAGTTTTACTTCTTCCTCAATAATTTGGATGACTTCTTTCTATTTCTTTCTCTTGTCTGATTGCTGTGGCTTGGGGGTCCAGTACTATGTTAAATAACAGTGGTGAGAGTGGACATCCTTGTCTTGTTCCTGACCTTAGGGGGAAAGGTCACAGGTTTTCACCATTGAGGATGATGTTAGCTGTGACACACCACACTTTCTTTGTGCATTTATCCATCAGTGGTCACTTAGGTTGTTTCCGTATCTTGGCTACTGTAAATAACAATACAATGAACATGGGGATGCATTAACTTTTCAAGTTAATGTTTTTGTTTCCTTTGGATCAATACCTAAAAGTGGAATTGCTGGATCATATGGTATCTATTTTTAGTTTCTTGAGGAAACTCCATACTGTTTTCCACAGTGGCTGCACCAATTTATATTCCCACCAACAGTGATGACAAGTGTTCCCTTTTCTCCACATCCTCGCCAACACTTGTCATTTCTTGTCTTTTTGATACTAGTCATTCTGACAGGTGTGAGGTGCTGTCTCATTGTGGTTTGAATTTGCATTTCCCTGATGATGGGTGACATTGACATCTTTTCATGTGCTTCTTGGCTATCTGTATATATTTTTTGGAAAAAAACATCTATTCAGATCCTCAACCCATTTTTTAAGTTGAAGTATAATTAATTAGTAACTATTAATTAATCATAATTAATCCATTTTAATTGGATTGTTTGGGGGTGTTGACTGTTGAGTTATATGAGTTAGATAAAATATTTTTATTGAATTTTTTGAAGTTCCAGATAGAGGGAATGGTGGAAGTGGGGTAGGTAGGGGGGGATGGCACAGATGGAAGAAATAGAGAGATTGATAATGTTTCTTTTACTGCCTGACTGGCTGGAAGGCTCTAGGTACCTAATTTGTCATCACGCTTTATAACTTACATGTTACAGGTAACCTTTTCACATAGCAAACATTACATAACAAAAGCACTTTCAGTGAATGCTAAAATGTTAAAAAGGAGGTCTCATATTTTCTTCCCACACTCCTGATGTTGGTCTGCACTCTGGGGACACACTTTCCCCTTGGAAGAGCACTAAGTTCATCAAACCACAGGTCACCCCTCCCTGCAGCAGGCCCTGGTGTGGGGCCCAAGGCATCCCTGACTTCAGGCCTGGGTGAGGGAAGGCTGCAGCTGGGGTCAACTCAAGGGAGGCTCCCTGGAATAGCCTATCCCCCCACCCCCAGTAGCTGCTTGGGAAGGTCAATCGGGAGTTGGACAGAATGTGGGTGGCCAGGGAGGAAGGGAGGAAGGAGCAAGGGTCCAGGCCCCACCCCCCACCCCCCACCCCCATGATCAGAGACCCCAGCAGCTCAGTGCCTGCCCTCTGCATCTTGGCTCTGAGAGCTCCAGGACAGGCACTGGACCACTTTTGCCGCCCCCGTGCCCCCAGGCTGGGAGTGCAGCATGGGGGTGAGTGGTGTATGGGAGGGCTCTGGGCCTTCTTACCCTCTTAACCAGCAGATACAAACACAAGAGAAGCAGGCAGAGGGGCCAGGAGGGAGGGGTCAGGGCTCTGGACTGGGTCGCACGCCGGCCCCAGACCCATCCTGTGCAGGCACCTGGGGGAAGCAGCTGACTCTGATCTTCAGTGAAGGCTAACCAAGATCTACTTGTGATGTAGCCCCAGGAAAATGGTTGAACGCCCCAGTCCTTTGAGGCCCATGAGTCCCTGAGGGGCACCGTGTCCGGACCACGCCAGGGGCGGTCACAGCTCAGTGAATCTGATGCCAGGGCCGCTCTGACAAGCACCTTCAGGATAAGACCTTGCACACTCTGCGGTTTGTGTGAATGCGTGCAAGGGGGATGGTGGAAAGGGTTAAAGACCCCAAGATGACAGAGCGTGTGACAGCTGCTCCCGGGCGCGAAGTGCAGGCCCCCAGTGGCCCAGGGATTGAGAACAGATGTTTCCGCATGAATGCAGCCAAATTGTATTAGCACTTTGGATGATGAAAAGGGCTTTAAGTGTCTGCATGTTGCCGTTCTGAAATGTTTGCCGGGGAGAATGTCCTTATATTTTGCAAACAGCGAGCGTAAGGAGGGGGAACAAATTAGGTTATGGCGCTGTGACCAATTTCAGGAGCAGTGCCATTGACAGATGCACAGTGCGTTTAATAAACTGATGGGCGCTGTTGTCACTCACCTTAATGAGGAAGCCTGCCTCCCCTCCCACTGCCATCTTCATCCCCCTCCACCACCATGCAGTGAAGCGAGGGCTGCCCAAGGTCACACGGCCCCCACACCCCCAGGGGACTGTGAGGGAGAAAGTCACAGACTTTCCATCTTCCCTTTTTTTCTTTTTTTAACTTTTTCTTATGGAAATTTTCAAAAGCTTAAATGTATGGAGAATAGGGCAGGGGTGCCTGGGTGGCTCAATGTGACTCTTGATCTCAGGTTGTGAGTTCAAGCCCCGTGCTGGACTCCATACTAGGTGCTTGGTGGGGAGCCTATGTAAAGAATAATAAGAATGTATAAAAAATAGGGCAAACATGAACCACCACCATGTCCCCATCTCCCAACTCCCCTGCTATAAGCTCATGGTTCATCTCCCTCGTCTGTGCCCCGACACTGTCACCTCTTGCTGGACCTCTGATATGGATGGCTTGTATCTATCTACAGAAGCATCATGCCATTGTCATACCTAATCATGAAATGGGTAACAGTTTCTTAATGTTGTTGAACAGCCAGTCCATAATTAGATGCCTCAATTACTTCAAAGGTATCTTTTCACGCTCGGGTTGCTCAAGTCAGGATCAAAGCAAGCTCCACAAGTTCAGTTTTCTTCTAGAATAGTCCTTCCTTCCTCCCCACTCCATTTTGTTGTTTGTTTGCTTGCTTGTTTTCCTTTGTTCTGTTTTGGTTTTCTTGGTCTTCCATCCATTGATTTCCTAGAGAAATGGGGACATTGGTCCCTCAGAGTGGCCCTCATTCTGGATTTGACTGTTTGTCTCCTCGTGGTGTGTGGAACTTGTGGGTAGTCTGATCTGGAACAGCTCTGCCCCATAGAAATATTGCAGAGCCCTGTGAGTAATTTGAAATTTTCTTGTGGTCACATTAAAAAAAAGGTAAAATTAAGATTAATAATCTATTTTATGTAACCCAGTATCTCTAAAATGTTATCATTCCAACCAATAATCAATATGAAACTTACTCATGATCTATCCGTTTTCATGCTGTCTTCAAAATCAGGTATGCATTTTGTGCTTACCACAGATCTCAGTTTCAGTGTTAACTTTTCATCAGAAATAACTGACCTGTATTTAAATTTATAAAAATTACAGTTGAAAAGCAGAAAAATATACTTAAATTTTTCTGAGAGCTGTATCAAATATCAGAGGTTATAAAGTTATTTTTTTAAACATCTGAATAATTGACGTACAATAAACACTCATGAGTCACATATGTAAACACTCATGAAACCATCCCCATAATCAAAATATGAAATGTATCTATCCAGCTACTTTGACTCAGCATAGTTATTTTATTTTTTTATTTTTAGATTTTCTTTATTTATTCATGAGAGACATAGAGAGAGGGGTGGAGGCAGAGACAGAGGCAGAGGGAGAAGCAAGCTCCCTGCTGAGCAGAGAATCTGATGCGGGACTCGATCCCAGGACCCTGGGTTCATGACCTGAGCTGAAGGCAGATGCTTAACTGACTGAGCCACCCAGGCGCCCAGCATAGTTATTTTGAAGTACATCCCTGTTGTTGTGTGTACTGAAAGCTTAGCCCCTGTCATTGCTGAGCAAGATCCCTGTTGTATGGATATACCACAATTCGTTTCTGTGGTGAGCAGCATTTGAAGACAGCCCCCAGGATTTCCACCCCAGGTATATGCACACTGGATAAGCCCCACCCCTTGTGTGTAGGAGGGACCTTTGAATATGATGAGATTTTAGGTGGTTAGTCAGTTGACTTTGAGTTACTGAAAAGGGAGATTCTTCTGGGTGGGTCTGACCAAATCAGGCGAACCCTATAAGGGGAACAGAGTACTTCCTGAAATCAGACAGATTTGTAGCCTGAGAAAGATTGTTCTCTTGGCTTTGAAGAAACAAACTGTCATAGTGATCAGAAAGTGGGTGGAGTCTTAGAGCTGAGGGTCTCACTCCTACAAGTGGAAATTCCTTGAGAGTAGAAGAGGATCCCAATGCTCAGATAAGATGACAGCCCCAACTGACACCCTGATTTTGGCCTGGTGAGTCCCTGAACAGAGGACCCAACCAAAATGCTCCAGAATCTTGACACAGAGAAACAGGGAGATAGTAAGTTTATGTTTATTTAAGTTTGTGATATTTGTTACACAGCAATAAAAAACTAATACATGTACCCGTTGCAACTGCTGATGGATATTTGGGCTGTTTATGCTTTGGGACTATTATACATAAAGCCCCATGAACATTTATATGCAAGTCTTTGTGTGGATATATGCTTTCATTTTTCTTGGGTAAATATCTAGGAGCATTATGGCTAGGTAATGTGGTAAGTTCATGTTTAACTTTACAAGAAACTGCCAAATTGTTTTTCAAAGTGGTTGAATCATACATTTGCACTAGTGATGTAAGGAAATTCCACTTGCTCTACGTTCTGTAGCTTTGCAGTAAATTTTAAAATTGAGAATGTGAGTCGTGCAACTTTGTTATTCATTTCAAGATTCTTTTGTCTCTTCAGGACCCCTTGCAATTCCATATGAATTTTAGGATGGGTTTGGATTTCTGTTTTAAAAAAGCCATTGGCATTTTGGTAAAGATTGCATTGTATATGTAGATTGCTTTGAGTAGTATTGTCATTTTTAGGATATTAAGTTTTCTAATCCATGAACATGGGATGTCTCTTTTTTTAAGTCAGATTTTCTTTCATTTCTTTTCAACAATATTTTATAGTTTATAGGATATAAGTCTTCCGCTTTCTTGGCTAAATTTATTCTGATATTTTCTTCTTTGGGATGCTATTGCAAATGGTATTGTTTTCTTAATTTCATTTTCAGTGTGTTAATTGCTGGTGTATGGAAATACAACTGATTTTTGTGTCTTGATCTTATACCCTTCAACTTTACTAAATTTGTTTATTAGCTGTAGTGGTTTTTTAATGGGCTCTTCGGAATTTTGTCTATAGGGGATACTATCATCTGTGAGTACAGGTAGTTTTACTAATACCTTTTATTACTTTTTTCCCCCAATTGCTCTGGCTAGAATTTCCAATAAAATGTTGAATAACAGTGATGAAAGCAGGCATCCTTGTCCTATTCCTTATGGGAAGGTTTTTAACTACAATTTCTATTTCTTTTATAGATATAGGGCTATTCCAGTTATCTGTTTCTTGTTTCCTGGGAATGGGAATTTTGTATCTTTCAAGAAAATTTCCCATAGCACCTAAATTGTCAATTGATTGGTTGTCCATGATATTTTCTTATTATTCTTTTGATATCTTTAGAACTTGTATTAATATCCCTCTCCCATTTGGGATATTGGTAGTTTGTGTATTCCCTCTTTTTTTCCTGAATAGTCTGCCTAGAAAATTATTAACTTTGTTGATCCTCTCAGAAAACCAGCTTTTTGTTTCATTGTTTTTCTCTATTGTATTTCTGTTATTTACATTGATTTTTGCTCGAAAAAGTATCATTTTCTTTCTTCTGCTTATTTGGGTTTCATTTGCTCTGTTCTAGTTTCTTAAGGTAGAAGCTGAGGTCATTGATGTGAGTATATGATTTGAGATCTATTTTTTGCTAATATAGGCATTCCTGTAATTCCTCTAAGTATCATTTTAGCTGTATCCCACATATTTTGACATGTCGTGTTTTCTTTTTCATTCAGATCAAAATATTTTTTTAAAGATTTTTTTATTTATTCATTTGACACAGAGAGAGAGATTACAAGTAGGCAGAGAGGCAGGCAGAGAGAGAGGAGAGGAGGAAGCAGGCTCCCTGCTGAGCAGAGAGCCCGATGTGGGCCTCGATCCCAGGACCCTGAGATCATGACCTGAGCCGAAAGCAGAGGCTTTAACCCACTGAACCACCCAGGCGCCCAAGATCAAAATATTTTTTAATTCCTTTATTAATTTTTCTGTTGCCCCAGTAAGTTATTCAGAAGCATATTTTTTAGTCTCAAAATGTTTGTTAATGCTATCTAATTCAACTCCACTATGACCAAAGAAAAACTTTCTATGACTTGAATCCTTTTAAATTTACTGAGATTTGCTTTATGGTCCAGAATACCATTTGTCTTGTTAAATATGCAGGTGTATTCTGCTGTCGTTGTGTGAAGGGTTCTATAAGTATAAATAAGGTTAGGTTACTTGGTAATGTTGCAATGTTAAATATTCTTCCTGATTTTCTGTCTACTTGTTTTGTCCATTATTGAATAAGGGGTGTTAAAATCTCAACTGCAGGATGCCTGGGTGGCTCAGTGGGTTAAAGCCTCTGCCTTCAGCTTGGGTCATGGTCTCAGGGTCCTGGGATCGAGCGCCACATCGGGCTCCCTGCTCAGCCAGGAGCCTGCTTCCTCCTCTCTCTCTGCCTGCCTCTCAGCCTACTCGTGATCTCTCTTTCTCTCTGTGTCAAATAAATAAATAAAATCTTAAAAAAAATAAAATCTCAACTGCAGTCGTCATAATGAAATGACCCTCTTTATCTGTTATAATATTCTTTGCTCTGAAATATGTTTTGCCTGATTATAATGTAGACATACCAACTTTCTTTCCTTTTCTCATCTTTTTACTTTTAACCTATTTGTGTCTTTATATTTAAAGACGGGTTCTTGTAGACAGCCTCTATGTGGTTCTTCCTTTCCTATCCAGTCTGAAATTTCCTGGCTATTAATCAAGTTGTGTAGACCATTTACATTTAATGTGATCATTGACATTATTTTATTTAAATCACCTTGCTATTTATTTATTTTTGAAGATTTATTTACCCATTTGAGAGAGAGAGAATGAGAGAGCGAAAATGAGTGGGGGAGGGGCTCCCTGCTGAGAGCAGAGTCTTACATCAGGCTCAATCGCACAACGCTGAGATCATGACCCCAGGCAAAACCAGGAGTCAACACCCAACCAACTAAGCCACCCCAAGTGCCTCATATTTTTTATTTGTTTCATATGTTCTTTTTTCCTTTTACCTTCTTTTTCTGACTTCTTTAAAAATAATTGGATATTTTTAATAATCCCATTTAACTTCTTTTGTTGAGTTATTAGTTATATCCCTTTGTTGTATGATTTTAGTGCTTGATTTAGGTATCATAATATACATTGTATTACTTTGCTGCTGCTGCCTAAAACATTAAACCAATCTTGGCAGCATAAAGACAATAAATATTTCTTTCTTTCTTTTTTTTTTTTTTTTGACAGAGAGAGAGAGAGATCACAAGTAGGCAGAGAGGCAGGCAGAGAAAGAGGGGGAAGCAGGCTTTCTGCTGAGCAGAGAGCCCAATGTGGGGCTCGATCCTAGGACCCTGAGATCATGACCTGAGCTGAAGGCAGAGGCTTAATCCATTGAGCCACCCAGGAGCCCCAAGACAATAAATATTTCTTATTTTAGAGTTTCCATGAGTCAGGTTCCAAGGACAGCTGAGCTGGGTTCTCTCCTCAGAGTCTCACAAGTCTGAAGCTGGGGTCTCATCTGAGGCTTAGGGTCCCCTTCCAAGCTCATGTGGATGGTGGCCGAACTTATTTCGCTGCAGCTATGGCTCCCATAGTGACTTACTTCTTCAAGGACCCCAGGAGAGCTGTATTAAAAACACCTTCNTAAGGGGTGTTAAAATCTCAACTGCAGGATGCCTGGGTGGCTCAGTGGGTTAAAGCCTCTGCCTTCAGCTTGGGTCATGGTCTCAGGGTCCTGGGATCGAGCGCCACATCGGGCTCCCTGCTCAGCCAGGAGCCTGCTTCCTCCTCTCTCTCTGCCTGCCTCTCTGCCTACTTGTGATCTCTTTCTCTCTGTCAAATAAATAAATAAATAAAATCTTAAAAAAAACCCCACACTTTTCTTTAGAGAGCTCACCTGATTAGGTCAGGCTCACCAAGGATAATCTTGATTTGTTCAAAGTCGACTGATTAAGGGCCTAGTTAAATCTGCAGAATGCCTTTACCTCTGCCGTGTAACACGAATCACAGGAGTGCCATCAATCACATTCACACTCAAGAAGAATGTATATACTGGGGGTGGGGATCTGGGGGAGGGTGTGTGTCTTAGAATTCTTGCCCCTGCAAAATTTTTAACTTAGCACAGTCTATCATCAAGTGATACTATACTACTTCACATGTTGAATGAGGACCTTATGCCTGTATGCTTCCGTTCTCGCTCTCAACTTCTGTGCTCCCACTTGTTTCCTAGGGTTGTGTAGCAATGCACCACAAACTGAGATGGCTTAAAACCACAGAAACTTCTCTCATAGACTAGAAGCCCACAGCCAAGGTGCCCGAGGGCTGTGCTTCCTCTGAAACCAAGGCTTCCTTGCCCCCTCCTGGTTTTCTTGACCAGAAGTCTTTGACATTCCCCAGCTTAAAGCTCCTGTCTGTCCCTTCGTGTCAGCACCCGAGGTTCTCTTGGTGTTTTGGGGTCTTCAGATGGCCATCTTCTGATACAAACCCCCGTCCTACTGGATTAGGAGCCCATGCTACTCTAGGATGGCCTCATCTTAGCTAATGCCACCTGCAGAGACCCTGTTTCCAAATAACGTCGCATTCTGAGATGCTGGGAGTTAGGACTTCAACATATTTTGGCTGGGGGGTGGGACGGGAGGAGACACAATTCAACCCATGACAGTGCTATATTGTTATTTTGTGTTGTCGTCTACGTATTTTCAAACCCCACACTACATGATTTTTTGGTTAAAGAGTCAGTTATAGTTTAAAGATATTTAAATAAAAAGAAAGTCTTTCTATTTACCCATGTGGTTCCCATGTTCTTGATCCTTTGTGTAGGTCTGGGAGGGGTTGAGGCTGAACAGGCAGCTGCCTCCCGACCTCCAGCAATGGGAGGGATGGGAGAAAGGCCCGAGCCCCGAGTGTAGGCCACCACAGCCACAAGGGGCCAGACACGCGGGCCCCTCTCCCTCCGCCACCCCGGCTCATCTTCTCTCTCCTGCGTTTACTGCAAGTCTCCCTCTGCAGGCAGCCTGTCTCAGTCTTCAGGTTTTTTCAACAGCAAGGGTTTTCGTACATGGTGATCCCCCTTCCTTTTTGTGTCTTTCCAGATGAAATTGAGGGCTAGTGAAATTAAGAGGCCCAGGATTAGACTGCTGAGGAGCTGGAAGGTGCCATTTCTCCACCTGGGTGCTGGTGGCACAGGTGTGTTTGCTTTGGGAGAACTCACCTGCCTACCCACCTCAAATGTGTGTGCATTTCAGGATGTATGTTATACTTAAGTAAAAAGTCCAAAAAAAAAAAAACCAAAACAAAAGAAACAGGGATGTCTTGGTAGTTCAGTCGGTTAAGCAAACATCTGACTCTTGATATCCGCTCAGGTCATGATCTCAAGGTCCTGGGATCAAACCTGACGTCGGCCTCCACGCTCAATGGGGAGTCAGCTTGTCCCTCCGCCTCTGCCCCTCCCCCGCTCACGCACACATACTCCCGCTCTCTCTCTCTCTAAAATAAATACATACATCTTTTAAAAACACACACACACACAAAGAAATAAACAAGCAACTCACGAGGCTGAAAGAGAAGCTGAGGACCTCAGGGGCCCTGCTCGTGCAGGTGGACTTGGCCGTCCACTGGAGGCCACAGCGGGGCCCACTCCTGCCCACCCGAGGAGCCACACTTCACACCCATCCTCGGCTTGCTCTCTCCTTTCTTTTTTTGGGGGAAAAAAAGAGTCAGAAATGCAGAAAGGGGTAAAGCAGAAACTAAAATCACTCTCCTCCCCATTAGATGATTAAGGGAATCTCCGTTGTCCCGAAACGCACTAGGGCATTTTCTCCAGCACGTGGAGGTATCATTTTCTTTTGTGAAGAGCTGTTCATGCTAAGCAGAGTCCAAGTTATAACTGGCTTTTCTCCCTGCATAGCTGGCAGACATTCTGCTCAGAATCTCATGCCTCCCTCTGACAGCCAGTGGTATTCCCTTGAAGAGCGGCCCGTACTTTGTAAACCAGCACCCTGTTTCTAGGCGCTCCTGATGCCTACACACCAGCCCCTGGTTGGGTCCCGAGTAACTGCTGGGTCTAAGGTCAAAGGCGTTGATCCAGGCCAGCTTCTGCCTTCATGCCATCCACCAGCTGCTCTTGGGAGGGTCCTCGAAGACTTGGGTGTCACCCATGGGGTCACACATCCCAGGATGTCCTTCATGGCTGGTTCTTCTTGTCACTGAGTTAGACCAGATGTCACCTCCGCACACCAGCCTGGAAACAGGGCTCATTAGACCCATTTTACAGACAAGAATGTGAGAGGGAAAGTTACCTCCTCGGGGTGTCCCAGCCAACAAGGACCAAGCCTGCATCTGCCCACCGGTCCCATTGCCAATTCAGCATAGCTCCTGCCTGCCACTGATGCCATAGTCCTCCCCTGTCAAGAGTCTGGGGCGTTATGATTCTTTGTGTTGCACGTGCAGAAACAACTCGATCAGACTTAAGCTCAAAGGGAGAACATGTTCGTGTCTGTGAATCAAAAGCCCAGGGGTGGACTTCAGGCATGGCTAGACCTAGGACATGGTCTCAGTCTCTCTGCCTCTCGGGTCTGCTCTCTCCATGTGAATTTCTTTTACATGGAGGCACCGGCAGCTTCATACGTAGTTCTTTCCTCCACCTGAGCAGAAAGACGTGTTCCAAGAATAAATGTTAATAAATGTTCCAAGAACTGAGTCTGGGTAACATGTCTACCACGAATCTGTTTCAAAGGCGAGAGGGATGAGATGCACTGAGTGACCAGGCCTGGATCCCATGCCCTTCTCAAGCCATCGTAAGCCAAGGCAGTTCCTGCCTTGGGTGGCTGGCTACTAGGGCCACGTGTCTTTCTATCCCAGGCGAGAGAGGGAGGACCAAATGGGTTTTGTTGACGGAAGAAGGAGGGACAGATGCTGGGCAGGAAGAAGCCACAGAGGCCGATGACCCTGGGCAGCTGCTGCCGGGCCCACCTTGGCGTGGAGTCCAGGGGCAAACCCGGTCTCCCTGTGGCACGCCTGTGCCGGCCACACCTTGGCCTTGCTGACTCCACCTGCTGGAACTTGGTCAGAGGGATCATGCAGACACTTAACCGAGGGCCCTCATGGGGGCTGCCAGAGCTGAGACGAGGCTAATAATGGAGCCCATTAATAGCTTACTCCTTGGGGAAGCTGCTAGGTGAGCAGAGCCTGAGCCCACAGTGAATTCAGCTTGAGAAATGAGGGATTCAGGCAGACTAACCCCTATGCCGAGTGGGAGGCAAGCCCCAAAGAGGGAAAGGACTAGGGCTGCTGAGCCAAATGTCTGATATACAGCTGGTCCCAAAGACATCCTTTCCCCTGCGCGGATGTTTCCAGAAGTAGCCCCAGTCACTCTGTGACCCTTAGGCCAGCCTCCCCATTCCTGCCTCTCACCCAGCCCCTCCTTCTCACTGCGAGGGTCTCCCTGCCCCTCACCCCGGTCCCCCACATCCTGGCAAAGTTGCCATCCCCGGAAGCCCTTCTCATCTGCAGCCCCCTCTTCCAGGAAGCCAGGTGGACTGGGGCGTGCTGGGAAGAGACGCAGGCAGGACTGGCTTCTGCCAAGCCCCCAAGAGCTGTCATTCCCAGAGCTGTCACGTTTTCACGGCAAGAGGGGTGGGGGGCTGAATCTTTTCTGAAGACAAACGCGAGCCCAAGAAAGCCAAGGTCCCCTGTCCCCTGAGCGGCGGGGGCTGTCCACACCAGCAGCCATTCTTCCCTGGTGCAGGACACCTGGCCTGGCCTGCAGCCCGGGGCCAACCCCTGAGGACGGGACTGACGGCTGCCCAAGCTGAGTCTTTGCGAGAAGGAAGCAGGCACTCAGTGTGGCTGGGTCTTCCAGTGTCCTCCCCACCCTCCATCTGCAGGAGTGCACAAGGAGAGGGGAGGGCTGTGGGACGCAGGAGGGGAGGGGTACTGCCTTGGCCTCAAGGGCCACCTGCTGCCTGAGGGAAGCTCAGGTTTCCTGCCAGGCTCAGGCATGTGGAGGAGCCGGCTTGGTTTGCCTAAGAGACCCCAGGGTAGGAGGACCCAAAATCTACCCCACCCGCAGGCCGAAGGCCGACAACCGCGTGTCCTTGGGGGGCAGCCGTGCTGCCTCTCGGGGGGTGGGGGACTGAGGATTAAACACAGCCATGTGTTTGCTCACTGTTCAGTCATTGTTACGTGTGGATGTGTTTATTTTAACGCATTTTTAAAAGCATGTGGCCAGCACATGAGACCCATGAGGTCGTCGATATTGTTGGTAAGGGTGATGCTAATTTTAAAACGGGAATTGATAGGAGGGACATGATTCGCTGAAGAGCTGCCCTGGGAGCAGGGGGCCTGGCAATATCCCAAAAGTGACCCTGGAGTGTCTCATTCGACAGACGCTGACATGAAGGGTTTCCTGTCCCAAAGACCCTGAGCTTGAGGCTGGGCTCTTGCAGGGACCCCGGGGACTGCCCGGGACAGGTGTGTCACCCACCGGCACCTGGCATACAGGAGTCCCCCGTCCTGGGAAGGCTGCTCCTCCTGGGGGTTGTCCTTGCTCCTCCAGCATCCCTCAGGGGCCCCACACGCTAACAGGGATGGCCCAGGGTCCAGCATAGAGGAGCTGGGGTGAGCTGGGAGGGGCAAGGCACTGTGGTTGTCGCCTGGGAAATAGGGCATGAGAGCAGCCAGGTGCAGGTGGGTAAGGACGGAGCAAGCCTGTGCAGGGGACAGCCGAGCCTGGGGCCACAAAAGGTGAGGGTCACGATTACCCCCCATCCCCCACAACATTCCTGCTGGAAGGTTGGCTGAATCTGGGGGAGGAAGAACTGGCCGTCCCGTTCAGGCCGAGGGCTGAAAGTCGCTTGTTCAGACTGGGAGTCTCGCTGGGACACGGTGGCCCATTCACCCCTGTCCCCTCCCCTCTCCACCCGCAGGAGGCAGCATACTGGTGTGCACGTGATCAGGAAGCTCTGCAGGGGTTCCGGGGGTGCAGATGGTGGAGGAGGTCTGTCGGTCCTCACATCAGGGACTTCTCTGTATGAAGGTCCCTGCCAGCGTGAGCGTGGGAGGTATGCGGGCTGACCAGGGGCTGGGGCATCTGTGAGCCCCCCGCCCCTGGGATGCGGAGAGCGCCTGCAGCGGGCCAGCAGAGAGCGGTCCTGGTCTCCGAGGCGGGGACAGGCTGGCTTCTGCGATGGTGGCCACGTAACCTTCTAGGCAGGACTTAGGTCCTAGCACTGTGGCCTCCTTGCCCGTCTTTCAGATTGGTGGCTGGAGAGACTCTGTTCTGCCCAGGCCCCTGGCATTGACCCTGCACAGTGGGAAGGCCCTAGGGTCTGTGGTCCGAGTCGCCTGCCATCCAGACGGGGCCCCTCCCTACACGAGCTGCCTGGGCTCTCCCTACACAGAGACCCGCCCAAGTCAGAACCAGTTCCTGCTCCGGGTGATTCTGGACCCACTTGCAGAAGAACGTAAAAGCCTGATGATCAATTTGAGACCCTGCAAGCGGCAGGGGCTGTTCTGTGCCCCCCCCACCACCTTCCAGCTAGCTGGGTGACCCTAGAACAGGTCAGGTCCTCTTTCCGAGCCTCAGTTTCCCCTTCTGTGAAATGCAGATAAGGACAAAACTGCTCTTCGGCCAAGCCTAGGAGGAAGCCCATTCACAATGGTGCGTCTGTGCGCACACAGCCCGGGTATGGGCCAGGGATGACGGTCCCGCCGTCCCAGAGGCTGCAGCCCAGGACGGGGACTGAACCCACAATCGCGAGGGGAGCCGCCAGGCTGGGGGGCGGGGTTCAGACACACACATGCACACATCTTCCCAGCCTTTCTGACAACGGCCTTTTCTCTGTCTGCTGGATGTTTCTGAGACGAGCCAGAGAGAAACAGTATGTTTCTTTGTTTTATTCCAACACTGATGACTTCATCTTCCCTTGTTCTTCCCAGAAAAGACGATGACGAATTTGTTAAAGTTCAGCCGTGAGAGCCCCCTCTTAGAGCAAGAATGAGAAGTATTTAAAGGCAGCTTCTTGCTTCTTGGAGTTATTTTCAGACAAGTGGCCCCACTCGGGCTCACGGCGGCTCTCCAGCTCCTGCCCTCCACGGGGAGGAAGGCGGGAGCACCTGTCCTGGTCCCTGGGCTCACCGGCCCTCTGGGACCACCCCCTACCCCGTGTCTGGGCCCCGCACTTGTGTCCCAGTCAAGGGGCACCGGGAACAAAAAGCTGGGCAGTC
Source organism: Ailurus styani (assembly GCA_002007465.1). NCBI lineage: Eukaryota > Metazoa > Chordata > Mammalia > Carnivora > Ailuridae > Ailurus > Ailurus styani. The sequence goes on along the minus strand of LNAC01000450.1, from coordinate 1,088,215 downwards.
TTCAACTCGTTCCCCCAGATTTCTAGATTCAGGGCAGAAATGAAATGATTTCTCTGTCCTATAAGATTTTCCAGACCCTTCTAGCCAGAAGAAAATGAATGGCTCCAGGAAACAATGTCTGGGCAGCCTCCCCTCCATGCTGACTGCTGACACCCCTGCACCTCTGGGCCCCCCTTCCTTAGCACTCTGTGTTCCCTGGGCCCTCACCGGGACAGCCCGAGAGGTGAGTGGCCAGGCTCTGAGAAAGGACAGAACAACACGAGGGGCGACTGGACCAGGCAGCCTGGGCTGGGGAGGCAAGTCCCGCCTGGAGGTGGTGGGAGGCAGAGGGAGCAGGCTGGGGCAACCACCCAGCTGTCTGGGGATGATGGGGGCCTTGTGTCCCCTGCGATGGAGAAGGTGGCTCCCTGGTCCTCCTTGGCCGACCCTCAGGGGCAGGGTGGGGTGTGGTGGGCAGGATGCACCAGCCTGGCACCAACCCTGCTCCCCACCTACTGGGGGGTATGATGAACCCACTTCATAGATGTGGAAACTGAGGCTCAGCCAGTGAGGGCCCCCCACCCCCAGCCACAGAGCCGGTCTCGGCCACACAGGCTTTCCTCCCAGACCATTCTCTGAAACGATTCCCAGAAGCTGCAGGGAGAAAACAAAGCGTTTATTTTTGCCAACCGTTCCCCCTCCCCGAAGGCGCCTGAGAGGTGTTTGTCAGGAGGTGTGGGTGACTCACGCAGGCGCTCAGAGATGGAACCGGTTATTTTTGCCCCAGACTCTGGCTCGCCGTGGGCAGGGGTGCACAGGTGGCCCAGCTGACCCACCACAGGGAACCTGGGCGCTGGAGTCAGCATGCTCTGGGTCGTAAGCATTCCCGAAAACAAGCCCCCGGGCCCAAAAGACAGGCTCTGAGTGTACGGGATGGGGGGGGGGTTGTCGCCTGCAGGGTCTCCTGCCCTCCCAGGGGTGATGCTGGCTCCAGGTTGTGATCCTGGTCGCCATCCCCGCTCCCCCATTCTGCCGCATCTGAACATGAGCCCCCATTCCCCCCCGCCCTGCCCACTGCAGTCTGCGCGCCCCCAGACGGCTCCCACGCTCTTCCAGATGGGCCTGAGCCTGGCGTTTGCAGATGCAGCTGTGGAATCCGCAAGTCCCAGGCTCTTGTAGCTCAGGGGCCACAGAACGTGAGCTAAGAAGGGGTCTTCTGCCCCGGGCTCCCCCAGCTGCTCCCTCCCTGAAGAGGTTAAGGGAGTGGGCGTGCGGAGAATGGAGGGTCATGGCCAGGGTCTCAACAGAGTGGGGTGCCCACATCCTGGAACCAGAGCCATGGCCTTCCGACCCAAGCTGTCCCCTGCGTTCTGGGACTCCAGGGCCTCAATTTGGAGAGGTTCCGCGGTGCTTCCAAGAGCCCCTTCCCTCCAGGGCCCCAACGGGCAGGAGGCATGACAGCGGGGGCAGGGGGATCCTGACTCTACCAGCAGGAGGGAGCCAGGCACACTGAGGCTGGAGCTGGGGACAGACCCCACAGCTGCCAACATGGTGGAGACTCAGCCGTGAGGACCAGGGGAGGACTGTGATGTGGTGAGCAGGTGCCACACAGAGAGGCAGAGCCAGGCGGCCTGCAGGCCAGGGCTGGGGTCCCGCGGGGAGGAGGCCGGCAGGGCTGGAGCAGTGGCCTCGCAGGGGACTGGGGGAGCTGCATGAGTCTCAGCGAGGAACAGTTAGTGCTTTCATCCCTGGTCCTCCCTTCACACATCTCAGCGGCAAATGTGTTCCTCACAACAGTCCGATATTCATTCTCCATGGTAAATAAGACACTTGTTCCCCCTCACAAAGCAGGCCACCGAGCAGTCTGGTCACCACTGTGAGCCTCGGCTGGTGGCCAGACACAGCCGAGCACTTTCTCCAGCTTCCTGCATGGGCTGCTGCATCCAGTCAGCTGCTACGGACTGTCATTCACTCAGCCATCCAGCCACCCAGCCATCCAGCAAGCCTTGATTGACTGAGCCCTGCTCCAGATGCTGGAGACGCAGCTGTGAGCAGGGGTGACGAAGCTGTGTCCCCAGAGGAGCTCACGGCCCCATGGGGAGGATGGCAGATAACCAAGTAGCTAAAAGACACAGGATAACGTCTCTGATCAGAGAAATGGCGCAGGACATGAAATGAGGCCCCGGGGCGTGGAGAGAGAGCACAGCCTGTGCGAGGCGGGAGTGTGGGGAGAATTATAGACAAGGTCAGAGAGGCGGTCTTGGAGCCCAGTCGGAGGGACCCCATGCACCATGAAAAGGGCTTTAGGGAAGGCCCCAGACCTGTCATGGGACCAAGTCCCAGCACCGTGCTGGGCACATTCACTCACAGCCTCTCTGGAGCTGACACCGGCTTGTTAGCCCCCTTGCGTGTGGGGGGAAACTGAGGCACAGGGAGGTGCCTGCCCACTTCCTTGCTGCTCACATCCACTGGCCGTGGCTCCTCCTCTCCCAGCAGACCAGCCCTCGGACATGTCCCCTTCTGGGACCCCTGTGGCTCAGAGGACCCTTTCTGTATCCTCCCAATGCATTGGCCCCAGCCCCCTGTCTTCTGTCATTCTGAAGGTCCCTGCAGCTAGACCTCCAAAGGGAACAGGAGAAGGGTGTTCTAAAACAGAGGAGACAGTGAACAGCCTGACTCTGAGTGTGGATGGCATGTTGGGGCACAGCGAGCAAGCAGATAGGTCCGGCATCATCTTGCTATTTTTTTTTTAAATCAACTCATTTATTAAAATGAATATATTTTGTGATGAAATTTTATGCTCCTATCTAAAACACCAGCATCACTTCCCATAAATAGAAAGTGACTGTAAAAATTCATGTAACAGTTGCCTGGGTGGCTCAGTCAGTTAAGCGTCTGCCTTCGGCTCAGGTCATGATCCCAGAGTCCTGGGATCGAGTCCCACATCAGGCTCCTTGCTCAGCAGGGAGCCTGCTTCTCCTTCTCCCTCCCCACCCACCATGAGCTCATGCAGGTGCTCTTTCTCTCTCTCTCTCTCTCTCTAGAATAAATAAAGTCTCTTAAAAAGATTTTCTTAAATCGGGACACCTGGGTGGCTCAATCGGCTAAGCCACTGCCTTCGCCTCAGGTCATGATCCCAGGGTCCTGGGATCGAGTCCCACATCTCTGCTGAGCAGAGAGCCCACTTCTCCCTCTCCCTCTGCCTGCCACTCTGCCTACTTGTGCTCTCTATCTCTCTGTCAAATAAATAAATAAAATCTAAAACAAAAAGATTTTCTTAAATTCATGTAACAAAAACAAATACTAATTTTTAAAAAGAATAAAATTAAGGAATAGAATATAAGCACCAGTGTTCTGGTTCTAGGTCAGTTCCTCTCTCCCTCTCCCCCTGAACACAGCTTAGAATCTGACTGAAGGCACGGAGCAGCTTTTTGGGGACTTGAGAAGCTAAGTCATCACAGACAGCCTGGGGAAGAAGAACAGAATTTGAGGCACCACCAAACTGACAGTGGGTTTACCATTTTCCCTCGGTGGGCGTTTAAAAACCACGGAGGGACCTTTGCACCCCAAGAGAGCTGCAGGGCAGACCCTCTGGTTCTGGCCCAAAGAGCAGGAAAGTGGTCTCTTATTACTTGGGCAGAATCTGGAAATATGCATTTTTAAAATATGCATTTTCTCCTGCTTCTTCAGACCCCAGCCCAGACACAGTCCCGGGGAGCCTTGCCTGGGCCCTACAAGAGCCTCCCTGCTAAATGAGGGGAAACTTCCTCTCCCTGCAGAGGAGCTGTTGTCCCCGCACAGGAGGCACCAGGAACCCACTGCTTTTCTCTTTCTCTCTCTCTCTCTCTGTCCTCCTACCCCTGGATGCAGGCATAGTCTTGGGGAGTGCACAGCAGAACGGGGTGAATTAAGCCCCAGCTTTCTGGCAGGCCGACCCAAAAGCGGAGCCCCAGGAAACTGCAAAATACCGCAGAAGTTTTAGAAAGGGGGGGCTCAGGAAAGCAAGAGTCCGATGTTGTTTATGACCTCAAATCATAGACAGCAAAAGTATATAAACAAGAATATATAATACATATTTAATCAAGAATATATAATTATTTTTAAAAAGAATATATAATTATGCAATTATTATATTTTATGTAACATATAAAATTTTTAATCAAAACATGCAAACAACAGCAGAAGAATCTCCAAACACTTAGACCTTAGACAGCACATGCAGAGAAGAGAGGAAGTCTCGGGGCGAATTTGAAAACATTTTGAAGGGAATGAGAATGAAAACATTACATTTGAATGTGAGAATTTGTGGGATGAGCCTAAAACAGTCCTTAGAAGAAACTGATAGCATCCAATTCTCACATGAGAAGGGAAAAAAGGTCTTACATGAATAATTACAAATTTCACCTTAAGAAGCTAGAAAAAAGGGCGGCTGGGTTGCTCAGTGAGTTAAGCCTCTGCCTTCAGCTCAGGGCATGATCTCGGGGTCCTGGGATCAAGCCCCACATCGGGCTCTCTGCTCAGTGGGGAGGGTGCCTCCCCCTCTCCCTCTGCCTGCCTCTCTGCCTACTTGTGATCTCTCTCTGTGTCAATAAATAAATAAAATCTTTAAAAAAAAAAGGCTAGAAAAAAAACGAGCAAAATCGACCCAAAGCAGGTGGAAGGAAGGAAGTAATAAAGATAAATGTCAAAATCAATGGCATTAAAAACACATCGTGGTCATGGGTTAGAATACTATCAACTCTCCCCAAATTCATCTACACGTTAACCGCAGTTCCGGTCAAAGTCCCAGTGGGGCTTTTTGGTAGATAGAGACAAGGTCATTCTGAACCATATATGGAAAGGCAGAGGATTCAGAATATCTTAAAACACCAACATGTGAGTAGCAATAAACATAAATCAGCTTGTGACCATACATGCCTGCAAAAAGGGACATCACTGATCAAAGGTCACTACTGAGAGGACTTCTGACTCTGTTGCTCAGGGTGGCACAGAGGGGAGGGATCCAAGTCAGGACGAGGGTTCCGTCCTCTGGCTCTGGGAACCCTCGGGGCTGGTGGCCAGTGTTTGAGCATGGAGTGCAAATATCCCCTCGCTGGGCCTCCATTTCCCCACCTTCTTGCCCAGCCCGATCGTCACCCGGCACTTTGAGAAACTTGGGGGTGGACGCCCAGCCTTTTCATCAGGCCTCCATGACCAGGTGACAGCAAACACACACTGTCCCAATGTGCAGGAAGCAGGCAGGGCTGCGAGCGTAAGCCAGGCTGTGGTTGATTTTGGACAGTCTTCGTGCCCTTGTGCAGACCAGAGCCAGACAGCCCCCTGTGAGATCTTTCCACCTAAGTCCTACAAGCCCCAGAGAGGGAAAGCGAAATGTCCAAGGTAACACAGCAGTGACAGGCACTCGGGTCATGCATGCATTCACCCACTGGGATGTGTTTCAGGTGTGTTTTGGGGAGCCCACCAAGCACAGATCAGGTGGATACGATCTCGTGGGGAGACAGAAGGATGAAGTAAGCTAACAGATGTGAGAACCTCAGGAGGGGCAATGAAGTGAGAAGATCTCCCTGGCGATGTGATATGGAGGGGCCACCAAAGGCAGGTCTGTGCAATGTGAGCTGAGAGGGTCACTTCCCACGCCAGCTGAGCACCCACAATGTAACTCCACCCTCACACCATCCACCTGGAGACAGGGTCAGACTCCATAGGTTAGGCGCTCCTTCCAGCCCACAGGGCTTCCCCCGACTCCCGCCACCCCTGACACCAGTCACAAGTCTGGCTTGTCACCTGTGCTTCTGATTGACTATACATCAGAGTTTCCCCTGACACCCCGCTGGGTTCAATTAATTTGTTAGAGTGGCTCTCAGGACTCAGAAAAACATTTACTTACATGTACCCGTTTATTATAAGAGTATGGGAAGGATGCCGATGAACAGCCAGATGGAGGAGTACATAGGGCAAGTCTGGGGAAAGTGGGGCAGCTTCCTTGCTCTGTGCAAGTACTTGACTCTCCCAGTCTCTGCGTGTTCACCAGCCTGGAGGCTCTCTGAACCCCGTCCTTCTGGGCTTTTGGGGAGATGGGCTTCATTATGTAAGGATGATTCACTAAATCACTGGCAGTTGGTTCACCTCCAGCCCCTCTCCCCTCCCCCAGAGGAGGGGGTGGGACTGAAAGTTCCAACCCTCCAATCACATGGTTGGCTCCACCTGTGAACAGCACCCCCCCCTCCTTCCTCACGTTTCAAAAGTCATCTCGTTAACATAACCAGGTGTGCTTGAAAGGGGTTTATTACGACTATCTCAACATCTGTATCCCTCTTACCACTTAGGAGAGTCAAATTTAGGATTCTAAACCCTGCTGAGCTTTCAGTCGTACTAGCAAGTGTGACGGTAAAGTGAGAACATTTCCAGACATGTAAGGTCTCAAAAATATTTTCCTAAATATCTCTTCTTAAGAGGCTATTGGAGGACATGCTTCATCAAAATGAAAGAATAAACCAAGAAGGATGAGGAGACAAGGTATGGGAAGAAGGAGACCCAACACAGGAGATGAGGAGGGAATCCCTTGGAGGATGAGGGAGTGCTCCCTGGAGGCAGCTCTGTGGCAGATGTGGAGGGAGCTGAGCCATCCCACAGCGGTGTGACCCCAGAGACAGGCGGGCATCATGAAGATCCCCCAATTCCATCGGGCCATCTCCTTAAACCAAGGACAGAGTGTCCAGAATGGCTTGGCCCAGATTCTCAGGAGGACTTGGCTTGTCTTGACCATGTGCTCCTGAGGGTCTCCCCGCTGATGCTCTGCTGAGCACATGCGTGTCCCTCACAGAAGTTCTCAGCTTTTCCCTGAGAGCAGGAGGCAGCCCCTTCCCCATGACCATACTTCTGCCACATGTCCAGTGCCTGGTCCACACAGTAGTCTTGCTGAGCGCCCCGGTGTGAAGAGCCCCGTGTTGCCCAAGCCTCACTGGTGACCTTGCTTGCTTGACCGTTGTCAATTCCCACAGAAGAGGAAGTCAGACCGTGCCTGAAGACTCTTTGTTCCATTCACCTCCTCCTAGAGCTTCTGTCCAGTGTATCTGCCCTCTGTTTTTCAAGACTAGGTTGTATATTGTCTGGGATAAATATGCAGGTAGAATTATAATGAGAAGCAAGGCAATAGCACAAAAGGATGGTCATCACCTAGAGTTGAGGGTTGAGAAGTCAACTTGATTTGGGAAGGTGCATAAGGTATTGATAATGCTTTTTATATTAGCCTGGGTATCAGTTCATAGATGTTCATTTAGTTATAATAATAAAAATTATTATTATCTAAATTATAGATGTGTTTATAGACTCTTTCATGTTTAATTTTCATAAAAGTATAGAGAGGAAAAAGTACCAAGGGAACATGTCTCTGGAGTGATCTCCCAACAAGGCCTGGCATTTACTCTGATTGGATAACCCCGGTCCCTGGTCAGGGGCAGGAGGAGGGGGTATTGTGCTGTCACTGGCCAGGACCCCAGTTAGTCCCCCACCCCACTCTAGCCAAGGTTCCAGCCAGTGGGGAGAAGGGGTTCCAGGAAGTCAGGAAGCATGATGGTTGGGAGCCTAAAACAAAACCCCTTCCCTGTGGTTCTGAGGAGCAGCTGGGCAGCATATTTTGATTCCTTGAAAGGACTGGCATCCTTCAGCCCAATGCCTCTCCTTACAGAAGTGTGTCCTCAGGAAATAATTGAGGCTATAGACCAAGAGTGAGTGACCATACGGGTTATGGAGCAGGAGTGAGTCTGACATTTCCCTCTTTGAAAAGCTCTATTTTCAGTTACCGGCCTGGGGTGGGTCTTGGTGCCATCAACCTGCACTTGGCAGATTGGCTGTGAGCTGGGCCCTGAGCTCTCAGAAACTGGAGCTTCCTGAGATCTAGAAGCAGCAGGCTCTGTCAGCAGGAGCTGAGGTCCATATGGCCCATAAAAATAACTCAGGCCAGCCAGTCCTCCCCTCTGTCTGTCAGGCCAAGCCTGTCAGGTGGCCTCCTAAAGGAAAGGCCAGGTGCCTTCCAGCCCAAACAAGCAGAACCCCTGGACTCAGGCCTAGGCGAGGCCCTAGTGCCTCCAGAGCACCCTTTCAGACACCAGGGAACAGAGAGGAGCCCTTCCCGGGACCCGAATTGGAATGAGAGGAGTGTTTTAGCCAGGCTTTGTTGGGGAGGGAGAAGTGGAGGACCACAGCATTTTGGGGCCCTGGACAGGACGCTGCTACTGCTCAGAGCAGCAGGGCATGAGTTGGCACCGTCCAGGGCCCTACCCAGAGTGGCCTGGGAGAGTGGAGAAGACCTTATCTATAGGCTGAGGTCTCTTCTTCAGCTGAGTCCATTAGGGGCTGCTCAGTGGGCTCCCTGCCTCCTAAAAGCCAGGCCATTTTGGGTTCCCGGTATGCAGTTGCCCTCCCTAAGCTCCTAGTCCCTGAGCCCAGCTCCCTTGGATTCAGTGACATGTGAGAACAAAAGACACATAAAGCAAGACATATGTTTTCTCTTGAACTGAAACCTCGGGGGCATAGTCCCCTGGGTCATAGTGCCTGGGTCAGGTGGCACAGGCATTTCATCCAAGACCCTTGGAAAAGGTCCTAAGTTCAGCTCCCACCAAGTTCAGCCCTCCCAAGGGCACAGGGACTGTCCCTATTCCTGCAGAAGCAGTCCTAAGCAAAGATGTCCATTGGGCTCTTTTAATAATGACCTGATGTGGCGGACGTTCCTGCCCCCTACCTGGGGAGCAAGTCTAATGCGGACCTAGCAAGGAAACCTGTAATTCAGTCTTCTTCTCAGGCTCCTGCAGGCTCTGCACAGATTGCCCAGATGAAAGCAAAGCTGGATGAGGCTGAAACATGGGCTCTGAAGAGAGCCAGCAGGACTGGAGTAGGCCCTTGTTCTCAGGACGGGGAAAGGAAAAGACCTGGGGTTTTCAGGACGCACACACAGAGCCAGGAGCTGTGTCACTCCAGCTCCTCCCAAAACACTGCAGGGGAACTAGGAACATCACTCTAGAAGGGCTCTCAGCTCAACCCCCAGAGCGTACTTGGCCCTGATTTGAAAGAGGAAACAATGTAAGATGCTTATTCTCACCAGCATTGTACTCTTTGTTTGTCCTGGAAAGTTCTGTCTAATGCATTATGACCAGAAAAATATGTGAGGTTTAAGCAGCAGAAAAGAAGAGATTAAATCACTATTAACTGTAGACATAGTTGTCTTCTGGAAAAACAAGACTGTTAGAACTAATGAGATCTAAACATCCAATAGCAGTGTCAGTTAAAGACATAGTGGGGACAGGAGGGTATCGGCAAAGACAGTGGGGCAGGAAGCAGGAAGACCCCACCACCAGCTAGACAGCTAACTGGCAGAGTCCATCTGATGTGACTGTCTGAGAACTCTGAGCCCAGTCCAAGGCTTTCAGCTTCAAAGGAAGGCTTGGAAAGTTTCGGTTCATTTTGGTCAATTTAAGCTCTTAACACAGTAGCGGCTTCCATCCTCCACCTGCCAGCCTCTTGGGAACAGCCATGCACGTGTTCCTGGAGTAGCTTACTCACAGCTGTGGGAGCCAAGGTGGGGAATAAGCACCTCATCCTGCAAATACTGGGGGGGGGGTGCTGACACTTATTGCTGTTTCTGGTCACAGAGGTGCAGATACAGAGGCAGGCCACCATGCTACGACCTGTACTGCCTGAAGAGGATTCCAGGAGATTCAAAGAGCCAGAGCCTGTTACTTCCTCCCTTCATTCTTCCTTTTCTCCTCTTTTGGGAGCCAGACATTTAAGGATTAGGATATTGAAAAGCAACCATATATACGAAGGAATTTAGAAAGTTATTGCACATGCCTACCTGCACAGCCAGGTGTAGGCTCAGAGAAGACCCAAAGGACCTTAAATTTATACCTCAGTCTGATCCTGGCACAGGGGCACCCTAAAACAATTAAAAAAAAACAGATACCCCTGCAGAAATCTGATTTCTAGAGTTACTGTTATAAGATTCAAACATCCCATTTTTAACAACAACGACAACAGCAGATCACAAGACCTACAAAGAAACAGAAAGGAATGGACTGGTAAGGAGGTGGGGGGAATTAATCAGAGAAGCCATCCCTAAGAAAGATGAGATGATGAACTGATTAGGCAAAGACTTTAAAACAACTGCCTCAAAGATGTTCAAAGAACCTAAGGTAAAGGTGGATAGTCAAGAAAACTATGTATGAACAAAATAGAAATATCAATAAAGAGATAAAAAACATAAGAAGCAACCCAAAAGAAAATTTTAGAGCAGAAAAATACAATCCCTAAAATGAGAAATTCACTAGAAGTTTCCAAAAGCAGATTTGATCAGGCATAAAAACCAGTGAACTTGAAGATAGGACAATTGAAATGATCGATTCTGAGGGACAAGGGGAAAAATTATTGAAAAAAAAATGAGCAGAACCTAAGGGATGTGTGGAACACCATTAAGCAGACCAACATACATGTCGTGAGAGTACCAGAAAGAGAGAGAGGAGGGGCAGGGAGGTTATTTGAAGAAATAATGGCTGAAAACTTCCCAAAGTTGATAAAAGACATGAATATAAACATACGAGAAGGTCAACAAGTTCCAAGTAGGATAAACTCAAAGAGACCCACGCTGAAACACATTATAATCAACTGTTGAAAGACAGAATCTTGAAAACAGCAAAAGAAAAGTGAATTGTCACATACAAGGAATCCTCAATAACATTATCAGCAAATTTCTTATCAGAAACCTTGGAGGCCAGAAGGCAGTGGGTTAATATAGTCAGAGTGTCAAAAGTAAAAAATTGTCGACCAAGAACCTTATATGCAGCAAAACTGTGCTTCAAGAATGAGGGATAAATTAAGACATTCTCAGATAGCATCATCCTTAATGATGAAAAACCGAAGGCTTTTCCACTAAGATCGGGAACAACACAAGGATGTCCACTTTTGTCACTGCTATCCAACACAGTACAAGAAGTTCTAGCCAACGCAAGAATAAATAAATAAAGCCACTCAAATCAGAAAGGTGGAAGTAAAATGAGTTCTTTGCCCATGATATGATCTTATATGTAGAAAATCCTAAATGGGTGTGCAACACACACACACACACACACACACAATCCCTATTGAACTAATTAACATTCATTTGGCAAAATAACAGGATATAAAATCAACACCAAAAAACCAGTTGTGTTTCTACACACTAACAATGAACAATCAAAAAAGGAAATAAAGCAATCCCACTTCCAAAAGCATCACAAAGAATAGACTTAGGAGCTTATAGTTAGGAATCAGCTCAGCCCAGGAAATGAAAGACTTACACAGTGAAAAGTATAAAACGTGGCTGAAAGAAATGAGAGAAGACACAGATAAATGGAAAGGCACCCTGTATTCGTGGGTTGGAAGACTTGATATTGCTAAGATGTCAATACTATCCAAAGCAATCTATAAATTTAATGCAGTCTCTATCAAAATTCCAATGGTGTTTTTTGCAGAAATAGAAACATCCATCCTGAAGTTCATATGGAATCTCAAAGGACCCTGAACAGCCACAGCAATCTTGGAAAAGAACAAAGTTAGAGGCACTACACTTCCTGGTTTACAGCAAAGCTACGGTAATCAAAACAGCGTGGTCCTGGCGTAAAGACAGGCACATGGGCCAATGGAATGGAATAGAGAGCCCAGAAACAAATCCCTGTGTATTGAGTCAAATGACTTTTCAACAAGAGTACCAAGACCATTCAGTGGAGAAAGGACGGTCTTTCAACAAATGGTGCTGGGAAAAGTGGATATCCACAGGTAAGATAATGAAGTTGGACACTTACCTAATACCACATACACAAAAATTAACTCAAAACACATTAAAGACCTAAACATAAGACCACACACTATAAAATTTCTGGACTAAAACAAAGCTTCATGACCTTGGTCAGTTCAACAACGAGCCAAGGGTTTGCATAGACATTTCTCCAAACATTATATATACAAGAGGCCAAAGAGCACAAGAAGATGCCCACCATCTCCAGTCACGAGCAAAATACAAAATCAGAATCAAGGTTCACAATGAGATGTCCCCTCACACCCTCATGGATGGCTGCTATCAAAAATACAAAAAACAAAACAAAACAAAAAAAACAGCGTTGGCCTGGGTGTAGAGCAACTGGAACTCTTTTCCATTTCCAGTAGGAGGGTGAAATAGGGAAATAATGCAGCTTGTGTGGACAATGGTATGACAAAGGCCGAAACTACTCAAATACCCACTGGCAGATGAAGTGATAGAGAAAACATAGGGTATGTGTGTGTATCCATATATATATATACCTATATATGTATATATTTGCTATACGATTCAGTCTTCAAAGAAAGGAAGGACATTCTGACCCACGCTACAGCATGCATGAACCTTGAGGACATGATGTGAAGTGAAATAAGCCAGTCACAAAAGGACAAACACCCTATGGTTCCGCTCACACAGGCACCTAGAACAGTCACATTCCTAGAAACAGGCCGTGGAACAGGGCTTGCCGGGGTGGGGGGGAGGGGAGGATGCAGTGTGATTGCTGAATGGATGTGGGGTTTTGGTTGGGGAAGATGAGAAGGTTCTGGAGATGGGGAGTGATGACGTTTGCACAACAATGTGAGCGTACTTGATGCCACTGAAATGTACCCTTGAAATGGTGACAATGGTAAATTTCACGTTAAGCATCGTTTCCCAGAATTTTTTAAAAAGAGGTAATGGGGAAGGGGTGATGGGATGAGAGTGTACAAATGTGTAAAATTCTGCTACCTATTCAGGCAAGGGCAGAAGGCTCCGATGGGGCATCGTGGGCGTACATTAGTCTGCAAGGGTAAATTGGCAACCAGTGATAGCTGCTCTCAGGGGCTCCAGCCCCGGGGCTGGAAGATCAGGGTAGAGGACAGTCCAGGCCACAGCCAGCCTGGAAACCCTGTTAAATCGAGGGAGCCCAGTGGACAAGTCCTTTTGGCCCAGAGCGCCACAAGCAGTTGGAATGACGACCTGTGTCATGGTTCCAGACCCTACGGGTAGCGCGCGCCCTTGGGGAGGGCTCACTGGTCTTGGCTGCCCTTTCTTCTCTGTGGCAGGCCCTGTGCTGGGTGCTTTGTGCACTTAATCTCGGGCTCCCCTCCAGAAATGGAAGAGGAGGGGTTCTTCTTCCCGTTCTCAGCACATGAAGGCACTTGAGAAGCCCAGGAGACTCTAAGCAACAAAGGGTCATCCTCTAGGGGCGTCCTCTGTCTCTGTCCCTTGGGCCAGGCCCCGCCCAGCGCCCAGCCAGGGATGATGCCTGGGAGCCCATCTCCTCTCCAGCCCCCAGGACACACCCTGCTGACCAGCCACGTGCTCATAGGTTCTCTATGGCTTTCCATTCTTTGCAGGCGTTTGAATGCCAAGAAGCACTACCAGGAACTGTGACAACAGAGCAGGGGTCAGAGACTGGCCACCTGGGAGCTAGAGATGTTTGTTCTAAATATGGTGTCCCACGCTGTGGCCCCCATGGTGGCTTTTTTTTTTAAATACGTTGAATTACCATCTTTAAAATCAGGGTCCCTGGGGTGCCTGCGTGGCTCAGTCGGTTGAGCATCTGACTCTTGATTTCGGCTCAGGTCATGATCTCAGGGTTGAGAGATGGAGCCCCGCATCTGGCTCCCGGGCGTGGAGCCTGCTTGAGATTCTCTCTCTCCCTCTCCCTCTGCTCCCCCCTCTAAGAAAAAGAATAATAAATAAATAAAATCAGGATACCAAGCATACAAGTCAGGAGACCTGGCATTCCTTAAACTTGGAAGGTCTGAGCATGTGGTCAGCCCCGTAGGAGTCCAGTGAGGCTGTGCTGCATTTGTGGTCACAGCTCTGGTCTGTCTCTAAGGACTTCAGCCTACGGGGAACCACAGGGCCCTTGCCAGCCTCTTGCCGGGTGTTTTTGTGTTGTCCAGTGAAGAGGACATTTAGATATTTGGGGTACACACATCTCTGTCAAACATTGGGGAATGAGAGAAAAGTTATCCTCTAGGTCTGTACCTTCCCTGTAATTCCACCTGGTCCAACACTTGTCCTTGAAGACATTTCCCCCTGTGCCGCATACAGGAGTTAGGCTTAGGCCACACGGTCCCAAGAAGTTGTCCAGTACTAGACCCCGGCGGCAGGTGGGCTCTGGGTCTGACAGCACGAAACCCCAGAAGGAAGGGTGCCCACCTGCAGGGTGGCTTTCCTGGGGCTGGGGGGTTGCCTCCCCCGCAGATGCAATGCGGCCTGGCTGCCTCGTTACTGGTAAGTGTCACGGGAGCCCCAGGACTTCCGGATGCTGGGCCTGGAGACCCAAACGCGAGACTGGTGAGCCTCATGGATGGGGACTAGGCAGCGGGAGTAGGGGATGTGAGCAGGGAAACTGAGGCAGAAGCTCATGCCTGGGGCAGGGGGCAGCTGTGACTCAGAAGCCAAGCTCTCCCAGGCCTGCCTCTTCAGGTCATGCCCCCCTTCGGGTGCGTTTTTTAGCGTGGCAGCGTCTGATTGGCCCAGCCTGGGCTAGTGTCCGCCCCTTGGCCAGGTGTGGGCGGAGCCTCCCTGATGGTCTCAGCATCAGGTCAGTATTCACGGGAAGACGTGGTTATTGCGGGAACACCTGCAAAGCCTGGTGTTCTGGCCACGAGGAAAGGAAATGGATGCCCAGGAGGCGGACCCAACAGATGGAGGCACCAGGAGGGTGGACTTGGGTCCAGAGCTAGGGTCTGAGCTGGGAAGGAGACATGGCATCCGGGGCTGGTGCCCACGGGCCAAACGCCATGTGTGCAAGGCTGGCCTGTCCCAGGAGGGGCCGAGGTAACCCCCGTCGCCAGCCAGCACATGCTTCTCTCCTCAGGCCCTGGGCACGGCTTGTCACGCGTCCGGAGTCTGCCCGCATCCCCTGGAGGGGAGGCTGTGGTTTGGGGACACCAGAATCAGGGCCAAGCGGGGCTGATGGAGAGGAACGGGGCCTGGGGCTCAGACATACCTGTGCTCAAGACCCAGCTCGGCCAGGTATTCAGCGCATGAGCTGGGCACCCGCCTTCCTCTACCTCATCTGAAGGATGGGAGGGCTATGGGCCGAGATGAGGGCTCAGCGTGCGGGGCCACGCCCGGGGGCTTCTCCTGCTGGAAGGCCCGCCTGTCGGCCCCATGCCCCCATGCAGCTGTGTCATCTCGGGCTCCTCTGTTCTCACCTGCCCCGCTGAGTCACTGGAACACCACGCACCTTGACGAGCACCCACTGTGTATGTGCGAGGTGGGGGCCCGACCCTGGGGTGCAGCAGCGAGTGAGCCAGGCCCCTCCTAGAGGACACGCGACGCAGGGAGACCCAGGCCAGCATGAGGTCTGGGGACTGGTAGGCCAGCAGGCGGGCAGGTCCAGTGTGTGCCTAGGCGTGGTAAGTGGCTCATCCTGGGGCAAGAGGCCCTCACCTGGACAGGTCAGAGAGTGGCCTTTGCAGTTCCCGAGGCAGAGAGTGGCTGGGCCTCTCTCGGTCATACACCAGCACAAGGCACTGGCGCCCCCCAGTGGTCTCGTCCCAAGATGAACAGGTCCGTGAGCCCACCACCCACTGCAGCCCAGGGATTTGTCCAGGTGTCCCTGGGGCCTGTCATCCTTGAGACCTTGTGTGGTGACTGAGCTTGAACGCACAACACTAAATCCCAACAACAGGGACAGCAGAGTGGCGGAAGGCACAGCAAGGACACCCTTTTCCGTGCTGCCATGTACTCTTACCCGCTCCAATGAGCAGATCGTGCTCTGTGTGCAGTTTTCTCTCCCGAACCACTGAGCCTTCTTCACCACCATCCCAATGACAGCAGACGCACCTCACTGACAGGTGCACAGGAACGTCCTTGCTGATCTCCTCTTGGCCATCTGTGGCGATCTGGATTTTGTTCCTGCTTACAGTTCCTGCCGAAGCAAACCCCTTCGTCTTTTCCTCTGTAGATGATTTCCTTGGGATACGTTTCCAAGGATTTGATTGAGGTGCATGGAACTAGATCGTGCATGATTCAAAGGGGCCGTGAGTAGGCACACCGCTGCCCGGCCATGTATAAAGGGCTGCTCCAACACACCTGATCACACCAGTTGTTTCATGAAGTCTTGTTCACGTAACGAGGGTAAAGCAGAAGCCTACCGGGGTCCTACTGTGCCCGCATCTGCCCATACACACAGAGCCCCATGCCCCGAGCAAGGCAGAAAGAGCGAGAACTTGAAACCGTTCTTCAGAGGACACAGGCAGAGCTGCCGGCTGGTCCCGCAGTGTCCCCATTTGTGGTGAGTCCCTCGGGCTCAGATCCTGTCTATGCCCCACCCCGGGCCCCCAGTCCGT
This sequence comes from Ailurus styani, assembly GCA_002007465.1. Taxonomy (NCBI): domain Eukaryota; kingdom Metazoa; phylum Chordata; class Mammalia; order Carnivora; family Ailuridae; genus Ailurus; species Ailurus styani. Next base: position 1,071,874 of record LNAC01000450.1, on the reverse strand, counting down.
GTACACCATGCAGGCTGTGTTTGCAAAAACACAGACTGGAAGGCTTACTGGTGATTTCAAAGACTTTCAAGGGGAAACTGGGATGATAAAGAATTTTCCCCATCATCACTGGCTTCTTTTTTAAAAATCGTGGTAAAATACACACTACATAAAATCTACCATCGTAGCCATTTTTAAGGGTTCAGTTCAGTGGTAGTAAATGCATTCGTATTATTGAGCCAGCCTCCCCACCGTCCATCCCCATCACCCTTCACAGCTTGTGAAACTGAAATTCTATCCCCGTTACACACTAACTCCCCCCTACCCCCAGCCCCTGGCCACCACCATCCACTCTCTATGAATGGGACTACGCTAACACCTCCTGTAAGTGCAATCATGCAGTATTTGTCCTTCTGTGGCCGGCCTGTCTCATTTAGCCTACTCCCCTCAAGCTTCATCCACAGTGTAGCCTGTGTCAGGATTCCCTTCCTTTTTACGGCTGAATAATATTCCATTGTAAGGATAGCCCACATTTCATTTATCCATTCATCCGTCAATGGACCCTTGAACTACTTCATTGTCGGCTTTTAAAAATTGCCCCTGGCGAGGCACCTGTGTGGCTCAGTGTGCTAAGCATCTGCCTTCAGCTTGGGTGGTGATCCCAGGGTCCTGGGCAGGAAGCCTGCTTCTAAGCCCTCTGCCTGCTCTACCCACAGCTTCCCCTGCTTGTTCTCTCTCTCTCTCTCTCCCTCTCTCTCTCTCTCTGACAAATAAATAAATAAATNTCTCTCTCTCTCTCTCTCTCTCTCTCTCTCTCTCTGACAAATAAATAAATAAATAAAATCTTAAAACTAAAAATTACCCTTGGACATCCAAACCTTAGAGTACCGTGAGACCATTTTAAAAAATATGTAAAAAGAACAAAGACACTCTGTCTCACCTTGCGAAGCTCACCAAAATACATTGTTAGCGAAAAGAGCACAGGAGAATGTGCNTCTCTCTCTCTGACAAATAAATAAATAAATAAAATCTTAAAAATAAAAATTACCCTTGGACATCCAAACCTTAGAGTACCGTGAGACCATTTTTAAAAATATGTAAAAAGAACAAAGACACTCTGTCTCACCTTGCGAAGCTCCCCAAAATACATTGTTAGCGAAAAGAGCACAGGAGAATGTGTACAATATACTGATAAGGACAGAAAAGGGAGAGTGTGTATTTCTATTTCTTTGTCCTTGCATAAGGAAGCTCTGAAAAGATAGGAGACTAATACAAGCGGTTTCTTATGGGATGGGGGCATATGGGGGGGCCTCTATCTTCAGGTAGCTTTGTTTTTGCACAACAGGCATGCGATGACCCCACCACCCTGCATGCTCCCTGATCCCCTGCTTGGTTGATCACTACTATCTCTCCAGGGTGATGGCCTGGCACCCGCCCCCTAAGCACACACTCCCATAATCACAGCATGCTGCCCCCTCCCCCACCCCAGCTTGGCTGAGTTTTCGCACACACTGAGCCCTTTGGCCTGTCAAGTCCAGAGACCGCAGCAGGAAGACAAGCCCATCCATGGAGACCCAGCTGGGAACACCATGGGTAGCTGGAGGCCGGAGGGTGACACCGGCAGGCTGCCCGCTCTTTGGGCATCCTTGGGGGTGGCAATGGTTCTGGTCCCCAGCCCCACTGCAATCTCCAGCATGGGCCTGTTGCTCCAGAGCAGGACTGAGTCTGAGCTCACCCCCCTCCCCATGTGCCCAGTGTCCCAGTACCCCAGCGGCAGGCCAGGTCGGGAGGTGTTCTGGGGGCCTCCCAGCTCCTCTCTTGAAGTGGTAGCATCCTGGCCTCCCCAGAGAGGCTTCTCCCACACTGTCCGCAGAGAGGTTTCCAGAATCACCTCCACCCGAGCAACTGGCTCCTCTTTCAGGAAACTGGACTAGGATCCGGGGCAGCCCCAACACTGCCGAGAGAAGATGTCAGATGTCCAGCAGGAGAGACCACACTTTGGCAGCCTCGCCCATGTTCTGTCTTGTGGAGTTAGGCTCAGACTCTGCGCTCTGGGCATGAGGCAGAGCTGGAGTCACCCCCAGAGCTGCCCACTACTACCCAGTGAACGCCGGCAGGCCTCCCCCCTGCGCGCCCAAGTGCACAGCGGCCTCCCCACCAGGGTGGCAGGGGGGTGGTTTGGTGACATTGTACAGTTTCGTCAGCTGAGAACTGAACACTTCCAGCTTTGGACTCACTGCCACAAGTGCCCTGAAGTTTTAGTTTGGGAAGACTTGCCCTCGGGGATACATGGAAGAACCAGGGAGAGGAGACACAGGTCCACAGCCCGTGTTTGGAGGTGCACCTGCTGTGGGCCAGACGCTTGACTCAGTGCTGGCTCTGAGTGTGGGCCCTGAGCCGGCTGGAGCCCACCAAAACCTTTAACCAGGTTGGTCACCATACCAACAGCCACAAGGGACCTTCCTCTGTACCCAGCACCTAGCCTGGGGGGGAGGGGTCACTGTGGGGAAGAAGGGAAGGCTTCATGGAGGAGGAGGCATTTTAGCCCTGTCCAGAGGGATGGATAGGTGAACACGGTGTGAGAGCCTTCCCATGGGTGAACAGCTGGTTGGGTCAGTGGGTTTGACTCTCAAAGAGCCTGGAGTGCCAGGCTACGGAGGGGCACCTGAGAGAACCCCAGCCCACACAGGCTCGCTCAGCAGAAGCTCCCACAGCAGCTTCCCCCCACGAACGCAGGAATGGGCCCTGGCGCCTGGTGAGCCACGATGGTCCCAACAGTGCCATTCTGCCAGCTCAGGGACTCCAGGGGGGAAGAGAGCTTCTGAGTGCACAGACGTTCTGGGATCGCATCTGAGCCCTCCAGTTTGGATCAGGGCCACCCTTGAACTTATAGTCTATGTGGACACGGGCAGGGACAATCTGGGAATAGTCTAAGCTGTGTCCAAAGCAACTTTCCCTGGGAGTAGGAGCGAAGAGTCAGTCCCTAAGTGGCTTAGACCAAGAGTAGAGGAGGGTTGGTCTCTGAGGGATGCCACGCTGGGGAGTGGGGATCACTGGCAGTCCTCCCAGGACGTGATTGATCACTGGGCTTGGGTGGGCCCCAAAGCACCTGAGGAGGCAAGGTCCACCCAGCCAGGAGCCAAGAGGACCGGTGTGCCCCCAATCCAGGTGTGCCCCCAATCCAGGTGTGCCCCCAATCCAGGTGTGCCCCCAATCCAGGTGTGCCTAACTACTCCTTTTACTGCAGACAGGCATGCCCCGGACCCTGAGTGCCTCCGACATGGTCACCCCCGGCAGCCTTGGCCCACCCCCCACCGAGCCCACAGATGGCGAGCAGGCTGGACACCCCCTCCTGGATGGGGCTCCCTCGTCAGCCTCCCTGGACACCCTGATCCAGCATCTGGTGCCCACGACCGACTACTACCCCGAGGTGGGTGACCCACCCAGGGGGGAGGAGGGGCAGCAGAGCGGGCTCCCTTCCGCCACGCATGGGGGAGACGCTAGGGCTGGGGCTGGTCTTGGACCCGAGGGCACAGCCCTGCCATGCCTTTGTGAGCACAAGCTGCCTTTCTCTGTGTCCCCCCAGAAAGCCTACATCTTCACCTTTCTTCTGAGCTCCCGCCTCTTCATCGAGCCCCGGGAGCTCCTGGCCCGGGTTTGCCACCTGTGCATTGAGCAGCAGCAGCTGGACCAGCCGGTGCTGGACAAGGTGAGGGGCAGGACAGGGGCCCTCCTGTGTACAGGCACTCTCCTGGCATGCCCTCACACATCCACCTCTTGGAGTGACAGTGATGGTCCCCGTTCTCCTGGGCAGGAGCCCACAAGGGTTTCTGACTTGTCCGGGGCCCAGAGCTAGAAGGGACGGAATTGGAACCTTTAACCAGCTGCTGTTTTCCACTGCCCCGTGAGAGCCCCTGAGCTCACGGCACACCCAGACCCAGGACCCCAGAGCCGCATCAGTAGGACCCTTGTCATCTGGGATGACCCTTTGGCATCTGCCCTCAGCAAACTCCGTTCCGCCCTCCCTTCCTCTGTGGGGTCCGCCAATGGCCTAGCTTTCCTCTGTCCCGGCGAGATCCAGCAGGCTGTCTCTTTACAGGTGTGTCCATCGGGCTCTGTTGTTACAGAGATAGAAGCCCAAATACAACTGGCCTAAGACAAAGGGACTTTCCTTGGCTCACGGAACTGCAAAGTCACCAAGTACCCCTGGCTCCCGGGCCTCAAATGACCCCCATGGAAACGTGGTCTTTCTCCCTCCAACGCTCTGCTCCGTTTTTCTCGGGGCCAGCCTCACCCTCACTCCCACAGGTTCTCCCTGCCCGGTGACAGGTGGCCTCTGCCACTCCAGAGTCACCATCTACTCTTCCCAATTCCAGTGGAAACGGCAAGTCACATTCTAAATATGTCCCAAGGAAAGCCCCGAGCTCATTAGTTTAGCTTAGGGCGACATGCCCATCTGTGAGCCAGTCACAGATGGGGGTTGTGCCATGTTCTCATTGGCCAGCACTGATCGGGGCCCCTGCCGCCGGGGGCCTGAGGCAAGGTAAGCTGCCCCTGAAGCCCAAGGGCTGCGAATGAGGGAGACGGAAACCCCTAAAGCAAATGAGATGTTGTCACCACAGAGAGGGAGACGGGGTGCCCAGCAGGCAAAAACAACAGAAGCTCCTGCCCCAAATGTGTGTCTGTCCCTCTCTGTTCCCTGTGGTCCGGCCCCCATCCCGGGCGGCGTCCCTTCCGCCAGACACAGAGAAGGCACCAGGCATACTTCCCTTGGCCACCAGGGGCGCTCCCGGGCTAGCCCGACCCCAGCCCCCCATGTGCAGTGCGTGGCTGACGCAGTGGCTGATGGGATGGCGCCTCGAGACGCCCTTCACCTCGTGCAGACGCTCCTTGGCTTGTCTTGCAGGCCCGGGTCCGGAAGTTTGGCCCCAAACTGCTCCAGTTGTTGGCCGAATGGACGGAGACATTCCCGCGGGACTTCCAGGAGGAGTCAACCATTGGGCACCTGAAGGACGTGATGGGCCGCATTGCCCCCTGTGACGAGGTAGGCAAGCCTAGCGCCAGTCCTACACCCTGCCTGCACCCCTGCACCCGGGGCCTGAGCCTGCTCCCGGGGCCAACCTCAGGACCCTCGTCTCCCCATGTGTACACTGCAGCCCCTCTAAAATCAGCCCCTTTCCGCCCCATCGGGAACTCGGGCCCCGCGGAGCTGGCAGGGAAGCCAGGCCTTTGGTTCCAGGCCTACTGACCTCGTTCCTGCCCTGTGCGCATACATGGCATCAGGTGGCAGGCAAGGAAGGACCCACTCGGGCTCTTGCGACCAGGCCCTTGGTCAGTGACCCCTTAGGCTGGCTTGGAGGGCCCCGGTTAGGGCAGAGGAGGAAAGCTCCACCCCCCCCCCATAGCTAAGACCGCATCCCAAAGGAAAGACAGCCCTTGTGGCTTGGAAGGCAGCTCGCAGGGTAGGCATCAGGTACCCCACACCCTGCCCTCTTCCCCCAGCTGCATTACTCTGGGGGAGACGCTTAAAGGTTAAAGGAGAACAAAACCCCCCACCTCTCAGGATTAGGGTCAGAGTACAGAGAAGGACCCCTCAAAGGAGAGGGAGGTCTTCTGGTACACTTAGAAGGGGCAGGTTTATCGGAAGCTCCAGAATGATTCTGTGGCCAGTACTGATGCTGTTTTCCCTAGGAGAGAACGTTTCGGGGAATGCAATGTTCAGTTGCCTGCTGGGGGGAGGCTGAATGTGGCAAACTGGTAGCTAGTCATGTGCCTCAAAGTGGGTCTGGACATGGCAGAGCCCAGCGCTTGTGAAACAAAGGAAAACTGCCAAGGCGGAATGGGCAATAGGGAGCCAAAAAGCAGAGAGGGAGACCTTGCCTGTGGGCCCGTCACATAGTAGACAAGTGACTTAGCCACTCCGAGAGCTCGGTGAGATGAAGGTCATCTTTTCCTCCTCCTCCTCCACCTCCTCCTCTGCGTATCCTTATCCACCTGGGGATCCTGACATTTGGCTTAGGATGCAGCAGGAGATGGGGTCAGAGAAGGCTCTGCGATTGGATGAATCAGGAGGGGTGGGTAGAAGCAGGGAGGGAGATGCTGGCTGACTGGATGGTTAGATAGTTGGCTACCTTGATGGATGGGTGGAGGGGGGAAGATAGATGTTGGGTGTTCTGATAGGCAGATGGATTTTTTGGTGTTAGTGGTTGTGGAAAGATTGACGGGTAGGTGGGTAGGTGGATGGATGAATATGGATGGGATGGATGGGTGAATGAATGAGTGAATAAGGATGGATGGATAGATGGTTANTGGTTGTGGAAAGATTGACGGGTAGGTGGGTAGGTGGATGGATGAATATGGATGGGATGGATCGGTGAATGAATGAGTGAATAAGGATGGATGGATAGATGGTTGGATGGATGGATGGATGGATGGATGGATGGATGGATGGATGGATGGATGGATGGGTAGATGAGTAGATGAATGGATGGGTGGATGGATGGGTAGATGGGTGGGTGGAGGGATGGAGAGGTGGTATATGGGGAGTGGATGGGGGGATGGATGGGTGATGGGATGGATAGGTAGGTGGATGAGTGAGTGGCAAATATTAGGAAGGAAAAAGAAAAGACAGATGAGTGAAGTGATGGATCTGGAGGGTGGGGACTATATAAAAGGGGAGATGGGTAATAACAGATGGGTGGATGCATGGATGGACAGATGGACGGATGGACGGATGGACGGACGGACGGATGGTTGGGTGGATGGGTGGATGGATGGATGGAGTGGAGCGTTCTCAGGAGAATGAGAGCCCAGTCTCCTGCTTCAGTCCCCTCTCCCCAGGAGGTATCCAGCAGATTGAGATCCAAACCACTGACAAGACAGAATCATCCACCCTTGTCAGGCTTGCCTCTGCCATTGGCGAAGCCATTTCCAAGGCAGACCCTGTCCTTCCGACTGGAGTGGTGGGGATGGGTTTAAGTCCTGGGCTGGTTTCCAAGGGAAACCAGGCCTCCTCGCCAGCCCCCTGAGAAGCTGTCAGGCCTGCCACCAGGGCCGTGCTGGGAAATCTTTTCTCACCACCCCGTGGATGAGAAATGAGTGAGGCCTAGGAATGACTGTTGAGAGCAGCCATCCCACAGGTGTAGGTTTTCAGAGAAGACATAATTCATCTGAGGCATTCTCATTCCTTACCTTGGGATCCAGTTAGGTGTGCTAAGCGGTGTGGGCTGAAACAGGGGTGCTTCCTTGTGTCTTTGAGATCCCCAAGCTGCCCTTGCCCAGAAAGCAGCCGCTCCAAAGGGCACGTCCTCTGGGCGCTGCCTCCCCTCCCACTGGAGGCTGGAGGTGGACTGTGGGTTACTCCCCTCCCAGGACAGACAGGCAGGGGCTCGACCTGGAAAGAAGCTGGTGACAGGTCTAATCAGGTAGGGCCACGGGAGTCCTCAGAGCCTGGGGTCTGAATCAGACCACCTGAGCCCACTCAGATCCCGGCTCAGAAACCACAGCTGTGTGACCTCGAGCAAGGTGCTTCACCTCTCTGAGCTTCAGTCTTCATTAGCAAAACAGGATAATTGTCGCCACCATACAACTTTGCAGCAAAGAGTCCCTGAAGTCACATGTGTTCTTATCTCGGCACTTGGTCCATGTGAGGTGTGATGGGGAACAAATGATTTCCAAAATTCAGGTGTATGGGGCTTATTTTTAACTGGTATGGAGTTTTTATTGTGGAACATTTTAAGCATGCACAAACACAGAGAACAACCCTGGACTCCCACGTATGCATCACCTAGGCTCAACAATTATCAACATTTTGCCAGATTCACTTCTCCTCTCCCTTCCCACACGTCCCCCTCCCTCCAAATTATTTTTAAACATTATATCTTTGGCTCCAAAAATATTTCAGCATTTTCCCCGTAAAAGATTTCTCACACAGGGACCAGATCAAATGATACAAAGTGCCATGCCCAAATCAGCTAAATGAGCACGAGTGTTTTCAGAGCTGTGTGTCTTTGGACCAGTTCCTTAACCTCTCTGAGCCCTCACTGTCTTTCTATAAAGAGGGAGGGTGATAAGGGCTGTGAGATAACAGCGGGGCTCAGGGAAGGAGAGGAAACTGCAAAGGGCCAGGGCCAAGGGGTCTTCCCCATCAGAAGGCCGGGAAAGGTGACACGGTCCTCTCACTCGCTGCTCCCTCTCCCAAGCCCTCTTGATCTCCCTGCACGGCCCACCACCCCTCAGCATCTGGGAACAAAAGGCCACAGAGGAGCTGAGAAGGCCCTTCTCCATGACCGAACATGGCCACTGCATCGAGATACCCACCACCCCATGCCAGGCAGGGACCCTGCCGTGGAGGGGCTGCCTGTAGGTTGGACTCAGCAGTGTTGCCTCAGGGAGGACAGTGCTGAGGCTGAGGGGGGCACCCAAGGGAGGCCCAGAGGTCACAGCTGCAGTAAAGGGCAGCTGCAGAGGAAGCTGATACCATGGGCCCTCCCGGGGATGGTCTTGCTTTTCCATTTCCACGACTGTCTGCTAGCCTGACCCTCTTGCCCTCGGAGGCTCCCCATACCCTACCCCCCAAGGGCACAGGGGCGGGAAGCTAACGTGGAGAACACACTGGTGCCTGCCCACACAGGGGGGGCTGAGCCCATTGCAACGTGGCCTGGGCCAGCTCAGGTGGGATTTTCAAGAACTCCAAAGAATAGAGGCCCTTGACTGTCCAACCAGAGATGAGTTCTAACCATGAATGGCCAGGAGGCACCTGGAGAGCCACAGTCTTCACCGTAGGACACCTCTGTACTTGAAACCCAACTCCGTGTACGTGACGGGTGGCTCCGTGGAAATGGACAGCATCACCCTGCTATGAGGGATGGAGCTCTGCCGTGCTTGGCATGCCCCCCCTTCCCCCCCGCCCCCGCCACCGTGCTCTGGACCGTGCATTCCTGGCAGGGACAAGGGACAGCCTCAGCATTCTCAGAGCTCGGTCTCTCGGTCTGCTCACACGTACCTAGATCTCTCCGCCTCTGTCCACAAGGGTGTTGGACTCATGAGAAAATGAGAGAGGAACCAGCACACACCATCCCCCTCTTCAGAGTGGGGTGCAGAATATTCGGGAAGGAACAGATGAGCTTGAGGTTAACACTGCCGGGTGAATTCTAAAGGAGTTAGCAAGCAGAAAATGATCATCATTGGGAGTGAACATATCGGTTCAGTAGGAACAAGTCTTGTGAAATCATCTGCGTATCTTTAAAATAGGGGAAGCCCATGGTTCTGTCAGACTCTAGGCACAGACAGGCTTGCGCCGGGACTTCAGGAGGGCTCTGCAGTCTACGCCGGCGAGACCGGCCGGCTAGAATCAAGTGCAGGCCACCTTCATCAGCACATCATGTGTGTGAGCCTCTCCTGTGTCCTTCTTGCTGGGGACGAGCAAACAGTGGCCCCGTGTAATCTTCACGGAGCAGGTAGTGCAGAGAGGAGAGACACAATCACCCGATCGAGGCTTGGCCAAGGGTGGGAAGGAAGCCCAGTGCTCTGAGGTCGCAAGCATGAGAACATGCAAGAGAGAAGGGTGCACAGGCCTTCCCGGGGTCTCGGGGTGAGGGCCAGGGGAAGGGGCCAAAGGGATGGAGGAGTGGCCTGACTCTGGAGCACTGAGAAGGGGGACAGGGCCATGTGGAGGCCATCGAGTGTGGCCAGAGCTGACCTCAGGACCCCCAAGCCCCACAGCGCTTCTGTCTTTGCAAAGGCACTGGGATGCAAAGGTTAGACGTGCATTTTCAACAGACCACTCTGGCTGCAGAGAGTGGAGAGAGCCCGGCCGGGAAGCAGGGGGCCCTCCGAGGGCCTGCACCACAGAGACAAAGCATGCAGATCTCAGAAAGCAAAATCGGGAGGGTTGGTGATGGCCAGAAGGGGTGTGCGGGAGATGGTGCTTGAGGATGGCCCCAGGCCTATGCGCCGGATGCGGTGCTCCAGTCCATCCAGTCGCTGAGAGAGGGCTATGGGCAGAGGAGGCACCTCTGGGCAAGGGGAGCGAGATGGCCCCTTGCACACGTTGGGTCGAGGTGGCCCCTTGGCCGTGGGGCTCTGGAGATCCGAGAAGAAGCTGCACTGTGAGATGGATGTTCACACAAACACTGAGTGATGCTCTGGACATGACCCAGCGTGCCCAGGACCAAGGGACAGACTGAAGGGGAGGGGTCCCAGACGGAG
>LNAC01000450.1:1001609-1061434 GCA_002007465.1 Ailurus styani | reverse complement strand
GGGGGGGGCAGGGGGCGGGGGCGGCGATCTCCAGCATGGAAGGATGGTGCAGATGAGCCTGCCAACAGCCCAAGGCAGGAGGAACCGGAGGCAGACACAGCCTGAGAGAGGGCCCCAGGCTTCGCCGGCAGGCTGAGTGAGGAGAGAGATGGGGGGGGCCGGTGTGGCTGTCAGGGCTCACAGGATGAACCCAGTTCCCGCGAAGACCTGGTCGGCAGCATGCTGACCACACTCCTGGACCCTGCAGAGCTAAGAGGGGCTCTTTCTTCCACAGTGGGGCAGTAAACAGCCCCGGCCATCTCCCCCAGTGGCCCCAGAGGGAAGTCACATAGGGTGACCTGGGCCAGTACTGCTGGGGCACAGATAGGCCTCTCTGAGTCAGGAGAGTGGAGGGACCCCCAGGACTGGGGGTGAGGAGGGGTGCAGAGCCCATTCCACGTTTCCCTCCTTTCTCCCTGCCTCTGTCTCCCTGGCAGTGTGCACCCCAGCCTGCCCCATTGCACAGAGAGCGGAGGCAGCCCCAGACCCCGGTCGCCCTCCCTGACAGGTGCCCTTCTCAGCTCCCACTGGTCATCCTGCAGCCTTCGCCCGCCACCCTGGGCTGGGTCCCACGTCAGGGCGGACACGGCAGCAGGCACGGCCAGCCACAGCTCACGTCCCGGCCTGCCTAGATACGCAGAGATGGGTATTCGGGCGTGAGCTCCTCTCTTCCCGCCTCCCCTCCAGGCATACCGAAAGAGGATGCAGCAGCTCCTGCAGGCTCTGCACCAGAAGCTGGCTGCCCAGGGCCAGGGCCCGGAAGGCCTGCTGGGGGCCGACAAGCCCATCTCCTACAGGACCAAGCCGCCCGCCTCCATCCATCGGGAGCTCCTCGGCGTCTGCAGTGACCCCTACACTCTGGCCCAGCAGCTCACCCACGTGGAGCTGGTGAGCAGGCCTGGGCCCTCCTCTAGCCAGACCCAGAGCCGGGAACAACTGAGAACTGGCCATCCCAGGCCCCCCGCCTTGTGCCCACATAACCCAGGGCTTGAGCCTGTCATGGCAGGGCCAGCCAGGCACCTCCAGGATGCCCTGGCTCTGGGACGGTCTCTCGCCTTTCCAGCAGGAGGGGAAGGGCCTGCCCAGCTTGGAGCCCAGGCCTGCATGAGAGTCTGGGCCCGGGACAGAGGAATTGGGTTCACATACTGGCTCTGCCACCACCTGCTGTGTGAGCTTCCCATCAGGAGCACCTTCCCTACCAGGGCCTCAGTTTCCCTGTCTAGGACTCCCAGACACACTGCACCCACCCTAGCCTTCCGGAGAAGTCCAGATAGGAGTCCAGACCCCAGCCTGGCCTCCAGCATATTGGATTCCCTGTAGACGCAGAGGCCGAGGGTCCTGCCCCCAAGAGAGGGGAGGTGGGGCCGTAGGTTTCTTCTCTTTTAAACCTCTACCATTTATGGCTCCCTAGCTGCTTTCTGGCACTGTACTCAGAACTTAACGCGCACCATCTCATTTCATCTTCCCACACCGTGCCAGGGAGGTGCTATTATTATTCCCTTTGCACCAATGAGGAAACTGAGGCCCAGAGAGGTTAAGAGACTTGCCTGAATTCACACAGTAGAAGGGACCGAGCCAGGATTTGAGTCTGACACAGACTCAAAACTAGTCACCCAGTTTTGAGCCTGGTTTCACGCCCTATGGGGACCTTGCCTCCTGCCCAACATGAGTTTCGGCAGCCCCCGGGCATGGGAAAAGAGGGGTGCCTCCTTCAGGATGGTTTAAAGCCCTGTGACAGCCCTGAATGGGGTTGTGGAGCCCTGAGGAGAAGGGCAGGTGTCCAGAGACTGTCCTGGGGTGGGCTAAGAGGCAGGGAGCCCACAGGAGCACCATGCCAGGCCCTGGGTGGACACCCCCTCCCCACATCTTTACCCCCTTTCCCGACTCCTGTTCTCCTTTCTGGTGCAGGAACGGCTACGGCACATCGGGCCTGAGGAGTTTGTCCAGGCTTTTGTGAACAAGGACCCTTTGGCCAGCACAAAGGTAGAAGGCCCTTGGACAGGCGTCCCACCAGCGAACCCCGCCCAGCGGTCCCTGTGGGGAATGCCACGAATGTCAGCTGGGCGAGCTTCGGAGGGGCCCAGAGCAGAGCCAATGGGCTTTGAGGGGCTGCGTCCACTCCACCCCTGCCCTTCCAGCCCAACGACCCTGAGTCCTAGGAAAGCCAGCCGGTTACACCCCCCTCCCCAAGAGAGGGCGGAGGGTAGAGGTGGGGGCGGAGCCGAGGCCCGGGCTGGGGAGGAGAGTGGAGCGCGCCCCAGGCTTTCTAGACCCGCAAGCTCTCCCACCGCGTTTCGGTGGGCGCTGGTGCCCTCCAGCGGCCACCTGGGGTAGTGCGCGCTAGTGCGCGCCGCCCGGGAAAGAATGAGGGCTCCTCCCTCTACGTGATGCGGTGTCCACGGACTGTGGACAGCGCCCACACACGGGAGTTCGGGTTTGCCCCTCCTCTGTCAGAGCCCAACTAGTAGGGTGCCTGGTGCTTATCAGCGAGGTGCGGTTCGAATCAGACCTGGAAACGTTGTTGTCTTCTGCCTTCTGGCATAATAAAAGAAGAGCGACTAAATACGAATGCATTTTCACCTCTCGAATAAATGAAGATGAAACTTCGAGGGTGTGTAGGGAAAGACACACTCTCATACATGACTGATGGGGGGCTGGCACAGTCGTTTGGGGGGCAGTTCGACAATAGTATCAGTGCTTGAAATGTATACCCTTGACCTCAACTTTACACACCTAATAATTTCTCCCACCGGTTTACACACCTGTGTACACGTAGAGATATTTGGGACGCTATGGACGTCTCCGCCAAAGGCTGGAAGCAACGTAGCTTATCACCTGTGGGGGCTGGACTACAAATTACGGGAGGTCCACACAGGGAATGCTCTGCATCTATTACAAAGAATAAGAGTGGTTTTGCCCCTCCTAGGGGAATGGAAGTAGAGAATGATCACCCAGATCCACCATAGAAAAAAAACGAGAGCGAAGAGCAGTCGAAGGGGATGTGGCCATTTGGGAGCCCTGCATGAGGGCGGGGGTTGGGGTAGGAAGGAGGCTTGGCCACTCTCAGCGGGTTGTTTTTGAGGTTTGGTTTTGGTTATGGGTTTGGTTTTTGGCCATCTCCAAGAATTACTTTTTTATTTTGAAGTCCATCAGAGATTGCCTGTGACCTCTCTTCGCCCACTCTACAGTAGATGAAGGTCTGTGGTTGTTTCCATCCTCTGGCTGTTATAGATACTGCTGCTGTGAACATTCTTACACATTTCCATGTACGTCGGTGCATATTTTTCTAGGGCATCAGTTCTCAAATGATTTGGTCTTAGGATCCCTTTGTACTGTTGAATTATGAAGGACCCCAAAGAACTTTTGGCTATCTAGATTGCATCCACCAGTGTTCATGAGATTAGCCATTAAAACTGGTAATTTTAAAGATACTTATTTTTTCCAAATAGCAGTAATAACCTAGCACATGTTCACATCAGTAACATATTTTATGGAAATAACTAGATTTTCCGAAGTAAAAAAATTACAGGGAAGAGTGATATTGTTTTACAGTGTTTTTACAAATCTCTTTAATGACCCACATAACAAAAAGAGCTGGAATCTCTTATCTGCTTCTGCATTCAGTCTCTTGACATACATTATTTGGTTGGCATACATTATTGGGTTGAAAAATCCAACCTCTCACAGGTAGTTGAAAAAGGGGAGAGTATCCTTACAGCATTTTCAGAGAAGTGCGTATTTTTCTTTGATACTATGCTAAAATTTGGCAGGTGGTAGTTGTTTTTTTTTTTAAGATTAGTTGCAATTTGGAATCTGAAAATGTATCAGCGGACTTTCTGTCCTCTGTTACATTAAAATCCATTGGTCCATCTTGCATCTTTTTTTTTAAGATTTTATTTATTTATTTCACAGAGGGAGAAAGATCACAAGGAGGCAGAGAGGCAGGCAGACAGAGAGGGGGGGAAGCAGGTTCCTCGCTGAGCAGGGAGCCCGATGCGGGCCTCGATCCCAGGACCCTGAGATCATGACCTGAGCTGAAAGCGGAGGCTTTAACCCACTGAGCCACCCAGGCACCCCCATCTTGCATCTTGAATGGATCTTTTGCCGTGCATAGTTTTAGTAACATCATATGTTGGTCTTTTGGAAAATATGAGTTCACTGAACTAGGCAGATCTTCCAAATGTTGGTGCATTTCATTATATGATATTTTAAAATCATATCCACTAATATTATTACTGATCTCATCCTTCAAAAAAAGCCTGTGGGTATTGGGAAACTGTCAAGGTCACAGAGGGGGATACGTGTCTTACAAGTTCCCAATTTTCTCTTGAAACCTAGAATTTTATCAGCGACAACAAATACTATCAATTACTTCCTTGAAGTGACAGGCTCATTTGGCTGATTTTCAAGAAAAAACGAACCAGGGCGCCTAGGTGGATCAATCAGTTAAGCATCTGCCTTTGGCTCAGATCATGATCTCAGGGTCTTGGGATTGAGCCCCGAATCAAACTCCTTGCTCAGTGGGGAGTCTGCTTCTCCCACTCCCTCTCCCTCTCTCCTGCTCATGCTTGCTCTCTGTCGCATATAAATAAATAAAATCTTTAAAAAAGTGTATCAACCAGACACTGAAGTCTGAAAAAACCATAGTTGGTCAGTCCTTCTTTGGAGTAGAAATGGTGTTCCACAAGAAAGGTAGCGAGTTCTGCTCACAAGTCAATCACACGGGTGCTTTTCCTCAAACCTGACTTCTGTATGCAGCAGAAATTCTTTTGTGTACTGCTTCATCACATAGGATCCCAAAAAGATGTGTGCACAAGATTGAGGGGTTTTTTAAAGATTTTTATTTATTTATTTGCCAGAGAGAGAGCACGCACAAACTGGGGGAGCAGCAGGCAGAGCAAGAAGCAGGCTCCCCGCTGAGCAGGGAGCCTGATGCAGGGATCCATCCCAGGACCCCAGCATCATGACCTGAGCGGAAGGCAGATGCTTAACCAACTGAGACACCCAGGCGCCCCA
Organism: Ailurus styani; assembly: GCA_002007465.1. Taxonomy (NCBI): domain Eukaryota; kingdom Metazoa; phylum Chordata; class Mammalia; order Carnivora; family Ailuridae; genus Ailurus; species Ailurus styani. The sequence continues at coordinate 1,056,379 of LNAC01000450.1, read as the reverse complement.
AGACTGAGTTTTAGTAAAATTGAAAAGTTCACCTCCTCCAGGACATGCTGAAGTCACACTCCACGTTTTTCTTCAACTAGGAAAGTGTGATAGTAAAGAACACGATGACCATGAGTGATTTGGTGACTCTATCTGTTTGGGGCTAAGGTGGGAGTAGTTTCACCCAACTAGTCTTTTACACCTCAGTGCAAACGTCAACACAACAAAAAGACAATGACATTGTATGAGCACGAAACTAGTTGTGCCTTTAGAGAACTGGGCTCCACAGTATGCCCGGGAGGGAAATCATGGTGTCACCGGCTCTTGCTTTGCATCTCAGTGACCCTTGAAATTGTCAAACCCTTCAAGGGAGCATCTTCTCCTGTGTTGTGGACAGTCTTGTCTTCTATGAAATGCCTGTCATCCAGTTTCCTATTGGTGGTTTGGCTTTTTCTTAAGGACTTTTTTTTAAAGATTTTATTTCTTTATTTTACAGAGAGAGACACAGTGAGAGAGGGAACACAAGCAGGGGGATTGGGAGAGGGAGAAGCAGGCTCCCGCTGAGCAGGGAGCCCAATGCAGGGCAGGGATCATGACCTGAGCCAAAGGCAGATGCTTAATGACTGAGCCACCCAGGCGTCCCCCTTTTTCTTAAGGATTTTAAAGAGTTTTTTTGGTGGGTTTAAAAACATATATATATATATATAAGTTTATATATATATAATATATATATATATAATATATATTATATATATTTATATATATATAATCCACTAATATTAGTGGATATGATTTTAAAATATCGTATAATGAAATGCCCCAACATTTGGAAGATCTGCCTAGTTCAGTGAACTCATATTTTCCAAAAGACCAACATATGATGTTACTAAAACAATGCATGGCAAAAGATCCATTCAAGATGCAAGATGGACCAATGGATTTTATATATATATATATATATATATATATATATATATATATATTCTCGTATTTATATATATATATTCTCCTTATATATATTTATATATATGTATATATATATGCATGTACATAATATATGTATGTATGCAGTTAGATGAACTGCAAATTTTCTCCTCTTGGTTTTTTTTGTGGGGGTTTTTTTGGGGTTTTTTTGGGTTTTTGTTTTTGCTTTTCATTTTCATTATTATTTCTTTGGATAAGAACGTGTTTTTAATTTTAACTGAATCAAATTTACCAACCTTTTCCTTTAAGTTTTTTTTTTTTGGAGGGGGGGTCAGGAGGGGAGTTAAGAAATCCTTCCCTGCTCCCTACGCAGATCATAAAGACAATCTCCGATGTTTTCTTCAAGAAGTTTTAATATTTTGCCCTTCATGTTGAAGCCTTGGATTTGATATTCACTTTGCGGCTATGGCTTGAAGCAAAGATCCGTGTTCGTGGTTTTCCACCCAAATAGCAACTGTTCCTGTGCTATGTTTTAACGTATTGTCTTGCCTGCTGTCCGCCCTGACAGTTCCATCACTGTCATTTGTCAGGTTTGATCCATACGTGGAGATGTCTGTTCTGTTCCCTCGTCAGTTTTTCTGTCTCGGTGTTAGTATACATCCCCGTCATGATTATGGTTGTATGCTTGGGTTTTTTTTTTTCCCCATCTGGTGAAACAAACCCTCCTCTTCTTTAGGAGTGGCTTGGCCATTCTTGGCCCTTTGTATTTCCATTCGAAATTTTATATCCCTTGCCAAATTCAGTGAAAAATCCTCCACTGGGATTTTGTTAAACTATATGAAATATGGACCAATTTGCGAAGAATTTTCCTCTTCATGATACCGACTTCCCCTGACACAAACAAATGGTGTGTCCCGCCATTTACTTAGCTCTACTCCAATATACCTTTCTAATGTTTTATAACCTTCTCCATAAAAATATTAAACAGATTGTTAGATTCCACCCCCGGGTTCCTTATATATATTTTTGCTATGATTTATGGCATCTTCTATTGTACTTATTTCTGAACTGCTTACGTTTAAGTTTAAGAAATGTCATTAACTTTCGTATATCAATTTTGTAAATGACAATATTATGCATTCTTGTTAATTCTAATAGTTTTTCTGTATTCTTTGGTATTTTTCACATAGACAGTTACATCATCTGGGAGTAATGGCAGTTTTGTTCCTTCCTCTTCAATCCTTACTCTTTATTTCTAGGGTAGTCATATAAAGAATCCTCCACTGATAAGAGATGGACAGGAATGACAGATGGGTCCTGTTTTTTACATTTCTGAAATGTGGAGATTACTAGTTATTCCAGAGTAACCCCTCTAAGTCTGACCAATAGAATTTCTTTTTCTTGCTTATTGTGCTAAGTAGTATCTCTGGCAAAATAGAAGTGTTGCTAGCCGGCATTCTTCGTTTGTCCTGATTTTAAACAGAATGCTTTTTTTTAAAGATTTTATTTATTTATTTGACAGATAGAGAGAGATCACAAGTAGGCAGAGAGGCAGGCAGAGAGAGAGGAGGAAGCAGGCTCCTTGCCAAGCAGAGAGCCTGATGCGGGGCTCGATCCCAGGACCCTGAAATCATGACCTGAGCCGAAGACAGAGGCTTTAACACACTGAACCACCCAGGCGCCCCTAAACAGAATTCTTTTAACGTGTCACAATAGAGTATGACGTTTGCTATGAGATTTTGGTTTTTCCCAGATGCCCGTAATCAGCTCAAAGAGGTCCCCTGGTCTTACTTTGCTAAGAGTTCTTATCATGAATGGTTGTTACATTTTATTGACTACTTTTTCTGGGTCTATTAACCTTATGTTCTCTTTTCTTTTAAACTGTTAAGTGATTACTTACACAGTAGTCCCCCTCCTTATCCATGGGGTATATGTTCCAAAACCCCCCAGGGGATGCCTGAAGTCAGGAAGGGTCCAAACAGTATTTAAACTACACTGTTTCCTATGCTCACATACTTATGATAAGGTTTATAAATCAGGCATGGTAAGAGATTAGCAAGAGTAACTCATAATCAAATAGAGCAATTATAATAGTATACTCTAATAAAAGTTACATGTATGTGGCCTCTCTCTCTCTCAAAATATCTTATTACACTGTATTTATCCTTCTCCCTGTAATGATGTGAGATGATAAGATGCCCACGTGATGAGGTGAATGACATAAGTACCATGATGTGGCCTTAGACTACTACTGATCATCTTGCTTCCAGACTGTGGTTGATGGTAGGTAATTGAAACCATGAACAACAAACCACGGATAAGGGGGGAGCTATTGTATTGGGGTTTTTTTCTTTTTCAGTGTCACACCAACCTTGCATTTCTGGGATAAATAAAACTGGGTCACGATTCTTATCTTTTTTTTTTTGTACGTCCTTAGGCTGTTTGTTCTCGTTTTGTTTAGGATTTCTGCAACTACAATTGTGTGATTGACTTTTCATTTTCCTTTCTGTTCCTGTTCTTGTCTCCGTCTTTGTTTTCTCTCTCCCTGCTCCCTGTTCTCTGTTCTGTGTGAAAGACTCACTTTCCTGTTCCTGGACCATTTCGTAGAATTTGCCACGGAAATCGTCCAAGCCTGGTATTTCCTTTTAGGAAAGACTTTTGTGTATCTTCAAAATTTTCCTTGTTTTAGTAATAATAGGACTATGTAGGCTTTCTATTTTTTCTTCACTCTACTTTTTAATTTGTATTTTTCCAGAAATTTGCCTCAGTCCCCTTGAGTTTTCACATTTGTAGACTCAAAGTTTTTCACAATACTATCTAATTATCTTTCCACTTTTTTCACATTCAATATTAGCCTCTAATAGTCTTTGTGTTTACTTCTCTGTTTCTTCATCAGTCTTGCTAAGTGTTCATCAACTTTATTAGTCTTTTCAAATAAAGAGCTTCTGGCTTTGTTGATTCTATATGTTGCATCTTTACTATTTAATTTTTTTCTCTCATCTTTATTATTTCCCTCCATCTACTTTCTTTGGATTCTTTCTTTGTTATACTTTTTCTAATTTTTTAAGTTGGATGCTCGCCCGTTTTCATCTTTTCTTCCATCCTAATAAAAGTATGAAAGACTATTCACTGTTTTCTAAATATATTTTTTATTCGTACCCCCATAATTTTCTTTTTCAACATTCTCATTTTAACTGCCATGACGATTTCATCTTTGACCCATAGATTATTTTAAAGTGTGCTTTTAGATTTCTATTTGAAAAGAATACACATTCTTATATGATTAAGGGCAGGCAGGCTTCTGTACTTGTCTGTTAATTCAACTCTGTAAATTGTGTTGCTCAAATTTATATTTGTACTGGCTTTTTTAATCTCCATAATCTATGAATTGCTGGCCTTGTGTTAAAATCTTCCGTTGTGGCAATAAGATTTGATTTCTGTCTCTAAAGGGGTTTACCTTTCTGACTCTTATTTGCCTCCCTACTTTGAAGTTATGTTCTTAGGCACAAGCAAGTTTAGATTTGTGACATATTCATGATTAATCAAACCTTTTATCATTATGTGGTTCCCCTTGAATTTCCTCTGATGCTTTTTGCCTTAGAGTCTTTTTTTTGCCTTAAAATCTATTTTGTCTGATATTCTTATAGCTATGTGATACTCATCATATTTTTTTCAATTTTTTACCTATATATTTTTGGGTTTGGGGTGAGCCACTTCAAAATGACAAGTAGCTGGAGTTTTAAAATTACAGCAATTGTAATTACCAACTTACCTGGATTAGGTTTTCCCCCCTTCTATGCATTCTTTGCTAGTCTTCCTGCCCCTTCCCTGTCTTTTCTCTTCCTTTCTTTACTTTTTTCAGATTAATGGATCCCTGTTCCATCTTCCCTTCTACTTACTGATGGTCACACTGGCAATTTCAACGTGGATATTTAAGTTAACTTAAGTTTAATCCTTTAAACTCTCATGCATTTATGCAGTTGAATATTCTACATCAATTGAAAAATTTTATTTCCAAAGACTATTTTATGGCATATGAAAAGGTTCCTGTGGAAAAACATGGAAATACACACACGTGCATAGTTATATATAAATAGAAAGATACACACATACAGTTGACTCTCATTATTTATGGGGATGTGATTACATCCCATGAAGTCATCATGGACATGGAATTAGCAAATACCACTGCTCGCAAGGGAAATACAGAGTTCCGTTCTTTACAAGCCTCCCACCACATTTTCATCAACCGTCCTAACGTAGCCTTGTACTATGTGTGTTTTGGCTCAAAGACACCTTATTTAACATATCTCGTTCTTCCAATGACATTGAACTCATAGCCAGCAACACCGTGCCTCATGTCTAGGTGCAGCTTATCTAACACATTTTCTCCTGAGGGCCCATCATAGCCCTCATGTGGTTAGGAGCTACAGCACTGTGCTTGGAGCCGCTTTAAACAGAGGACTCACCATCACACTGAATAGACCACAGAAAAAGATAGTTGTTCCCGGTAGGGGAGCCGAAACGAGAAGGCACATCGTCATGTAGCTCAGCCTCAGCTGGGAACACACAGGCACTTTGGGTGACTGAGATTCTTTGCCCCTCTGCCCCATGAATAACAGTGAAAGAGACATGAGTAGTGATTTGGGGTTACAAATGTATTTTGAGGAAGCAGACAGATTCACAAATACAGAATCCATGAATAGTGACAATCAGCTATGTGTGGGGGGTGTGTATTTACATACATACATATATATATATATATCATATTAAATTACATCTTTGTATAGAAAAAAGACTGGAAGGATACACATCAAATCATGGGAATGTGTGGACGGTTATGAGGTCTCACCATTTTCCAGATGATCTATAAGAATGATCGATGAACTGACTTCATGTTCCAATTTATTCACAGCAAGACTGAGTGTGGTCCTTGTGTCTTTTCTAGCCTTGTTTCAGTGACAAGACCAACAATCTGGAGGCTTACGTGAAATGGTTCAACAGACTCTGCTACCTCGTGGCGACTGAGATCTGCATGGTGCGTAGAAAGCTGGGGGGCGTGACCTGGCACAGCCAACATGGCTGGGGATGTGATCCGGGATAGCCACAGGTGGCTTGGGACATGACCTAGCAGAGCCAAAGGTGGCTGGGGACATGACCTAGCATAGCTAACAGTGGCCGGGGACATGACGTAGCATAGCCAAAGGTGATCAGGGACATGATCTAGCGTAGTCAAAGGTGGCTGGTGACATGACCTAGCATAGCTAACAGTGGCCGGGGACATGACCTAGCAGAGCCCAAGGTGGCCAGGGTTTGGGGGAGCCCACCTGGGAGGGAACCAGAAGGGTATCTGGAGCCTGTCTGTGTCCAAGTCCAGGATGAAGCTGGGAACCTTTCCGGGACAGCAGGTGTCAACCAGCTTGCCTGCAGTGACCTTTCCCTCTGGGTAGAGCCTGGCAGGGTTCCACTGGACTCCAGCATGGGGCATCAGAGACCGCTTGCTGAGGGTGTGACAAGTAGTTTACTTCTGTGCCAGGTGGCTCTGTTCCCTCCATCTGTGCCTGTCTGCCGTGGGGGGCCTGGCCTGCAGCCACCCTGTGCTTGGCTCTCTCAGGATTTAGAGTAGAAATGACCCAACCTTTAAGAATTGGGAGATTGTACATGCAAAGCCCAGGTCTCTAGCTTCTCCCAGAAAGCAGGACAACTTGTCAGCACTGAGCCCGATGCACGTGTCACCAAAGCGTGGTCCCTGGGGGCCAGACCCTGTCTGCCCTCTTCTCTTCCTTGGAGCCCAGGGAGCCTCCTCCAAGCCGCCTGTCAGCATCAGGTGAAGCCCTGGGGCCATTTGTACTGGGGAAAAATTGGAGGCAACACAGGTGCCAGCAGGTGCTCTCTGGGAGCAAATGCCGAGATAGATATTGGGGTAACAGAGAAAGGGGCAGAGGCAGGGCCGCTCGGAAGGAGAAGCAATGGTCTGCGATGCCTCGTCCTCGGGAGCCCTTCCTCCTGAGGGCTGCAGTGGGCTGGAATGCTTGCCTCGCCCCCCTCCTGGCTCGGCCCTCGCTGTCACTGTGCAGGCTGCCTGGGAGGGACAGGAAGGACCTCAGGTGGGAGGCTTTCTGACACAGTTTGTTTGGAGCCATCGGAGAAGTCACAGCCCCAAGCACGTGGCCATAAGCTGGCGGTGAGGTCACTCAGTCATTGAACAGAAAGCAGGGGAGGGGCTGCTGTGGGGACAGGGCCTGGGTTCATGTGTGGTCCCAGCGGGGGAAGAGCAAGCATGGTGCTAGGGGAGGTGGCACAGGCGAGGGAGCCGTGGAGGGTGCTGGAGCCAGACCAGGAGGGAGGGCGGATTGGTGTCCTGAGTGTGGCAGGTGGCTCCTCCACCCCCATGGAGCCCTCCAGGGTGGTGGGCTCTGCTGGGCCCGCCCAGGACGTGCTGAGACCCTGAGCCCTCGGGCTGCAGACTGCCCCAGCATCAAGCCGACTCGGCCATGCACTGGGCTGAGAGAATGGTGACAAGGGACTGGTCCTGTGACACGATGGGGACTGTCCCCACTGAGGCTCAGGTGTTCTGTCCCCAGCCATCCAAGAAGAAGCAGAGGGCCCAGGTGGTAGAGTTCTTCATTGACGTGGCCCGTGAGTGCTTCAACATTGGCAACTTCAACTCTTTGATGGCCATCATCTGTGAGTAGGCCGGCGGGCCCTGGGCCTCACTGGGAGCACCCCCAGAGAGGCTGGAGTGTGCACCTGTGGGCGGGCAGGCTGCGAGCCAGGGCGCTCCTTGGAGCAGGGCAGGTGCCTCTGGGCCCGGTGGTCCTGGAGAGGTGCCCTCCCTTTGAGCCTAGCTTGGCCTCCTCAGGGGACTTGGGAGGACTTGGCCATGTGTCCCCAGATCCAGGGAGAGCAGGGACCCAAAGCAGACCCTGGTCACGGTGTGGGGACAGGGGCCTCCACACACAGCACCCAGGCTCGCCGGGACAGTGTCCACCCACACCCACCCACCATCCAGCAGGCTCGGCCTCAGTCAGGTGCAGCTGGAGGGGCCGGCCTGCTGGGGCCACCCCCAGACCCCCTGTCCGAGGGAGTAAGTAGACTGTGCAGCCCGGAGATGCCCCCCGCCCGCCTCAGCTTAACCCTTCCTCTTCCAGCCGGCATGAACATGAGCCCCGTCTCCAGGCTGAAGAAGACCTGGGCCAAAGTGAAGACGGCCAAGTTCTTCATCCTCGAGGTGAGCAAGGTTGCTGGGCTGCCGGCCCACCCTGGCCGACCCCAGGACGCAGAAGCCCCAATGCCTCCCTGTCTCCTTCTAGCACCAGATGGACCCAACTGGGAATTTCTGCAACTACAGGACAGCCCTACGGGGGGCAGCCCACCGCTCCCTGACGGCCCACAGCAGCCGGGAGAAGGTGAGTCAGGGGCCTCGCTGGCCTTCCGAGTTCCTCCCTACCTCCTACCTTGGCCCGGGTGGGCTGTATCAGACAGCCTGGATGCCGCCTCCCAGGTCACCTGGTCCGACCCCTTGACCTTCTGCAGCAGCTGTATAGACAGCCATGCTCCTTGCATGCCTCCAATATGGGGGACTCACTACCTCACAGATCAGCCCATGCCCATGCAGCTCTCCCAGGTAGGAAGTGCTTCCTTATCGGGCTGGGGTTGTCCTCTCTGGAGGGCTATGCAGAGTGAGGTTGCTCCCTCTTTTTCTTTTTTCTTTTTCCTTTTTTTAAAGCTTTTCTTTATTTATTTAAGAGAGGGAGAGTGCACAAGCAGGGGGAGGGGCAGAGAGAGAGAATCTCAAGCAGACTCCTCCCTGAGCATGGAGCCTGACGCAGGGCTCAGTCTCATGACCTTGAGACCATGACCTGAGTTGAAATCAAGTCGGACGCTCAACTACTAGCTGCACCACCCAGGTCCCCCCTTGGCTGTTCCCTCTTCTACCCACCTGTCCTTCAGCAACCCCAGGGCCCCTCCTGCTTCCAAAGTCATCAACCAAGGCCTGCCCCCCAACGCTTTGCCAAACTCCAGTCTCCAACCCCCTCCCCACTTGGATCTCTTTGGTCCCTGAACAGTTTTATTTGTCGGAGGCCCTCCTGTTTCAGATCAAATTGTCTCCACGTGCTTAGGGTCTTCCACCTCCTTATTCCAAATGTAAGATCTTCACTGATGGAGCCTCAGATCACAGTCACATTTTTAGCACTGAGTGAACCAAGCCTCTCACTCACTAAAACTGCCTTCTCATAGGCTCTGTTCTACATTTGCATTTGGGGAGGGAGGTGCCTTTGCTGACCCTAATCAATTTTATTGGTCTCCCAAATTTTCCTGGTGGACTGCAGTGAGCCTCTGACTTAGGGCCTGTCGCCAGCCTGTTGGTTAGAGTGGTCACCTCCATGGGGAAGAACCACCGAGGTTTGCTGTCCCTCATCCGCCTGGTCCCTTGGCAGGAATGTCGCTGGAATTAGGTCTGTGCTGTGGTTTGCGGAGGTCTGTTTCCAGCCCGAGGGATAACAGAAGAAGCAGCTCTTCTTGAAATTCAAGTCACTCTGCAGTTGGATAGGATGGGGACAAGGGGTTGGTTAGGCTGGGTGAGCAGGCCGAGACAGGCACCCTTAGGTCCCTCAGCCCTGTCCCCCCTGCCCGGCAGGGGAGCTCACACAGACCCTGGCCATACTAATGGCCACATGCTAGGCAGCTGGCCTTTCCTGCTCAGGCTGTGAGCCCTTCGGCAGCTCAGGATCTGATGCCGGGGAGCAGCACTCAGCAAGGCCAGACCTCAACACCTGGGGCCAGGAAGCCAGAAAGCCAGAGTGGCAGAGACAGCAACCTTGCCTTATGGAGCACCTACTACCTGAGGGCCCCTTGACTCCATTCCCATTTCATTCTGCTGATGACCGATGGAGTCTAGCAGTGCCATTTCACAGATTAGAAGACTGAGCCTCGGAGAGGAGCTTTCACTTGTCCAGGCCCACAGCAAGTAGACAGAGGCCAGGAGTCAGAGTTAGCCTCTCTGGCACAGCGCCGGCTGCCTCCCATTCCCGGAGCACAGGTGCCATGTGGCAATCACAGAGCTGCTGGTCTGTGGCCCAGGAGCTGAACTACGGGCTGGGGGTGTACAGAACCGGCTGCGGCCTTTGGTCTGGGATGTCAGCTGGGGCACTGGCTTTCCTTCCATCAGTGCTGGCCAGGTGGCCGTGGAACAGACTGGGATGTCCTATTCCTGCACGCTAAGCACCCCCCCCTTCCAGCTCAGGGGTGCGGGGATGCCGTGGTTTAGGTGTGGGGCTAGAGGTGGATGATTTACGGAGCCGTGTGTTTATTTCATTTCACTGCATTCTCCTCTAACTTCCAAAGAGATACGGACCGTCGGCTGGGCCCACAGGAGGCCCATCAGGAGGATACGGGACTGGAGGATGGGTAGATGGATGGGTGGAGAGAAGGAAGGGAGAGAGGGAGGGAGGGAGGGAGGAAGGGGGGGAAGGATGGAAGGAAGAAAGGAAGAAGGGACATAGGAAGCTTGCAGATGTTCTCACAGTTCCTGGCTGCCCCAGCTGAAATTTTGAGGCCAGGAGGCTCCAGTGGTCACGACATTCTGTGCTCTCTTCCTGCCTGCGGTTGGTTCCTGTCTGCCCCTCCCTGTCTCCCCATCTCTGTGATGAGGCCCACTCCACACAGGCTTCTCCAGATAACCCCCACATGGAACTGCTCAGCTCCAGAAAGCAAGGGCCGTGGGTTACAGTCCTGCCGGCTAGGATAGTAGAGCCTAATAGGATGGTAGCCTGGACCCACGTGGACAGGCAGAAGTGGTGAGAGGCTCTCAGACATGGGAAATGCTACCTCCCTGAGGACCAGCCCCACTGCCCGGCGTGCAGGAAGCCTGCGCCAGGGCCCCTGAGGAGCTGTCTCTGTACAGGGACCACCCACCCTCCTGGCACGGTGAGGAAGCCGACAGGACAGGGACTGTGGAGCCCCTGCTTCTTACCGCTGTGTGAGCTTATGTGAGTGGCTTAACCTCTCTGGGTCTCGGCTATTTGTCTATAAGGGGGGGTAGTAGAGCCCTGCTTCACAGAACTTGCTGGGAATGAAACTCTGATCCCCATGCATGTGATATTTGGCCCAGTGCAGCCCTCAGGCCCACCACCAATGCTCCCTGATGGGGGCGTGAGGGGAGGCCTCCTGAGAGGCACAGGGGGGGACTACACCCAGCATGTGGGTGGCAAAGACTTCCTGGCTAAGGCTCATTTTTAGGCTGGTCCTGGGACTGTCTCCTGCTTTACTGGATGTGTCTGACATGCCTCATGTTCCTAAGTGGCACGCTAAACACCCGAGCAAATGTCTGTGCCGTTGACATACATGTAGGTTGACCAGGGTGTCCCAGTTTCCCTGGGGCTGCTCCAGTTTGAGCACTGAAACTGCCTCCCAGGAACCCGCTCGGTCCTGGACCAACCAGGCAGCTGGTCTCCCCACTGAATCTGGCTCTGGTCCCGGCCCCTGATGTTGGGCCGGGCCCTGCCTCTCTGCGGGCCTTAGTTTCCTATCCACCCTGTCCCGCTGAGCCATCATCCATGCTTCTGTACTGCGCAGTGTGGTCATGCCCAGGTCCTGACCTAAAAGCGCTTGTCGACTTGGATAATGGGGGGAGGGAGAGCCAGAAACGTCAAGGCCTGGCGCCTGGTCCCAAGGGTGATGGGCTGGAGGCTGCTCCGGGCTGGCCTGGCAGCAGGTGCATAGCTCTGGAGCCCAAGGGCAGAGCAGGTGTATCAGTTTCGTGAGGCCGACATACAAAGCACACCAACTGGGTGGCTTGGAACAACAGAAATGTATCATGTCCCCGTTCTGGAGGCTGGATGCCAAAGTCAAGGTTGTCAGGGCCATGCTCCTTCCAAAGAGTGGATGCTTGCTTGCCCCTTCCAGCTTCTGATGGCCCCAGGCATTCCTCGGCCAGTGACCATTCACTCCCGCCCGCCTCTGCCTCCATCTTCTCATGGCTGTCTTTGCCGCGTGTGCCCAAATTGCTCTCTTTCCTCAAGGACCTCGGCCACTAGAGCAGAGCTCACCACGCCCAGTGTGACCTCATCTTAACTCAGTGCCACTTGCAGAGACTGTCTCCAAATAAGGTCCCGTGCACAGGCACGGGGGCTTAGGATTCGAACAGATCGTTTTGGGGGGGCCACAGTTCAACCCACAGCAGCAGCGTCCACCCGGCCAGCTTCCCAAGGGTTGCTGAGCGGGGGCAGTGGGCGTCCCTTCTCTGGGGGTCAGCAGTGGGCTTGTACAGAGCAGGGAGGGAGAAGCAAGGCATCCAATAGTGACACACAGAGACGCCTGCCCTTCCCCCGCGGAGCTCAGAAGCTGGTCCCCTGAGGCCCCGGAGCAGGGATGCGGCAGGATCGGATCTCTAGCCTCAGACATAAAATGACAGACCATTAAATATGTTTTTTGAAAAATAGGCCACAGAATTATGCGACGCACGAGTCCTATTCCGTGTGTATTTAATGGTGGGCTCAGCACACACCTGTGTTCCTCCTGGAGCACTTGAAACAAGAGGCCTAGGTCTGTGGATCCCTGGATTGTGGGGACAAACTGCCACGGCCCCTCCAGCAGACAGTGGAAGAAATGTTCAAGGAGCATTGGGACCATCCGTCTTTCAGCCAGCCCCAACACAGGGAATGGCACCATATTCAGTAGGCGCTCAATGAGCACTGGAGTCTGATGGGGCCTGGGAGGAAACGGTCTGGCCCCTGCTGACTGAGGGCTGACCGGCACCCTGTCCCTTGCAGATTGTCATTCCCTTCTTCAGCCTGCTCATCAAAGACATCTACTTCCTGAACGAGGGCTGCGCCAACCGCCTCCCCAATGGACATGTCAACTTCGAGGTAGGGTCCAGGGCCCCGGACGGTCAAAGCCCCCAGGGCAGGGCTGCTGGACTAATGGGCACTCGAGGCAGAGTGCCACAGTTTACAAGACCTCAGGGCGGAATTATCAGGGTCCCTCCACCCCAGGCCTTCCACAGGAGGAGATGAGTCTCATTGATTGCCCCGCTGCCCACCTATAGGTAAGGCAGACTTATTTTCAGCCCTTGAAGAGCACCAGGCTAGGAGAAAGCCCCGGAAACCCACAGTGACATGGGGCAAAGTGCTAGGATGGGGCACAGGGCATGCATGGGTCAGGGGAAGCCTCCCAAAGGAAGGGCCCTGAGCCCCAGGAAAGGTGGTCAGGCAGAGCAGGCAGAGGGAAAGAAAGATTTCTGTTCCCTCTGAAGACACTCACTGCCATCGAGTGTCCCCTCCTCCAAGAAGCCCCCCTTGACCACCCAGACAGAGGGATGCCACTGTGGCCTGTGCTCACTGGGCTGGCATTTCTCACTCACAGCGCTCAGTCCTCAAGCTCCCTAGCAAAGCTCCCAAGCAAAGTCAGGCTGACTTCCCACACGGGACCACACCGCACACATGTCTTGGAATGGTTGGTGGGCTGGGCATGGTGGGGCCAAGGCCCGGGAGCCCTGAGAGCACTGGGCAGCGATCGCAGGCGGTCACTGAGTCACGCAAAGCACGCCATGCAGCAGTGGCACCCCCCAGTCTGCAGGAAGGACAAGGCTCTTCTCCCTCAGGAGGGCGGGTGCAGCCAGCCCCCAGCACCGTGGCGCAGTCAGGTTCTCGGCTGGCCCCGTGCTCTCTCCGGGCCTCAGTCTCTCCCTCTATAAAGTGGGGCTTCAACCACAGCTGCCCTGCCGGTGTCTCCTGCCGGTGGGGCTCCCACCCAACACCTGGGCCTTGAGGCCTGGAGCTGCATGTGCTCTGGGGCCTCACACAGACACAGACCCCCCAGCAGAGCTTCACATGCCACGGGCAGGCCTGGTTACGCCTGGGGGCAGCCCAGGCTGGAGGTGACATGGAGCAACACCCCACTGGGCTGGGCTTGGGTGAGACTGCAGCGGCCCAGGGGCCTGGGATTGCACTGTCCCCTAGAGCCTACACATGCCAGGTGTGGGAAGCCCTGTACCGGGCCCTCCTTGAATTGGTCCTCGGGACCGAGGCTGAGGGATCAAGGGGTGAAAGGCAAGACTGCAAGGTGCTCCTGTGGCCCCAGATTTGGGGCACAGGCCATGGGGGCTGGAGCCAGCTGCCAGGACTGATCAAAGGTTGCCCCAGAGGATGGTTCCCACCCAGTCATGACTTGGTGCTGCTATTTATTTAAGACTCTTCTTTAAGTTGGCACAGTTCTTTGTAATTTAAACAAATTTACTTAAATTGTACTTAAATAGAATCCTATTTAAATGTATTTACTTAAATCTTCTTTAAATACATTTATGTACATTTATTTGAATCACACTCTAAATAAACAAACTTGTAGGGATAATCACAAAAATAAATAGAAGGAAACTAGAGTAATATTCACGTCTAGCTAGATGGACTGCCTGCCGATGACAAGTCCTAGATGCTCTCTCCCCGGATTCCTCATGGGAATGCTTCGCCCTGCCTGCTCCAGAGGTGGGCCTCCCTAGGAGACATGAGTGGGGCTGGCCCGCTCTCACAGGTGACCTCCAGGCACTGGGGAGGGGGCTCCCATTTTGTGTCTCTGTGACCCTGGCAGAAATTTCTGGAGCTGGCCAAGCAGGTTGGAGAGTTCATCACATGGAAACAAGTGGAGTGTCCCTTTGAGCAAGACCCCAGCATCACCCACTACCTGCATACCGCTCCCATCTTCAGCGAGGACGGTAAGGTGGTCCCATAGCCTCTGTCACCCCCAGCTCTGGGACTCCCGGGCGGTCTCTCTGGCATGTCTTCACTTGGGCAGGATGCACCGTGCCCGTGTTTCCTGGATCTGAGAGGGATCAGAGAAGGCTGCATCCCCCAGCTGGATGGTAGCCACCCCTAGAGTGCAAGACAGGGCCCAGGGAGCTGCAGGTTGGGACCTCAAGAGTCCCCAGGGCCAGGCTTCCCCTCGGACACAGTATGGATGCTGTTGGGCATCACAAATCTAAACCATCTGTCTGACCTACTTTCCTCACGGGTCAAGTAGGCGTGGTGATGAGAACTACCCTCCCAGTGCTCACGCAGGGAAGGTGGGGCCCTGAGCTCACTGTGGGTCTTTCCACAGCTGGGTGTGTGTGCGTGTTTGTGTGTGTACGCACATGTATAATGACATCAGGCATCCTTTCTCCAGAGCACCATTCATGTGCATCCCCTCCAGCAAATAAGCATTCCCATCTGATCATTTATCAAATGTGACAAATTTGCTTACGAATTTGATAAGCAAGCATACTCCAGGAAGAGAAAGTGCTGGAAGCAAGTGGTCACTGGGCCTGAGTTGATCATCCCAGTGGAGGTGGTGGGGCCCCATGGGCTCCAAGACCCTCAACCCACCCTGGGGTCCCTGCTCAGCACAAAGGAGGCCTAGCTCCTCTTCACAGCAAGTGTTGTAGGAAGGGATTCCCCAGTCATGCTCAGGAGAACATTTTCTGCCAAAAACAAAGACTTAGGGAAAGAATTATTTTAACGATTTTGCTTTTGATTGTTAATACTTTCAATTTTGCCATTTTATTTTTTATGTCTTGGAGCCAGTAACTTTTTGGAAGGGTCTCACCCATACCCGGAAGCGCAGCAGCCTGATGGATAAATCAGCCTGAGCTGCTCCCACCCCAGCAAGCTGTGTGACCATGGGCAGGTGCCTCACCATCTCTAAGCCTCACCGGCTGCATCTATAAAGTGGGGTAATGAGAGGACCTATTTCCTAGGCCACAGTGAGAATTACTTAAATTGGCACGGGCAAAGCCCACAGGACAACACTCAATCGATACTGGTAGTGTTAGTTTCCTACCAGGCCTATAACAGATCACCACAAACAGGGTAATTCAACACAATTCTAATTTGTCCTCTTTCACTGACGGAGGTTATAGTCCAAAATCAGTTCCGCTGGGCTGAACTCAAGGTGTCAGCAGAGCTGGTTATTTCTGGAGGCTCTGAGGGGAGGGTTGTTTCCTGGCCTGTTATGACTTCTGTGACCACCCATATTCCTTGGCTCATCACCCCTTCCTCCACCTTCAAAGCCCATAATTCCAGCCTCTGCTTCCACCGTCAGTCACATCATTTTCCCTCTCCTGTGGTCAAGTCTCCCTCTGTCTCCCTCTTAAACACTTGCAGTGGCATTTAGAGCCCTGCTGGGTAATCCAGGATAATCCCTCCATCTCCAGATCCTTAACTTAATCCCATCTGCAGAGTCCCTTTTGGCCATGGGAGGTAAATATTCATAGGTCCCAGGCATTAGAATCGGAATATCTCTGGGGACTATTATTTAACCCATTACAACACTAGTTATTGGGATGATTGCTGTCATTATCCAATAGAATTTGGGCAATAAAATGTGTCAACGACCTATTAGGAGAGGGGTGGGGAGTGACAGAAGGAAAGGAAGACATTAGGAAGAGGGAGAGGAGTGACAGAAGGACATTTTATTCCCTCCTTTAGCCAACAGTATCTCTAGAAAGCCTGCTATGTGCAAGGTGGTGATTTGGCTATGGACATACAAATAAGACCCTGGCCTTTCTGGAGTGCTCTTGGAAAGGGGCACCTTCCAGTGACCCTTTCTTCCTCCTCTCCCTCCCCCATTGAAAAAATGTGGAGAAAGCAAGAGAAGGGACCTAAGCTGGGTTGAGACCCAACTGGGTGGGTCAGTCACAGCCTCTGACAGAAATCCTGTCCTGCCCTCGGCTCCTGGCTCCCCCTAGCAGCCCACCTAGCAATCCAGTCAGCCTTGAGTCTCCCTGAAATAAATGACAATATAGAAAGTATCAGCAAAGAAACAGAAGATATATGAAAAAACAAATGGAAATTATAGAACTGAAAAATACAATAACTGAAATAAAAAAACTGAGTGGATGGGTTCAAGAGCAGAATGGAGAAGACAAAGGAAAGAACTGATAAGCTAGAAGACAGAACAATAGAAATTATACGTTCTGAACAACAGAGCTTCAGGGACCTGTGGGATTACAACAAAAGGTCTAACATTCTTGTCATCGGAGTCTGGGAAGGAAGGGGACAAAACAGGCAGGGTTGAAAAAAAAATCACCCAAGAAGTAATGGCTGGTAAATTCCCAGATTTGGAAAAGGTATAAACCTACAGAGTGAAGAGGCTGAGTGAATCCCAAAGAAAAAATCCAAAGAAACCCACACCAAGGTACATCATAGTCAAATTTCTGAAAGCCAATGAAAAAGAAACAAATTTTGAAAGCACTGAGAGAAAAATGACACTTTACTTACAGGGGCAAAATTATTTGGATGACATTAGATTTCTCATCAGAAACTGCGATGGCCAGAGGCAGTGGCATAGTTTTCAAGGGCTACAAGAAAATAACTGTCAACCCAGAATTCCAAACCCAGTGAAAATATCCTTCGGAAATTTACTACAGGTAAATCAAAATGGAATTCTAAAAACTGTCCCGGTAGCCCACAGGGAGCTGGTTCTTTGAAAAGAACTGTAACGTTGCCATCCTCCAGCAAAGAACCTCTTGACAAATTAAAAACAGAAGAGAGACATTGCTAATATCAAGACTGAAATGGAGAATATCACTACAGACTCTGCCAACACTGAAAAGCTAATAAGAAAATATTATGAACAACTCTACACACATTAATTTGACAAGTTGGATGAAATGGACCATTTCCTTAAAAAACACAAACTAACACAAACTCAACACAAAGTAGTTAATTTGACTAGTCCTATAACCATTAAGGAACTTGCATTTGTAATTCTGAAACAACCCAAAAATGAAATCTCTGACTTTGGACGGTTACACTAGAGAATTTTATTAAACATTTAAGGATGACTTAATACTGATTCTGCACAATCTTTTTCAAAAAATAGAAGATGAAGGGACTTCTCAGTTCATTTTATGAAGACAGTATTACCCTAATACCAAAACCAAAGACAGTAAGTTAGTAAATAAGTAAGAAAAAAAGAAAGAAAGAAAACAAAGAAAGACCAAGATCCCTTGTGAATATAGATGCCAAAAATTTCTTAACAAATAGCAAATAGAATTTGGCAATACCAAAACATAATTACATACCATTACCAACTGAGTTTATTCCAGAGATACAAGGCTGTTCGATATTTGAAAATCAGTGTGATCTACCATATTAACAGGCTAAAAGGAGAAAAATCTCTCGATTATATCAATTGACATAGGAAGAGCATTTGACAAATTTCAACGCCCATGTATGGGAAAAACTCTCAGAAAAACAAGAGTAGAGGGCAATTTATCAACTTGATACATTGCATCTACAAAAACTTTCCCACTAACATCATATTTAATGGTGAAAGACTGAATGCTTTCCCATTAAGAACAGTAACAAGGCAAAAAATATCTACCACTTTTATTCAAGAAAGTAATGGAGATCTAAGCCATGCACTAAGGCAAGAAAAGAAAATACAGATCAGAAAGGAAGAATTAACACTGTCCCTATTTACAGAAAATGTAAAAAGTCCCAAAGAATCTGCAAAACTCCTAGAATTAAGCGTGTTCAGCACAAGTTGAAGAATACAAGATAAAGATGCAAAAATCTATTGTATTTCCATGTGCTAACAATGAATACGTAGACACTGAAATTAAAAATACAATCCCATCACTCAATATAATCACTCAGAAACAGGAAATACTCAGGTGTAAATCTAACAGCATATGTTCAAGGTTTGTATGCCCAAAACTGCACAATGTGGATGATGGAAATCAAAGAAGATCTAAATAAATGGAGAAACAGGATGTTCATGAATGGGAAGGCTTACATAGCAAAGATATTCATTCTCCTTCCCAAATTTAAGGACGGATTTAATGCAATTCTTATCAAAATCCCAATAGGATTTTTTTGCAGATAAAGGCATAATGTATCTAAAATGTATATGGAAAGAAACGGAGCTAGACGAGCTGCAACCATTTTGAAAAGGAAGAATAAAATGGAAGGGATCGCTCTACCCAATAGTGAAGCTGATGTAATACAGCTAACATTTCATTCTCAAGGCCATGTGGTACCGGTGAGATAGATACATGGATCAATGGGACAAATAGAGAACCCAAGAATAGACCCACGCAGATATGCCCAGTGATTGACAACGTCATCATACTGCGGGTGGTCCCGTGCTATAATTTTGCAAGTGGTTCCCCGTGGGGAGAAACTAGGGAAAGGGTACACTGACCTCTCTGTAGTAATCGGTTCATACGCCAGCATGGGAGTCTACAAATTCCCTCGCAGCTAGTTTAATTTAGGAACCAAAAGCAGGTCAGACTGCGGGTGTAGAGCGGGTTATTATCACCGACCGTAACTGTAATTTCACCTCGCTTCCTCACTAGGTCTTTATTTGGCCTCTTATGAAAGTGAGAGCCCAGAGAACCAGACAGAAAAAGAGAGGTGGAAATCTCTAAGGTAAGTCTGTGAGCCAAGACAGGGGTGGGGACGGGCTGGGGGGCATGGTGGGGGGGCAGACAGATGGGTGCTTGGGGCCAGGCCAGGGCCTAGGGGCTTTGTGGGTCCCCAGGTCCACAGGGAGGGGGCCGGTCAGGCCCGGCTCTTAGAGGTGGGGGAGACCTCAAGTGCTGGGGTGGGAGGGAGGCTGGGATTGCAAACCACCTCCCACCATGCCCATGGCTGGAGGCTGCCCTCGGGGGCCGGCAAGATGTGTATCCAGGGTCAGGAACCCCCTGCCTGATGCCAGAAGGTGAGGCGGCCCCTCCTGCTTGTTCAGCCTGCAAATGCAGCCAAGTGGAGATTGGCGTGGACCCGCAGCTGTGGGCTCGGACGACTGAGCCAGGAGGGGTGCTAGGCAGGTGACACACTGGAGAGGAGTATAGTCCCCACCCCGGGCATTTTTAAATCTGCAGATCTTCTATTTTGGGGAAGACGTGAGAAGTGCGAGGAGGAGGAAGAGGAGGAGGAGGGGAGGAAGTCAACAGAAGCCTTCCACAGCCCTGCGGCAGCTGGCCCGGCAGGAAACAGAGGTGTTGGCACCTCACTGCTTTGCAAACCGTGACCCCATGGCCTGGCGCCCGCCCCAGCGACCACACAGCACGGGAGACCTGTGTCCACCTTCCGTGGAACTTCAGCCCCGGGCAGGGCCCAGGGCCTCCTGACCTGCGGGTAGCATGTGCCTCGGGGGCTCTGCCTTCGGGACAGTGGGGGTCACATTGCTGGCCGGTCTGGCCATCCTCTCGGCAAGGATGTGGCACTGCCACAGCATGTTGGCTGACTGCAGCGTCACTCTCCCTGGGTGATGGGGCGCCGTGGAGGCTGACCCCCCGTCTGTCCCCTGGTGGCCTGGGAGCCCCCACATCTGCAGCAGGCACCCACACCAGTGGTCCCTGTTGTTCTGCTGATGGACCTTACCCTGCCCCCCAAGATGGCCTCTGCAGCCCAGTTCACCCCCTTTCCGGATCCTGCTGGTATCAGGGGACAGCTTTCTGGTGACAGCTGTGACACTGGTCACGGGACAAATCTGAGTCACAAAAATGACAACATGTACAGTACATTGTAAACTTTAGAGTTGGTATAAACACGTGCGTCCACCCTACGTATCCATGTCCACACTGCCACTCCCTCGTGGGCCTGGGGTCCACTTCCACAGGGCAGTCTCCTGGCTCAGGCCTGGGATGTTGCGGCCTTGGGTCAGGAGAGGGACGTGGTGGCCATTTCCACTCCATAGACCCCCAAGTTGGGCTGACAGGGCCTGGTGAATGGACACCTGCAGGTCTGCATGTGGCCAGACACCTCTCTTATTAGGGTGGAGTGGGGCTGAGGAGCCCTCCAGAGGCTCCTCCCCCTCTGGAGGGCTCCTCCCCTTGGGCTTCCCCTGCCCCCAGACCCACGCACAGGGAGTCAAGTTTCTATATCAGGAAGGGGACGGGCCATCGAGATGCTGAGCACCTCCCCCCCGGCACGTGATCAGGTTCCCCCGGCCAGGAAGGCAGGGGTATGATGCGCACCCCCTCTCCCGGTCAGGGCCTGCTGAGTTATACTGACCCACCCCGGCCAGTGCCTCAGCCCCCCCTCAGTGTCAGACCTGGCTGTCCTGGTGGCATGGACTTGGGTCCCATCAGAGGGACAGGCAAAGACAGAGCAGCCAACACTTCCAGGTGCCTCTTCTGACTCGGGGAATTGTGCCCGGTGCACCCAGGACCTCAGCAAGGCCCCAGAAGTCATGAGAACATTTTGATTGAGCAGGACCAGCCCACCCTCTTTGCATCTGAGACCCCAGAGAGGGGGAGTAGGGACTGGACTCCAGCCAGACTCAGGCTCCTACCATGCCTTAGGCCACATCCAGCTCCTGCTGGAGCCCCAAGGAAACAGTTCCCTGTTTCCTGCTTCTGTGACCTTGTCCGTGCTGTTCCCACTGCCTGGCATGCTATTCCCCACCTTGTCAATCCAGTCAGAAGGGCAGCCTCCGGGGAGGAATTCCTAACATGTAGCCCCCCTGTCCCCCACCTCATCTCCATGTCTGCTCCCTCCAGCCCCTCAGTGGTTCAGTGCAGAATGGGGCTGGACAGAATGGCAGGGGGAGGCTGGCACTCACCCTCCCACCCCCGCTGGACAGGTGAGAGGGAGGCAACCCCTCATGTGCCCCACGAAGGCCTCGGGCTGAGTGTGTTTGTGTTTCAGGTTCACCCGGGGGGGCCTTGAGCCTGCTTTCCACTTCTCAGAGCAGCGGCTGGGAGAGGGCCTGGCTGTGGTCCCTTCTCGTGCTTTTCTTCAAAGTCCTCCAGAGAGGGAAAGGTTGGGGGGTGGGGGGACACAACTGCTTGGCTTCAGAGGCCCCTGGGCCTGGCTAGGATTCAGAATTAATTCATTCTCCCATGGGGGATGCATGAGTCTGCTGAGCCCCCTGACCCCATACGGCTCATCACTGGAGACGCACCCCAACATCCCCGGCCCCCCACAGTTCCTGAGGTGAGGGCATCTCCATCACGACCCGAGATTTATCCCAGCAACCTAGCCACATCCGGGCCTCTGCAGAAGCCTGGTTATCCCACCTAGCAGCCCTCTGGGGTAGGACCCCAGAGGGCCCCAGGGTGGTTCTCGGAGGTGTGGCCAAAAATGTCCCAGAGGATACGACAGACAACACCCCCTTCCCTAACAAGTCGGGGACAGATGGCTGCCGGCTTGGCCCCTGGTGCCTCGGACCTCTCAGGCGGCCATCAGACCTCGGGCCATTGCATCCCCCAGTGCTACAGGCCCTGTGTGAGGTTCTTTAGGAAGGGGCACCCCCCAAGCAATACCCCAGGCTCTAATTTTCAAGTGCTGACACAGCCGTTGAGGGGCCAAGGGGGCAAGAAGCCAAATAGCTCAGCCCAGAGCTGGAGTCAGGGAGTGCCTCGGCTGAAAGCCCCGTTTGACCCCAAAACTCGGTCACCTGTGCCAAGCCCCAAGCTGGGAGCTTTACCTGCAGCCTCACAAACCCCGTGGGGTAGGTGCTGTCACTGTCCCGTTTGGCGAGTGACAAGACAGAGACTCAGAAGGGTGAAGCCACTGCCCCCGGAATGATGCCTGCACCTTCCAGAATCCACCAGCCCCCAGAACTCGATCCTGAGGGTGTGGAGAAGCCAGGGGGACCAAGGGGACTCCAGCTGGTCTCCTGGTCTTCCAGCAAACACAGACGCGGTGACACACAGCTTTCCTCGACTCCTGCCCCTGCTTTTTGCGGAAGATCTGTGCCCCTCAGTGGCCTTGCTGTTCAGGAGTGCCCTGTGGTGTCTCATACATACTCAAGACGAAACCTCCTGCTGCCTCCAGCTACCCTCCATGGGCCCTGCCAGGCAAAGCCATGCCTCATCCCGGGTGGCAGAAGACAGCAGGCCTTACCTCCCTGCATCATGTCACCCTCTATCGCCAGCATGCATGCTACGAGGTTCCTGTCCAGCTGCCTCGCATCTTCACTGATTTCCACTCCCAGGACCCAGGGAGGAGCCCTGGAGCCCTGGGCCAGGAGACAGATCCAACAGGGAGACCTGGAAACCCATGCACACATATTTCTCGGCCAAAACTATGCCCTTGCCCATGGCCGAGTGGGGTGCCTGCCACCGTCTTCCTCTGGCATCCCACTGTGGGCCTCCAGGAAGGACCAGAGAGGTGGGAAGATTCAGTGGAGATGAACAGACCTGAGGCATGAGCTAGAACCCTCACTGCTGACCACTGGGCCTTCACCAAGGGGACAAGCTAAGACAGTTCGTCCAAGAGGAGGGAGTCAAAATCCGGGATGTCTGGCGTGGAGAGCAACACAGGGAAGACCAGCAGAAGCCAGACGGTGAGAGACCTCGTAGGGCCGACCGACGAGATTGAGGTTTATACCGCAGGTTCCAGGAGCGAGCAGGGCAGGGGGCCAGGCACTGAAGAATTTTAGGGAGGAATGTCATCGTTCATCCGATCTGTCAATTTGACAAGGCCATAGGGTGTCCGGATATTTGAGCAAACATTATTCCGAGTGTGTCTGTGAGGGTGTTTCTGGATGAGATTTTCCATTTGAATCCGTAGACCAAGTAAAGTGATTGCCCTCCGCAACGTGCGTGGGCCTCATCCCATCAGCTGGAGACCTGAAGAGAACAAAGGTGGAGGAAGGGAGAATTTTCTCTCTGCCTCTCTTCTGCATTTGGATTGGAATTTACCCCATTGGTTCTCCAATGATCTTGCATTCAACAGATCTTCTCAGCCTTCATAATTATGTGAGCTAATTCCTTATAGTAAATCTATCCATCTATGACCTATCTCTCCTTTGGTTCCTCTAGAGAACCCAGACTACTACAAGGTGGAACATGGCCAGTTTTAGAAAGATCTCTGACACCATTTAACTCAATAAATCTACTCTTGTAATTTATCCCAAGGGAAAAAAAATTCAAGATTAGCACAGTATTTGCATAACAGAAAAGTAAAGAATGGTTACATTATTCCGGTTCCTACTGCTGAGAGCAGGTGGATTTAGCTCCCCCGCCCAGCCCAGCCTGGAGCCCGGAGAGCTACCACCTCCCCCATCTACTGAGAAGCCACACCTGAACCATTTCTTGGAACCCTCGGGGGGAGACTGGTGCCTTCTCCTGGCCTCCACGTGCACACAGGATGAGCCAAGCCATGAGGGGCTAAGTGCTTCATGAACCTCACTGCAGCCTAGCAACACAGAAAACTTTTCCATTGATTTATTTACTCCATGGCTTTATGGACAGTTACACCCTCTTTATTTCAATAATGATTTACCTCTTTGGAATATGGCCATGTGGAGCCCAGTTTGGGTTTCAATTAAGATCTCTTCACGCTAACGTACACAACATCTCCGCGTAGGTCTGCCTTGATAGTTGGTTGTTGGAGCTCACACGCCATGGTGCTTAGCAGGGAGACGTGCCAGCGGGTGATGGGGCTGAGAGAAGAAGGTGGCCCGGCCTGGGGTGTGGCCATGGAGGTGGCCAGAGGGGGCCAG
This sequence comes from Ailurus styani, assembly GCA_002007465.1. Taxonomy (NCBI): domain Eukaryota; kingdom Metazoa; phylum Chordata; class Mammalia; order Carnivora; family Ailuridae; genus Ailurus; species Ailurus styani. The sequence goes on along the minus strand of LNAC01000450.1, from coordinate 1,032,037 downwards.
ATGTGGGACCCAGTTTGAAGGTAAAGCCAACAGGATTTGCTGAGGACATGCCGGTCAAACGCAAAAGCCAAGAAGAGGTCAAAGTGGACTCTGGGGTTTTTTGGCCTCAGCAAACGGAAGAGTGACATTGCCATATATCCTGAGATGCAGGAAGGCCGGGAGAGGAGTAGGACTGCAAAGAAAAATCTGGAATTTGACGCGGAGCATGTTCTGTGTGAGATGTCCATCTGACAGCCCAGAGAAGACAGTGAGTATGGACCAGAGCCCGTGATTCTGGGGCTCAGAGGGCGATCAGGCCTGGAAGGCTTCTGCGTGTGGATTGCCTGTAAAACCAGGTGACACATCTATGGAATGCATCTATGAACAGAGAGAGATACCCAAGCCGTGGGCCTCTTGAATGTTCAGAGACCAAGAAACAAGGCAGAGCCATCAAAGTTTGTTGAGAAGGAGTTTCTAGAAGTTAAGAGAGAAACCAAAGAAGAATCTGAAGCTATTACAGATTCAAGAAGGAGAAGGTGGTCGGCTGCATCAAATGCTGCTGAGAAAATAGGTAAGACAGGGACCAAGAGCTGGCCTCTCAGTTGTCAACACAGACGTGAATGGCGGCCCCCCAGGAAGGAGTCCCAGGGAACTGTTAGGGGCGAAAATCTGACAGAAGTTGGTGCCAAAGAAAATGGAAAGCTCGGGTATCCTGCAGAAGAATGGGCAGGAGATGAAAACAGTTCACAGAAGAGACGTGAGTGACCCGCACATGTAAGAAGATGCTCACGGGTCCCAGCGATGCTCACCTTCACACCACCACGCTGTCTTCCTCCAACCATAGAGATCCTTCCCCCAGCCCTCAGATCGATGTCCTGGGTGTTCCAAGTGATGTGACCTCAATACAGCTGTGCTCCAGGCACAAGGAAAGCCCAGGGTCCCCCTACTGCTCTGCCCTCTTAACTCATCCCCCCAGCAATGCTCTCCCCTTCCCTTTGAGGAAGACCACATGGGTATACCATTTTTAAGTCTTAGATTAACCAAAATAATAATGATGATGATGATGAACGTAACATTGTGTGGGCAAAGCTGAAGAAACAGGCATTCCCACCTTGCTGTTTGGGGTATAAATTGATAACCACCCTACAAAAGCGAGTCTTCAGTTTCCCTCAAAATTACAAGTCCGTGCGCTCTGGGATACAATAATCCCAGCACTAGCAAGTTTTCTTCCCATCACGCTCACACACCACCAAATGAATGAGCCTACATGAGGCTATTCATTGCAGCACTGCGTGACAGCAAAAGATTGGAGAACACCCAAATGTCAGTAACTGGGAAATTGGTGAAATCAAGCACCACACAACCCGAGCATAGAACACTGTGTGGCCGAAATGAGGATATTCTTCGTGCGCTGGTATGAAAAGGTACCTGTGAGATGATGCAGGTAGAATGCGACCCGTAGGGCAGGTTAGCATTTGCATAAAAAGGGACAGGAGGGAATATATATATTTACATTTGCTTTTGTCACATTAAAAATCTCTTTAAAACTCCAAAAAACATTTAAAAATACACAAAAACCTGAGAACAATAGGTAACTGGGTGAATAGAGAAAGACATTCGGTCTCAGCACCACACAGAAGGTCACCTATTCAAAAATGAAGTTAATTTTTAAGGTTTAATACGCACACAGAGAGAGCATATAGCTGAGAATCTGAGGGGAGAGGGCTTCTAGTTTCTAGCTATAGGAGATTTCCCTGCATGTGGGACCACCGGAGAGGATCCGTATAGTCTCACTTTCACAGAAGAGTGCAATGTTGCTTTCTAGAATGATGGTACCACCGTGCGCTCCCACAACAGGATTCATGGGTCTTCAAATCCTTGACAAGACTTGGCATCTCAGGATACGTTCTGCTGCAAGATATGTCCCCCCAGATGAAGAAATAAATCAAGAAAGATGACGAGGGGCAGACATTGTAGGATCCAATGCAAGGAGAGAACAAGGGAAGTACCTAGGGAGACAAAGGGGCAGTGTCCAGAGAGCACCCAGGACCAGTTGGAGTGAGCAGGGGGCTCCAGGCTCTGGGAAATGCCTGGCACTCAGAGAAGGCTGGCAGGGGTGGCCATCCTGTCAATCCAGGGTCTGCTTCCAGGGCAATGAGCAGGGCCAATGGAGAAGTACAGGGACAGGTAAAGACGGATAAATCCCTCAAAGGTTATCTCCTTCCAGAACAATATGATCCCAAACACACAGGACTACCAGGAGGAACACCTGTGGACAGAGGATAGGGAGAGGTGGCCAGATAGATGCTCTGTTCCAGGCGAGGATGACCAAAAACACAGGGCTCCCTCTCCCACCCCCAACCCAGATCCAAGTCAGGGGTTACCAGTTACCATTTCTCTTCAAGAGGAGCCAGCCTCCTTCCAGCTACATGTTGCAAAAGGTAAAGCTTGAATGAGGGCAGCTGAGTGGTTTGGGGCCCCTTCCCTCCACCTAGTCCCCATTCATAGAGTAGAAACTCTAGCCCAGGTGCTTCGGTGACGGTATATTGGGGTCCTGATCGCCCTCACCCCGGCTGACTTGTAGGATGTTCTACACTGGGAGAGACAAGCCAAGAACACCAGAGGCTATACCAGTGCTCTGCTATGGAGTGGTGACTCAGAGGTTTTGTTTGGTAGGGAGAGGCAAGCTGTAAGATCAGAGAACTCCCAAGCTCTACACAAAGAAAATGACTTTACTTGAAACAGAGTGCAGGGGAGCTCCAGCTGAACAATATTCTCGAAAACAATAAATTTTGGAGGTGAGCAATTAATAGGAGACTGGTAGGTTCTTGAAAACAATCTAAGCCATAAATCAGCCAGCTTACCAGGGGAAACATGGAAAAGGACAGCCCTGTGGAACCCAATCTTCTTTTCCCCAGCATGTCCTTTGGATGCTCATGACCATATATCATCAAGGCCACCAACCATTCCCAAAGCCAAAGTCACCTGTTTCAGGCTTCCACTGAGACTGTGCCCCACTTCCCACAAAATGACATTCATTGCAGTTAGCGATTGCTGCATAAGAAATCACCCCAAAATTAGTGACTTCCTAAAAACAGATCATTTTATTTTATCTCACAATTTGGTTGGTGGTAAATTCAGGGACTCTTTTGAAGAGTCTCCCACTCCATGCAACACCAACAGAGGTCATTTGGCGGTATTCAACTAATCGATGGGTTGGTCTAAGAGAATCTCACCATAAAAGAAAAACCCAGATTTTTTTCTTCATAGATAGGGAAAAACCCAGTTCTTCCCTACCATGATTTTCTTCCCTCTCCTTCACTAACTTGTACAGAACCCTTTACTTCTGACATTTCTGGTCACCAAGTGTATGGAGGTTTTCCCCACAACAAGCAGTTCTCTGTGACACCAGCTGGGCATCCTACTAATTAATTCAATTCTGAGTTGTTAATCTCTACCAGGAGATCACGTCAGATAACACAGGATAAGGGCTTGGTCCCACGAGACTGTCCCACCATCAACACTTCAGGTGCCAAATTGCAAGACCAGGCTGTTACCTGTGCATCTGGCCAATCAACTATAGATTGAAGATCCCAGTGCCACCTTCCTTGGGTCCTATTAATTTGCTAGAGCAGTTCACAGAGTTCAGAGAAATACTTGCATTTACCAGTTTACTAAAGGATATAATAAAACATACAGAAGAATAGCCAGATGAAGAGATTCAGAGGGTGAGTCTGAGAGGGCCCCAAGCACAGGACCTTCTGTCCCCATGGAGTAGGTGTGTGTCATCCTCCCAAAGTGGATGTACTCGCCAACCTGGAAGCCCTCCTATTAGAATTTTATGGAATCTTCTTCATGTAGGCATGCTCAATTATTAAATCCATTTCTAGCTCCTCTTCTCTCTTTGGAGAATGACAGAGGTGAGGGGTGCTGAAAATTCCGAGCTTTTGATCAGGGCTTGGTCTTTCTGGTAACCAGCCCCCAGCCAGGAGCCATCCAGGAGTCCACACAGAGTCACCTAAATAGAACAACAGATGCTCCTAGAGCTCTTAACACTTAGGAATTTGCAAGGGTCTTGGAAGCTCTGTGTCAGGGATGGGGCCAAAGGTCAATTACTGAAACAAGAGATGTTCCTAGTATTCTTATCACTGAGGAAATTACAAAGGTCTCAGGAACTCTGTGCCAGGAACCAGAAGTAGAGACCAGTATCTATTCTCTGTCATCTCTAACTCATTCATATGACTAGCACATTGGTGGGGGGAAATGACAGAAAGGTTGAGCTCAGTGGAGACTGTTAACAGAAACACCTGTAGTTGTCCTCTATGAATGATTAGCTCAAAACTCCTAAGAGCGTGGCAATTCCAGGGTAATCAGGCTTTTTGGATGGTGGCTGGATTGCTCCACAGTGAGAAAGTGCCTGATTCCTTATGACCTTGCCTCAAAAGTCCCAGAATATTATTTCCAATGCATTCTCTTGCTCTGGTGTGATCTAAACCCAGATCACAATTGTCCAACTTGATTTTTAAAAATCAACCTTATACTGTTTTAAAGAAGTAAACTTTAAATATAAGGAGACTAAAAGGTTTGAATTAAAATGGTAAACAAAGATGTACTAGGCAAATATTCACCATAAGCAATTTGGTCTAGCTGTACTAATATCAGACTTAGAATTTAAGGCAAAAACGTTAGTAAAGGTAAAAAGAAACATTATGTCTAAATCCATTCAGACTGCTATAAAAAAATATCACTAACTGGGTAGATTACAAAGAATCAGAAATTTATGCATGGGAAGTCCAAGATCAAGGCACCAGCATGCTTATCTTCTGGTGAAAGCCCCCTTCTGGGTTCATAGATTGTGCCTTCTCACTGTGTCACTACATGGTAGAAGGGGCGAGGAATTCCTTTATCCTATTCATGAGGGCTCCACTCTCATGGCCTAAGCACCTCTCAAATGCCCCACCACTTAATATCATCATCTTTGGGGGTTAGGATTTCAACATGTGAATTTTGAGGGGACATAAATATTAAAACTATAGAGATATAATGATAAAGAACTCAGTTCAACAGCAAAATATCATAATGCAAAATCTGTATGAATACAATAACATAGTTTTAAAATATAAAAAGCCAAACTTGAAAGAACCAAAAAGAGAAATCCAAAGTCACAGAGGAAGACTTCAACATACCTCTCTTGATAGTTGATAAATACATACATAAGGTTGCAAGAAAGTAAGGGAAATCCCCCTTGCCCAACCCTTAAATAAGTGCCTTTTTAGATTTTGCTCCAAAGATGAATCATCCCAATTAAACATTCCTAGAAATAGAAATGAGTAAGACCAAACATTCCAACAGAAAAATGGACAAAGAATGAACAAACAATTCATACACAAAAGGAAGGAAGGAGAGGCCCTTAAATATACGAAACAGTACACATTCTCATTCATGATAAGAGAACTGCAAATTAAAGTCACAACAACATATTTTTCACCCGTAATACTGGCAACACACTCTTAACAACTTGTCAAGTCTGTGGGGAAATAGGCACTTATATTAGCCTCCTCAGGCTGCCATAACAGAACAACATAGACTGAGTGGTTTAAACAGTAAAATTTGTTTTCTCACAGTTCTGGAGGCTAGGAATCTAAAACCAAGTTGCCAGTTACTTTGTTTCTGGTGAGATTCTATTCTTGCAGTCAGACACCTGCCATCTTGCTGTGTGCTCCAGACCTCTTTTTTGTGCATGCATCTCTTCCCTCATTCCTGAAGTCCCATGACTCCCTCTGGTATCATTTCTCTTCTACCTGAAGAACTTCTTTTAGCATTTCTTTGATTGTGTTTCTGCTGGTGACACATCTCGGTTTCCTGAAACACATCTTGATTTCAGCATCATACCTAAAGGATATTTTCACTGGATATAGAATTCCAGATTGACAGTTATCTCCCTTCAGCGACCTCCTTCCATCCTTTTTTTTTTAATTAGGCTCCATGCTGGGAGCCCAGTGCAGGGCTTGAACTCCTGACCCTGAGATCAAGACCTGCGCTGAGATCAAGACCTGAGCTGGGATCAAGAGTCAGACACTTAAATTACTGAGCCACCCAGTTGCCCTTTCCTTTCAGCACTTTATAAAGATGCTGCCACTCTGTCTTCTGGCCTCCATGGTTTCTTTTTTTTTTTTTTTAACATATAATGTGTTATTTGCCTCAGGGGTACAGGTCTGTGAATCATCAGTCTTACACAATTCACAGCACTCACCCAAGCACATACCCTCCCCAATGTCCATCCCAGCCACCCTATCCATCCCTCCACCCAGCAACCCTCAGTTTGTTTCCTGAGATTAAGAGTCTCTTATGAGAGACTCCCTCATTAAGAGTCACCCTCCCTACCCCCCACGACCTCCCCACCCTGCCTCCCAAACTCCTCATATCAGAGAGATCATATGACAATTGTCTTTCTCTGACTGGCTTATTTTGCTTAGCATAACCCCTCTAGTTCCATCCACGTCATTGCAAATGAGAAGATTTTGGGGTTCTGATGGCTGCATAGTATTCCATTGTATATATACACCACATCTTTATCCATTCATCTGTTGATGGACATCTAGGTTCTTTCCATAGTTTGGCTATTGTGGACATTGCTGCTCTAAACATTCAGGTGCACGTGTCCCTGAGGATCACTACATTTGTATCCTTAGGGTAAATACACAGTAGGGCAGTTGCTGGGTCGTAGGGTAGCTCTAATTTCAACTTTTTGAGGAACCTCCATACTGTTTTCCAGAGTGGCTGCACCAGCTTGCATTCCCACCAACAGTGTAGGATAGGGTAGCTCTAATTTCAACTTTTTGAGGAACCTCCATACTGTTTTCCAGAGTGGCTGCACCAGCTTGCATTCCCACCAACAGTGTAGGAGGGTTCCCCTTTCTCCTCATCCTTGCCAACATCTGTCATTTCCTGACTTGTTAATTTTAGCCATTCTGACTGGTGTGAGGTGGTATTTCACTGTGGTTTTGATTTGTATTTCCCTAATGCCAAGTGATGTTGAGCACTTTCTCATGTGTCTGTTGGCCATTTGGATGTCTTCTTTGGAGAAATGCCTGTTCATATCTTCTGCCCATTTCTTGACTGGGTTATTTGTTCTATGGGTGTTGAGTTTGAGTAGTTCTTTATAGTTGCTGTGCAAAAGCTTTTGATCTTGATGAAGTCCCAATAGTTCATTTTTGCCCTTGCTTCCCTTACCTTTGGTGATGTTCTAGGAAGAAATTGCTGTGGCTGAGGTCGAAGAGGTTGCTCCCTGTGTTCTCCTCAAGGATTTTGATAGATTCCTTTCTCACATCGAGGTCTTTCATCCATTTGGAGTCTATTTTTGTGTGTGGTGTAAGGAAATGGTCTAGTTTTATTCTTCTGCATGAAGAATGGCTGTCCAATTTTCCTGACACCATTTGTTGAAGAGACTGTCTTTTTCCATTGGACCTTCTTTCTTGCTTTGTAGAAGATTAGTTGACCATAGAGTTGAGGGTCCTTTTCTGGGCTCTCTATTCTGTTCCATTGATCTATGTGTCTGTTTTTGTGCCAGTACCATACTGTCTTGATGATTACAGCTTTGTAATAGAGCTTGAAGTCTGGAATTGTGATGCCGCCAACTTTGGTTTTCTTTTTCAACATTCTTCTGGCTATTTGGGGTCTTTTCTGGTTCCATATAAATCTTAGAATTATTTGTTCCATTTCTTTGAAAAAAATTGATGGTATTTTGATAGGGATTGCATTAAATATATAGGTTGCGTTAGGTCGCATAGACATTTTCACAATATTTGTTCTTCCAATCCATGAGCATGGATTGTTTTTCCATTTCTTTGTGTGTTCCTCAATTTCTTTCATGAGTACTTTATAGTTTTCTGAGTACAGATTCTTTGCCTCTTTGGTTAGGTTTATTCCCAGGTATCTTATGGTTTTGGGTGCAATTGTAAATGGGATCGACTCCTTAATTTCTCTTTCTTCTGTCTTGCTGGTGGTATATAGAAATGCAACTGATTTCTGTGCATTGATTTTATGCCCTGACACTTTACTGAATTCCTGTATGAGTTCTGGCAGTTTTGGAGTGGAGTCTTTTGGGTTTTCCACATGAAGTATCAAATCATCTGCAAAGAGTGAGAGTTTGACGTCTTCTTTGCCAATTCAGATGCCTTTTATTTCTTTTTGTTGTCTGATTGCTGAAGCTAGGACTTCCACTACTATGTTGAATAGCAGTGGTGATAGTGGACAGCCCTGCCATGTTCTGGACCTTAGGGGAAAAGCTCATTTATTTCCCCATTGAGAATATTTGCTGTGGGTCTTTCATAGATGGCTTTGATGATATTGAGGTATGTACCCTCTATGCCTACACTGTGAAGAGTTTTGATCAAGAAAGGATGCTGTACTTTATCAAATGCTTTTTCAGCATCTATTGAAAGTATATGGTTCTTGTTCTTTCTTTTATTAATGTATTGTATCACATTGATTGATTTGCAGATGTTGAACCAACCTTGCAACCTAGGAATAAATTCCACTTGGTGGTGATGAATAATCCTTTTAATAGATTGTTGGATCCTATTGGCTAGTATTTTTGTGAGAATTTTTGCATCCGTGTTCATCAAGGATATTGGCCTGTAATTCTCCTTTTTGATGGGGTCTTTGTCTGGTTTGGGGATCAAGGTAATGCTGGCCTCATAAAATGAGTTTGAAAGTTTTTCTTCCGTTTCTATATTTTTTGGTAAAGTTTCAGGAGAATAGGTATTAATTCTTCTTTAAATGTTTGGTAGAATTCCCTGAGAAGCCATCTGGCCCTGGGCTCTTGTTTGTTGGGAGATTTTTGATAACTGTTTCAATCTCCTTACTGGTTATGGGTCTGTTCAGGTTTTTCTTCCTGGTTCAGTTTTGGTAGTTTATATGTCTCTACAAATGCATCCATTTCTTCCAGATTGTCTAATTTCCTGGTGTATAGTTGCTTATAATATGTTCTTATAATTGTTTGTATTTCTTTGGTGTTGGTTGTGATCTCTCCTCTTTTATTCATGATTTTATTATTTTGGGTCCTTTCTTTTTTCTTTTTGATATGTCTGGCCAGGGGTTTATCAATCTTATTCTTTCAAAGAACCAGCTCCTGGTATCATTGATATGTTCTACTGTTCTTTTGGTTTCTATTTCATTCATTTCTGCTCTGATCTGTATTATTTCTCTTCTTCTGCTAGGTGTAGGCTTTCTTTGCTATTCTTTCTCCAGCTGTTTTAGGTGTAGGGTTAGGTTGTGTACTTGAGACCTTTCTTTTTTCTTGAGAAAGGCTTGTATTGCTATAGACTTTCCTCTCAGGACTGCCTTTGCTATGTCCCAAAGATTTTGAATGGTTGTGTTTTCATTTTCATTTGTTTCCATGAATTTTTAAAATTCTTCTTTAATTTCCTGGTTGACCCATTCATTCTTTAGTAGGACGTTCTTTAGCCTCCATGTATTTGAGTTCTTTCCAACTTTCCTGTTGTGGTTGAGTTCTAGTTTCAGAGCATTATGGTTTGAAAATATGCAGGGTATGATCCCAATCTTTTAGTACCAGCTGAGACCTGATTTGTGACCCAGGATGCAATCTATCCTGGAGAATGCTCCATGTGCATTAGAGAAGAATGTGTATTCCATTCCTTTGGGATGGAATGTTCTGAATATATCTGTTATGTCCATCTCATCCAGTTTGTCATTTAAAGCCTTTATTTCCTTGTTGATCTTTGCTTAGATGATCTGTCCATTTTAGTGAGGGGGTGTTAAAGTCCCCTACTATTATTGCATTATTGTTGATGTGTTTCTTTGATTTTATTATTAATTGGTTTATATAATTGTCTGCTCCCATGTTAGGGGCATAGATATTTAAAATTGTTAGATCTTCCTGCTGGATAAAGCCTTTAAGTATGACATAGAGTCTTGCCTCATCTCTTATTATACTCTTTGGATTAAAATCTAATTTATCTGATATAAGGATTGCCACCCCCGTTTTATTTTGATGTCCATTAGCATGGTAAATTGTTTTCCATCCCCTCACTTTAAATATGGAGGTGTCTTTGGGTCTAAAATGAGTTTCTTGTAGACAGCATATTGATGGGTCTTGTTTTTTTTATCCATTCTGATACCCTGTGTCTTTTGATTAGGGCATTTAGCCCATTTACATTCAGGGTAACTATTGAAAGATATGAATTTAGTGACATTATATTGCCTGTAAGGTGACTGTTACTGTGTGTTATCTCTGTTCCTTTTAGGCTCTCTCTTTGCTTAGAGGACCCCTTTCAATATTTCCTGTAGGGCTGGTTTGGTGTTTGTAAATTCTTTTTGTTTGTCCTGGAAGCTTTTTATCTCTTCTTCTATTTTCAATGACAGCCTAGCTGGATATAGTATTCTTGGCTGCATATTTTTCTTGTTTAGTGCTCTGAATATATCATGCCAGTCTTTTCTGGCCTGCCACGTCTCTGTGGATTAGGTCTGATGTCAGTCTGATATTTCTACCATTGTATGTTACAGACCTCTTGTCCCGAGCTGCTTTCAGGATTTTCTTTTTGTCACTGAGACTTGTAAGTTTTATTATTAGATGATGGGGTGTGGACTTATTTTTGTTGATTTTGAGGGAGGTTCTCTGTGCCTCCTGGATTTTAATGCTTGTTCCCTTCGCCAAATTAGGGAAATTCTCTGCTATAATTTGCTCCAATATACCTTCTGCTCCTCTCTCTCTTTCTTCTTCTTCTGGGATGCCAATTATTCTAATATGGTTTTGTCTTATGATATCACTTATCTCTCGAATTCTTCCCTCGTGGTCCAGTAGTTGTTTGTCTCTCTTTCACTCAGCTTCTTTATTCTCAATCATTTGGTCTTCTCTATCACTAATTATCACTAATTCTCTCTTCTGCCTCATTTATCCTAGTAGTAAGAGCCTCCATTTTTTATTGCACCTCATTAATAGCTTTTTTGATTTCAACTTGGTTAGATTTTAGTTCTTTTATTTTTCCAGAAAGTTCTTTTATTTTTCCAGAAAGGGATTTTATTTCTTCTTCCATGCTTTTTTCAAGCCCAGCTAGCACCTTGATAATCGTCATTCTGAACTCTAGTTCTGACATATTACTAATGTCCATATTGATTAGGTTCCTAGCTGTCGGTAGTGCCTCTTGTTCTTTTGTGTGTGTGTGTGTGTGTGTGTGGTGTGTGTGTTTCAGCCTTGTAATTTTATCCAGATAAGAATAGATAAATGAAAGAACAAAATACTAAAGGGGTAGCAATGATCCCAGAAAAATATACACTAAACCAATTAGAAGAGACCCGAAACCGGGGGTTGGGGGGAGAAGAAAGGAGGAAAAAGAAAATATATATATATATAGAGAGAGAGAGAGAGAGAGAAACTATATATAAAATATACATAAATTAAATTTATTAAATATATCAAATTAATATAAATTAAATTAAATATAAATTAAATTAATAAATATATTAAATTTTATATATATATATATACACATGCACACGTGTATATATATATTAGACTGGTGAGTAGAACAGAGCCACACACTTGATTTGGGTGTATTTTTGTCTGTTAGAAGAAACTATCTCCCAAAATTTTAAAGAAAGAAAAAGTTATATATATACAAAAATTAGGGTAAACACGATGAAGGGATGGAATATGACTGTAAAGATGAAAATTTAAAAAGATTCTAAAAAAGGAATTGGTAAGATAGGAAGTTGGTTGAACAAAGAAAAAAAGAAGAGGAAAGAAAGTGATTAGGCTGGAGACTAGAACAAAGCCATGCACTAGATTTAGGGTATATATCTATTAGAAGAAGTGGTATCCCAAAATTTTAAAGAAAGAAAAACCTATATGTATATAAAAAATAAAGTTAAATACAATGAAGGGATAGAATATGACTATAACAATGAAAATTTAAAAAGATTTTTACAAAGGTATTGATAAGATAAAATAGTTTAAAAATGTCAAAATAGGAAAGAGGAAAATTTTTAAAAATAGAATAAGAAAAAAATAAAATTTAAAAAATTTAACTTTGAAAGACTAAAGAATCATGGGGGAAAAAGCCGTGAATTCTATGTGCTGTATTCCCTTAGCTCTGAAGTTTTGTAGTTCTCATTGATCAGTGAACTTAGTCTTGGCTGGATGTTCTTGCTGATCTTCTGGGTGGAGGGGCCTGTTGCAGTGATTCTCAAGTGTCTTTGCCTGAGGTGGAATTGTGCCGCCCATGTCAGGGGCCAGGCTAAGTAATCTGCTCGGGTTTGCTCTTGGGAGCTTTTGTTCCCTGAACGCTTTCCATACGACTTTGGAGGATGGGAATGAAGATGGCGGCCTCCCAATCTCTGTCCCCAGAGGAGCGGAGAGCTCGGGGGCCCCACTCCTCAGTGCGCCCTCAGAGAAAATCAGTCAATCCCTCCCACCTCCCTGGTCTCTGGCCACACTCCAAGCTCACCCAGCCTGTGACCGAGCATTTCTATCTCTGGCGCACAGCCCTGTTTGGAGTCTCTAAACCCAGCAGATTTCTGCAGCATGCTCTTGTGCCACTCCTCCTGGTGGAGGAAGGTGAGTTTTCCCAGATCTGCCACTTCTGGGTCCCTGCTCAAAGAGCAGTGGCCTGACTGTGCCTTAGATCATGGTTTAAGTTAACCTCAAGCTGAAAGCCCCACTCCTTGGCTCCGTCTCTGTAGCCAGCTTCCCCACTCCAATACCTGGGAGCCCTGTCACACTCAGGCACCCCTGGGCTTTCTGTGACCCTGTGGGTCCTGCGACCACACTGTCCCTGCGAGGGCTCCACCCCCTGCTCAGCCTCTGGAGCAAGGTCCCTCAGTGGAGCAGACTTCTAAGAGTTCTGATTTTGTGCTCTGCTGCTCTCTCACTTGCCAGGACCTGGCCCTTCTCCCCATGGTCTCTCTTCCCGTATATTGCCCCAGATTCACTTCTCTGGACATCCAACCTTCCAGAAAGTGGTTGCTTTTCTGTTCCTAGAATTGCTGCTCTTCTTCTCTTCAATCTCCTGTTGAGTTTGTAGGTGTTCAGAATGGTTTGATAACTACTAGCTGAATTCCTGGGAACTGATGATATTTAGGTTTCCTACTCCTCTTCCATCTTTCTCCTCTCTCCTGGTCTCCATGGTTTCTGATGATTGATCCACAATCATTTTAATTGTTGTCCCTCTGTATGCAATGTGCTGCTTTTCTCTGGCTGTTTTCCAGAATGCATTTCTTTTTTTCCCCAATTTTATTGAGATGCAATTGACATACAGCATTATGTACAACATGATGATTTGATACACATGTATATTATGAAGTGATGACCACATTAAGGGTACTTAACATATCCATTACTTCACATAATTACTGTTTGCACATGTGTATGTGGTGAGAACACTTAATATTTGCTCTCTCAGGAACTGTCTAGACTATAATACAGTATTGTTAACTATCATCATCATGTTGTACATTGGGTTCCTAAAACTTATTCATCTTATAACTGAAAGTTTGTATCCTTTGACCAATATCTTCCCATTTCCTTCCAACCCCCTTAACCACCATTCTACTATTTCTAGGAGTTCAGCTTTTTTCAATTCCCCACATGGTTTTTGTGTATCATATGGTTTTTGACTCTCTTTATATGACTTATTTCACTTAGCACAATGTCTTCAGGGTCCATCCATATTGTCAAAAAAAAAAAAGCAAGATTGGGCTGCCTGGATGGGTCAGTCATTTAAGCATCCAACTCTTGATCTCAGCTCAAGTCTTGATCTCAAGGTCATGACTTCAAGCCCCACATATTGGGCCCCACACTGGGTGTAGAGCCTACTTAACACAGCAACAACAAAGGCAAGATTTCCTTTTCTATGGCTGAATAATATTCTATTCTCTATATATACCACATTTTCTTTATCCATTCATCCTTTGATGGATGTTTTGGTGGTTTCCATGTCTTGGTTATTGTGAATAATGTTGCAGTGAACATGGTGGGCGGTAATCCGGATATCTCTTCAAGATACTGATTTCGTTTCCTTCAGATATATATACAGAAATGGGATTTCTGGATTACATGGTAGTTCTATTTTGGAATTTAATTGAATTTTTTGAAGAACCTCCATACTGTTTTCCATAGTGGCTACACTAATCCACAGTCCCACCAAAAGGGCTCCACATCCTCATCCACTTATCTCTTGCCTTTTTTTTACAATAGCCATTCTAATAGGTATGAGGTAAGATCCCTTCATGGTTTAGATTTGTATTTCCCTGATGATTGTGATGTTGAGAACCTTTTCATGTACCTGTTGGGCATTTGTGTGTCTTTGGGGAAATGTCTGTTTGGGTCCTCTGCCCATTTTTTAAATTTGAGTATTTGGGGTTCTTTTGTTTTGTTTTCGTTTTGCTATTGAGTTGTATGAGTTCCTTCTATATTTTAACCCCTTCTCAAATGTATGGTTTGCAATTATCTTCTCACATTCCATAGGGTGCATTTTCATTTGTTGAGTGTTTCTTTTGCTCTGCAGAAGCTTATTAGTTTGATTAGTCCAACTTACTTGTTTTCGCTTTTGTTGCTTATATTTTTGGTGTCATATCCAAGAAACTGTTGCAAAGACCCATGTCAAGAAGTTTTTTCTCTGTTTTCTTCTAGGAGTTGTGCAGTTTCAGGTCTTATATTTGGGTCTTTAATCCATTTCAAGTTAATTTTTGTAAGTTGTATAGTACAGAAATCCAATTTCATTCTTTTGCAAATGAATATCCAGTTTGCCAAACACCATTTCTTTTTTTATTTCTTTTTTTTTCAAACACCATTTCTTAAGGAGACTATCTTCCCCCATTGAATATTCTTGGCTCCCTTACCAAATATTAGTTGAGTGTGTATGAGGGAGTTTGTTTCTGGATTCTTGATTCTGTTCCATTGGTCTGTGTATCTGTTCTTATGCCACTACCATATTGTTTTGATTATTATAGCCTTGTAATATAGTTTGAAATCAGGAAGTGTGATGCCGCTGGCTTTGTTCTTTATCAGAATTGCTTTGGTTATTCAGGATCCTTTGTGGGCCCACACAAATTTTCAGGTTGCTTTTCTGCTTCTGTGAAAAATGCCATTGGAATTTTGATAGGGAATATGTTGAATTTATAGACGGCCTTGGGTAGAATGAACATTTTAACAATATTAGTTCTTCCAATCCATTAATGCAGCAAACAAGATTTACTTCTTATTTTTAGTTTTCATCAACTTGATTACGGTGTGTTTGAGTGTAGTTTCCTTTGAGTTTATCCTGTTGATATTTGCTGAACTTCTTGAATCTGTAAATGTTGTCTTTCATCAAATTTGGGGAAATTTCAGCCATTATTTGTTAATTTTTTTTCTGTACCAATCACTTCCTCCTCTCTTTCTGAGACTCCAGTACTATGGATCATGAACCTTTTAATGTCATCCCATGATCCCTCAGGATTCTTTAGTTTTGCACTTTCTGTTTCTCTGTATAGTTCAAATTAGATAATTTCTAGTGGCCTACCATTAAGTCCACTATTTCCTCTGTCATCTCCCTTTTGCCATATATCCCATTCAGTAAATTTTTAATTACTGAAACTTTAATTTTTTGGATCTAAAATCTCCATTCAGCTGTTTCCATTTTTCTGCTGAGAATATCTATCTTTCCATTTTTTCCAAGAGTATTTACTTTTACCTTCTAGAACATAGTTCTAATAGCTGCTTGAACATGTGGGTTATCTGGGGGTTGGCATCTTTTGCTGGTTGTCTTTTTACCTGAGAATTGGTGGCATTTTCCTTGTTTTTGATACTTGAACAAATTTTGGATGGTGTCCTGGACATTTCAAATATCATATTGTGAGATGCCGGGTACTATTAAAATCTGTTGGAGGATGAATTTTGTTATGGTGGTTTTAGCAATCAATCAATCCTGGTTAGGTTCAGAACACAAGTTTTGTCTCATCTTCTGTCACTAGTAGATTCAATGCCACCTAAGTATTCAAAGGTTTTGCTTGGTGGGAATGTGAAATGGTACAGCTGCTTTGGAAAATAGCTTACCAGTTTTTTATAAAATTAAGTAGACACTTACCATATGACCAGCAATTACACTCTTGGACATTTATCTCAAGTAAATGAAAACTTACATTCACACAAAAACCTGTATGTGAATGTTCACAGTAGCTTTATTTAGAATGGCCCCAAACTAGAAACAACCCAAATGCCTTTCCTCAGGTAAATTGTTGAATAAACTCCAGTACAACCATTCAACAGACTATTACTCAATGATAAAAGGGAACAGGCTATTGATACATGACTCAGTCTGGATGGGTGTCATAGGAATTACACTTAGTGGAAAAAACCAATCTTACAAGGATATGTACTGCATGATTCCATTCGTATGACATTCTCAGAAGGATGAAACTACAGAAATGGAGACAAGGTTAGTGATTGCCAGAGGACAGTGAAGGGGATGGAGGTGGTACAGTAGTAAAGGGGAGCAGGAGGGGGTCTATCTGAAGCAATGGCACCATTCTGTGTCTCAACTGTAGTGTTGGATACACGAATTTATACATGGGATAAAATTGCGTAGAACTAGTTACACACACTCACACATACACACACAGAGTGCATGTGAAAGCTGGTGAAATCTGCATAAGGCCTAGAGTATGGTTAATAATATTGTACCACTGTCCATTTCCTAGTTTTGATATTGCACTACAATTATTTAAGATGCACCATTGGGGGAGCTGGGCGAAGGGTACACTCCTATGAATCAATAATTATTTCAAACTAAAAGTTTTTATTTATTTATTTATTTATTTATTTATTTGCCAGAAAGAGAGAGTGAGAGAGGGAACACAAGCAGGGGGAGTGGGAGAAGCAGGCTTCCCGTGGAGCATGGAGCCCAATGTGGGGCTCGATCCCAGGACCCTGGGACCATGACCTGAGCCGAAGGCAGACGCTTAATGACTGAGCCACCCAGGAGCCCCTAAAATAAAAGCTTTTTAAAAAAAACTTTGCCATATGGCTTTGGATCTGTTCTGTGCAACTTGGGATTCTGTGAGCCTGGGATTTTGTGTCAGCTCACCCACAGAGTTAGGGCTCCCTCTTCCGATTCTCTTCTCTCTAGGATTCATTCCACATTCTCTGGCTCACATGGGTTTCCTCTCAGAGGTATAGTGTTGGTGCTGCTGGTCCCGTGGTGTAGCTCTGCAGCTGGGGCTGTCCTCAGGGCAGGGGGAGAGAGAGAGAGAAAAAAAAAGATGAAATAAAGTAAGCTCAAGGATTTTCTCCCACATACGTCATCTTGCAGAGGCCCCATCCCAGTCCTCGGGCTAGAGAGATGGTTTCTCTGCACATTCTTCACTAGACCTGACCTCTATTCAAAACTGGTAAACCAGAGAGAAAAGAGAAACTGGGAACCTCACCCTCACAATAGGTCATTTTTTGAGTTTTGGTTCTTCTCTCCAACCTGCCTGCCATTGGTAACAGGTTCAGAGTCCTCAGCTGATTCCTTGTTGACTTTGTTGAGAGTTCTTGGTTGTAATCAGTGGTATGGATGGATTGCAGTGGTCTTACTTCATCTTGACCAGCATCAGAACTCAAAAATACAACTTTCAACATTCCCAAGTACTGTGTGAGATCAATATTAATTCCTTTACTTTAAAGATAAAGAACTTGAGGTTTAAAAAAGATATAGCCACCTGCCCAAACCAATGTAGCCAATGTTAAGGTGAAATATAGACATGATTAAAATTACGTCATGGAACAGGCATGTGGAGTAGAGTTGGAAAACAGGAGAAGGCAAAAACAGAAGCAGGAAGAGGAAGAATAGAGCAGTAGGGAGGGAGAGGCTGAAATGGAAGAGAAACAGAAGAAGAGGCAGAGAAGAAGGAGAGAGGAGGGAAGGCATGGAGGTCTCTTCTGCAGGTCAGAGCTGTTTTAAGCAACAGCAGTTCTGCACTGAGAGAACCTGCTCAGAACTCACGTCCCCCACCCCACCCCCACCGCCCAGGCAACCCCTTCCTCCATGAAGTTAACGCAAGCAAACCGCCAGTCAAAGCAATGATGTAATCCTATCTCCCTTTCCCGTCGGGACCCAGGCTTAACCCAATGAGCTTTGGCATTTCCTTATTAACCTTATTTGTCCAGGGGCAACTGTGCAGGTCACCACAATTGGCTGAAGATGAGGATTTTTATTCTACAGTTGAGGGAAGGTTTTCTGTCTCCCCACCCAACAGGAACAAGGAAATATGTTGTTCCAGTTACCACTGGCATCCATCTACAACTAGGAGAGGAGATAGCCAGGGGACAAAGCCCATGCAGGACAGCCTGACTGGGGCCTCCTCTTCCTCTAGATTTCCTGCTCGAGTGAGTCAGTTTAGGTCAAGTCTTTCGTTACTTGCAGCCCAAAGCATCTTAACTGACCCCTCCCAGACTGAGCTCCTCTTGGATGTGTGGCAAGAGCCACCCGTCTCTAGGCTGGTGCTGGAGAACAGCCTGACTCTATGCCTAGGGTAAGAGCAAGCCTACTTCTGGTCACAGGTGAGGAATCCATGTGCATCCATTATTGTCCCTTCCCAGACCCATGTCCTGTATGCTTGTAAGCGCATCCTTGGGAAACCCCTCTGTGTTTATTTGTTTCCACACCAAGAACCAATTCTTCAACTATCTGGACACCAATCAACTCTGATAGCCACTGGGTGTCCTACAGTCCAATTCAATTCTGACACTAACTACTAACTCCATAAGTCCAAGTCTCAGTCACACAAGACTGTCCCCACTTAAGACGCCAGTCAGAAATGCCAGACCCCCACATCTCTTGCACTTCAGTCTCACTTGGCTACAAAGTCAAGGGTTCCCATGACACCCCTCTTCAGGTTTAATATTTTACTAGAATGACTCATAGGGCTGGGAATATACCATTACCAGTTTATTATAAATGTTATAACTCAGGAACAGCCAAACGGAAAAAGTGCATAGGACAAGATATGGGGACGTGTGCAGAGCGTCCATGCCCTCTATAGGGACACTACCCTTCTAACACCTCAATGGGCTCACCCACCTGGGAATGTTCCAAACTCTTGTTATTTAGGAGTTTAACGGAGGTTCCAATACGTAAGCATGAGTGATAGAATCGTTGGCCATTGATGATTAACTCAATATCCTCCCTGGAGGTTAGGGGGTGGGGCTGAAAGTTTCAACCCTCTAAACATGCCTTGGTCTTGCTGGCAACCAGCCCTCATCCTGCAGCTGTCTAGGGGCCTCCTGCCATCTCATCTCCTTAGCATACAAAAGACACTCTACTAGGGGTGCCTTGGTGGCTCAGTCAGTTGAACAGCTGACTCTTGTTTTTGGCTCAGGTCGTGATCTCAGGGTCATGGGATCGAGCTCTGCGCAGGGCTCCATTCTCCATGGGGAGTCTGTTTGAGATTCTCTCTCTACCTCTCCCTCTACCCCTCCCTCTTGTTCTCTCTCTTTCTCTCTCTCTGAAATAAATAAACAGAGGCACCTGGGTGGCTCAGTCAGTTAAGCATCTCCCTTTGGCTCAGGTCATGATCCCAGGGTCCTGGGATCAAGCTTCATGTCCAGCACCCTGCTCAGCAGGGAGTCTGCTTTTCCCTTTCCCTCTGCCCCCTCTCCCCACCTCCTCATCTCCCCTGCTCGTACTTTGACTCTCACTTTCTTTCTCTCCCAAATAAATAAAATTTTAAAAACTAAATACATAAATAAATAAATCTTAAAAAAAAAAAAGACATTCTACTACTCCACAGATGCCAATGGTTTTAGGAACTGTGTGCCAGGAACCGGGGGGCAAAAACCAATTATTTATTTTTTTATTATGCCACATCTTCATTCTCAGTCCACAGGATTGGGTCAAGGAGACTCCATCTGCCTCCAGGGGTAAACATATGGTAAGCTCTGGCCAGTCAGAGCATTTTATCCCCTTGGTCACAGTGGTTGGCTTAGTGTTGAACTCATGACATGAGTTGGACCAATGAAACTCAGAATATGGAATGGAAAGGCCACTGAGAAAGAAAAGGACTTTCTCTCCTCCTGTGCCCTTTTGAGATTCTGAAAGAACAAAACAGAATGTACCTCCTGAATCTTCTGGGAGTTATCTTGCATCTTTATGAGGAGAGCCCACCAGAGAATGAATGAAGGAGAGCAAGGTGGAGAGGGGGTCGGAGGAATCCCAACCTGACCTCCTAGATTCACTTATGCCTGAGCAACCCCCAGACTTTTCATAAGTGACCATATATAAAATTCTCCTCCACATTGAGTTGGATTTCTGATACTTGCCACTAAAATGGCCCCAACCATTATATAAAACCCACCACCTTCTGCAGGGCCCTCCTCAAATTTCCCTCTTCACTCAAACCCCAAATCCCAAACTCCTTCTTCATTCTTCTCCGTCGGGAGGAGCTCCTTTCTCTAGACAGGGCTTAATTTGGGAGTCTCTTAAAATGAACTGTATGGGGGATATTTCAGGATGCCAAGACACCCAGAGCCCAAGAATGAAGTTTTACCCTGCCCCCTCTTCTCTCTTTCTGTATCTATCAGTTAGGGCTTCATTCAGCTGCAAATAATGGGAAACTTTTCACACACTGGTTTAAACAAAGAAATGCAAAAGAAGGCAGAGGGCTCAGACCCACACTCTTTCACCC
This sequence comes from Ailurus styani, assembly GCA_002007465.1. Taxonomy (NCBI): domain Eukaryota; kingdom Metazoa; phylum Chordata; class Mammalia; order Carnivora; family Ailuridae; genus Ailurus; species Ailurus styani. The sequence continues at coordinate 1,011,394 of LNAC01000450.1, read as the reverse complement.
TTGTTTCCTCCACCACACTTGGTGTGTGATTTCCATGCTTATGATCCCATGTGGGCAGGAGAAAGGGGAAGATGCGGCAACAGCAACCTTCCATCCCAGCGTACTGGCCAGAAAGGCATCTTGGCTGGAATGTTTCCTGAGGGTGGGGGTCTTTGATTGTTTGCTTAGGTATTCCAGGTGCCTAGAACTGATGCCCAATAAACATGCAGAGAGAATGAGTGGATGGTTGGATGAGTGGATGGTTGGGTGGATGGATGGGTGGAGGAATGAATGGGTGGAAGTGTAAGTAGTTGGGTAGATGGGTAGGGAGACAGGTGAATGGGTTGGGGGGGTTGGGGGATGGACAGATGGATGGATGGATGGGTGAATGGATGAGTGGATGGATGGATGGATGGGTGAGTAGGTAGACGGTTGGATAGGTGGATGGATGGGTGGGTAGAGGGGTGGATGATTGGGTAGCTCGCTGGATGGATGAGTGGATGAGTGGATGGTTGGATGGGTGGATAGATGGGTGGATGGATGCCTTTAAGGGAAAATTGAATTTTTATCTCCTTATAGTCCCTGCCATGAAATCAGGCAAGGGAGAAGGGACCGGAAAGCCACTGAGTGATCCCTCACATTATCTGCTCCCCATCCCCCACACTGGCATACAGTATCTTGGCATTCGTCATGAGACTTCCTCCTCCACAGGTAAGATCTCTTGTAAGAATTCTTTTTCCATATATCTGAGCAGATCTGGCTACCCCCGCCCCAGTCTTTCTTGGGAGATTCTTACCCACCATGAGACATATGCTTCACTAGGGAGATGTATTCCCCACTTTTTGTAGCTTCTTCTGGGACAAAAAGGATGTCCCAGGAATGAGATCCAGCTGTGACTCCAGTGAGGGTAATGGGCTGGTCCCCTCTGTTTTCAGTAACAACAAGCTGGCATAACTTTTGAACGAAGACTTCTTATAGGAACATCGCCATCATTCATATCCCATCTGTTGCAATAATGTGAGATTTCCTTTTAGCAACAGTGCACACAGTCAATAGGACAAATCTATGTCCATTTTTCCCCTAAGGGATGGGGATAGAATCATTAAATGTATACAGAGTATTAGGCCTGTAAAGGAAAATTTGACTGAGGACCACCAGGAGCCACCCCCCCCTAATTCTTCCAGCCTGACCCCCCCATAATACTCAATCTCCCTGCCCTTGGCTCCACCTGCCACAGACCTACTACCTCAAACAGGTTCCTCAGTGATCTCCTGATGGATCAGAGAGAGATTTGTTATATTTGCAAAAAGAACACTGTATTTTTGGGTGAAAAAAAAAGGAAAGTCACAACAGTCACTCATAATCCTCCCAAATAAACCAAACTCTTTTCAGCTTGCTAGTTCCATTCCTGGCCTTGTTCACATGTGTGGACTCACTTTACAGGGTGACAGAGATTTATTTTCTGTTCTGCGTCTGCACTCAACAGTACATCATAAGTGTTCTTCCCATTGCCACAGCTTGTTATATTAATAGCTGCATAATCATCCTCAAATTTGTTGTGCCATAATTTGCTGAACAAATAAATGAGTTTACTTCCAAATTTTTGCCTCTGTAGCTAAGGCTGCAATAAACATCCTTGGGCATATAGTTTGTCTTCTTGTTCTTGGGTGGAGTGTTGGTTTAAAAGCAGCATGAAGGCCACTATGGGCTCTGGGTTGGTGGCTTGCGTGGCTTGGCTCCACCCGAATCCCCAAGCTGCTGCCCAGAGGGTAGCCGCTGAGCCTCGACTGTCAGCCTCTTCGCTGGCCACAAATGAATGGGAAGCAGCATGATCCTCCCACTCCGTGACATGTCTGCAGAGAGAGGTCTGGAATCCCACCTCAGCTTGTGGAAGAAACCAGCGGGGTTCACCTAGCAGGAAGGGGGATCAGGCAGCCTGTGAGGGTTTCCTGGAGCAGACAGAGCTGTCCTTGCCTCCCATGCTCGCTGGGCTATGTCAGCTCTCAGGTGCTCATCTCCTCCCTCAGATGCTCCCTGGACAGTCTGACAGTCAAGGTGCCTTGTGTTTCTAGGATCAAGGTGTGGGCACCTGACTCAAACTAGACAGGTCAGATGCTTTATTTCCGGAGGAAAGTGACACTGAATCAGTCCAACAGCTGGGCCCTGATGCAGTCAGTCCTCTGTGGCAGCTGCCCAGATCCCCAGAACCTGCTGGGTGCTTGTCCTTTCTGAGCCCAGCCCTGTCATCTTGCCCTCACTTACAGCCTTCCAAAAGAGTCTCTCCACCTATGAACAGAGAGCCCTCCCAGATATAGCCAGGCCCCCTGGCAGAGGGGCCCTGGGGACCTCAGGGAGCACCACTGCAGGTCAGCCTGAAGGTCAGTGGTCAGACCCATGGGCCAGCTCAGCCCCGCCGGCGTCTCCTCTCTGGGCTCTCTGACTCAGTAATTCATCACTCTGACCAAACAAAAACTGACAAAGTGATACCTTCGATCCTGCTAAAAGGCAGGATCCCCAGCAGCCTGTGCCCACTCAGCATATGCCCCAAGCCCCACCCGAATTCCTGGACAGAGCCTTTGGCTTCCCAGGCTGGCTAAGTACCAGGAAATTGAGACGTCGTCAGAATCCTGAGCCTGGAGCCAAGCGGCAAGAGGGAGATGAGCGAGGGGCCTGGAGTGCGAGAGGACGTGAGGCCAGGGTTTCCACTTCAGCTTCACCACTCACTCCACATTAGCTGGAGCGAGTTCCCTGGGCAAAGCGTTCACTCCTGAACTTCAGTTTCCTCATCTGCAAAATGAGTGCAATAATCCCTATGCCTGGGGGTAGGTCCTCAGGGAGAGTTGCATCCCAGCACCTGGACCATGACAGTTTCATGATTTGTCTCTCCTCGCACCTCTGTCAACAGGGGTTCTCACAGTGACACCTGGCGGTCTCACCTTGGTGAGCACCAGGCCCGGAGGACTGCCTGCACCTTGGGCCCACACTCTCCATGCCCCTGCCATGACTTCCCATGACTTCCCTAATGCCAAAGTACCAGGAAAGGGGGGGAGGGCATCTGCTTCCTTCCTCTAGCGGGCCCAGAGTGGTGAGGAACCTGGGCTGCTTTCAGTTTTGAGCTTCCCTGTAGGTTAAAAAGGAAGAGAGTTGCAGCAATTTTGGTGCAATGTATGTGTCTACACCAGAAAAGTGTGAGACAATGTATTTCCGGGTGGACAAGATAATGGGAGAGCTCAGTACATTTTCTGGTGAACTAGGGCTGCTGTCTGTGAGGGACACAAACTCAAAGGTACCCAACAGTGATCTACTTCTTGTAATCTGAAGGATTTGGGGCTGCACCCTCAAGGTCTGAGTTTCTAGGAAAGAAACTTCACCAAATCCAAGGCAGAACCGTCATTGGATCCCACCAAAAAATTTTTTTTAAAAATCAGTGGTGGGGGGACATTTTTCGATGTTTGGGAACGTATGAGTAAGGGAGAATATGGGATCGTTTTTACAGAATTACAGTGCCTTGTTTTGTATGTGGTCATACAGGAGAACAGCACAAGGGGTCATAAAATGGTTCAGAGAAAAATGTCTAAAAATAAAAGCAATAGACAGGGAGAGGATTTATGACCAAATGTAGACCACGACTGAGAGACCCCAGATGTAGTAGACCCCAGATCGTGGGGTACCAGTGCTTCACTGTGCCATTCTTCCCATTTTTTCCTATATTCGAAGCTTTTCGTTAAGCAAGATGAAAAGGGGGGCGGGCCTGTGTGGCTCTGTCGGTTAAGTGTCTGCCTTCGGCTCAGGTCATGATCTCAGGGTCCTGGGATCAAAATCCACATCGCGCTCCCTGCTCAGCGGGGAGCCTGCTTCTCCCTCTCCCTCTGCTGCTCCCCTGCTTGTGCTCTTTCTGTGTGTCAAATAAATAAATAAAATCTTTTAAAAGGAAGGAAGGGAGGGAAGGAGGGAAAAGAAAGGTTCGGACTGCAGATTCAAATGTTTTGTACATTTTTCTAAACAAGATGCTATTATGTCGTGTTCCCGCTGTCCGTGGGGCACCTGCTGGTGCCTGAGGGTGCAGGACGCTGGCCAGCCTGGGCATCCACCTGTCCAGGACAGCCTGCCCTGGGTCATGTCTGGTTGGGGTGAGGGGGAGAACTGCAGTCCTCACTCAGGCCTCCACTCAAACCCTTCCTGGGTTCCTGTGCCTCCAGTGACAAGTCTTAGGGAAAGCAGGAGTGACGGTGGTAGCTATAGCTTTCAGGCACCCATCATCCAATTTGCATGGCAGAGCTAGAGAGAGAAAGGTCATTAGGTCCACTTCGCAGAGGAAAACTGACCCCGGAGGGGATAGGAGCTTGGAGAGGTCACCCGCTTGACCTGTGTCAAAGCAGGGACATTCTGGTAAATCACCCCCTGAAAAATAAGAAAAGGAGACAGAGACCGACAGAGGGGGAAGGGAGGTATAAATATTACTTACCACCACGGACAATTTCAAGGGATCATTGGTTTAACAAATGACTTGCAAAATCCCTCAATACTTAAAAATCAGCACCGTGGATTTGAACCTGGTCCCGAGAGTCCATCTCAGAAGCCCCCCGCTATCTTCTCTGCCAGATTTGCTACACCTATTCATCTGCTCACCTCTTGTACAGTTTTGCCATACCTGTGCTCCACCTGACTATCATTAAATATTTTTCCCTAAGACACCTCACTTTAAAAAAAATGTATTTATTTATTTGAGAGAAAGAGAGAGAACGAGCACAAGCAAGGGGAGAGAGCAGAGGGAAAGGGAGAAGAAGGTTCCCCGCTGAGCAAGGAGCCTGATGAGGGGCTCGACCTCAGGACCCTGAGATCATGACCTGAGCCGAAGGCAGATGCTTAACAGACGGAGCCACTCAGGCACCCCAACACCTCACTTTTTAAAGAAGGTTGACATTACTATCACTGAAAAACAAAATAACTTGCTATAATGAATAAGGTACTATTAAAGCGAATATTTAATTATTAAAATAAAAACATTCTTTGCACTTACCTAAAATAGCCTTTCCATGTGCTGGCCCTGGGGAACCCAGAGGCTGCACTCTGGGGACCTGGGACCTGTCCTTCTGCCGCCTTCCATAACAGCCATCATGTGAAAGGGCTATGGCATGTCACTGGGTCCTTCAAAAGGAGGAGACAGCAAATCTGTTATGAACATGAAAATGCTCAGCCAGTGTTCAGACATGTGTTTTGATATCTCTGATATCTCCACAAAGCTCTTCACCTGCAGCCTTTCTTAGGACCTCAGGATCCATGAGGAATACACTGTGAGCAGCTCTTCTAGGAGAGCCTGCCCCGTGGAGATTGGACTTGGTTTCCATAATCATTTCACCCGAGGCCACAGTTTGGCGGGAGGGAGGGACAGGGTGTTGATCAAAAGCAACAGTGATGGATGCACCTGGTATGGACCAAGACCTCCAAGGGACAGAGCTCTAGGGAGGAAATGAAAACAGAGGTGCCTACAGAGGACAGCTAGTACAGGGTTAGTTTCCACCAAAGCTAAATGTGTGCCTACCCTGCAAAGCGGCCATTGCATTCCAGAGCATATACGCTCAGAGAGCCCTGCACATGTCCACCAAAAGACGCACGGAGTCTTCATAACAGTTCTGCTCATTGCAGCCCCAAATGGAAACCAGTCCACATACCCATCAACAGGAAAATGGACAAGTCTGTTGCGGAATACTATACAACAAAGAAAAAGAGCAGCCTTCACCTACTACATGCAAAGAAGAAAAGAACCTCACAGATGTAATGTCAAGAAAAAGAAACTAGACCCCAAGGAGTATGTGTTTGTAGTTCTATTTCTATAAAGTACAAAAACAGGCAACTATGCTAACAGAAATCAGACTATAGGGGTGCTAATGACAGAGAAGCCCAGGAAAGTTTCAGGGGTGCTGGTAAGGTTTTCCACCTTGATCTAGATGGTGGTTACAAAACTATGTTCACTTACCAAAATCTGTTGAGCTGTATAGGTAAGAGGTTTTTTTTGCACTTTAGTACAGGTATGTTATATTTCAACATAAAATGTAATAAATAAATATAAGAAAAAGGTATACAAAATACCAGCATAGTGCTAGATAAAGACAGTGAGAACCAGAATGGCATCTATAACCAACGCTGTTGAATAATTAAGAAGGACATGTACATAAAGAATACCATACATTTTGGGAGAACAGAAAAGATACACATTCAGCACATTCTTATGGCTGCCTGCGGGGAGGGAATGGGAGTGAGGCATAGGGATAAAAGGGAAACCATAAATAATAAAATAAGATCAGGACCTCACTAGGACCAGAGGGATCCTGGGCCATTTCATGAAGTAAAGGAAGAAGAAGAGGAGAAGGGGGAGGGAAGGAAAAGACATTAAATGTTGGACAATCCTTTGAGGTTTCCAACACCGCCCAAGGAAGCCAGCTTGGGCTCTGATCCCGGGATCTCCCCCGACCCCACAGTGCTTTGTAGCATGCTTTACACACAGGCTGTCCCTGTCATGGTCCTGGGAGTGACGTTCTCTGAGGAGTGATATCCTCTGAGGAGAAGGGGCATTTCAGATGGGGCTCACAGGTGACCTGGGATTTCTCAGGAGGTGGGAGATGAGATCAGGGGCAAGGGAAAGTCATGTGTTGGGAAGTCAAAGAAATATCCCCCCAAAGGAGGGACGCTGGAAGCTGGTGGGCAGCTCACTCTCAAACCAGCATGGGCCTCAGTCAGCCCTCAACACCAGTCCATCCTGAGATCTGCCATAGCCAAGTACCACCTGTGCTTTTACTAATACTTTCAATTAAAAAAATTTTTTTTTAAGGGTGCCTGGGTTGCTTAGCGGGTTAAAGCCTCTGCTTTCGGCTCAGGTCATGATCTCAGCGTCCTGGGATCAAGGCCCGCATCGGGCTCCCTGCTCAGCAGGGAGCCTGCTTCCTCCTCTCTCTCTGCCTGCTTCTCTGCCTACTTGTAATATCTCTCTCTCTCTCTCTCTCTCTGTCAAATAAATAAATAAAATCTTTGAAAATAAATAAATAAATATTTTTTTTTACATAAATGTTTTAGAAGGTAGTTTTGTCCAATGTGTTGATGTGGATATGGAGAAATGGGAACCCTGGTCCCCTGTTGGTGGGAAGGTAAGTGTTGCAGCCACTGTGGAAAATGGTATGATAGCTCATTGAAACATTAAACATGGAACTACCCTATAATCCATCAATGCCACTTCTGGATATTTATCCAAAAGAATTGAAATCAGGATCTCTAAGAGATATCTCTAAGGATAGAATATTGGATATTCTATCCAAAAGGTAGAAGCAATTCCAGTGTCTGTTGACGGTTGGATCAACAAAAGTGTATACGTACAATGGAATATTATCCATCCTGAAAAAGGAAAGAAATTCGGACACACATTACAATGTGAATGAACCTGGAGGACATTATACTAAGTAAAATAATCCAGTCACGAAAGGTCAAATACTAAAAACCAAACCAAACCAAACCAAAAAAACCCAAAAGGTCAAATACTGTGTGACTCCACATACGTATGTATATAAATGTCTGTATGTATATACTTGGAGGAGGGAAATTCATTGATATGGAAAGTAGAATGGTGGTGACCACGGGCTGGGGGAGGGGGCTGGGGAAGTTATTATGTAATGGGTACAGAAATTCAGCTTTACAAGATGAAAAGAGTTCCAGAGACGGATGGTGGTGATGGTTGCACATGGGTGTGAATATACAAAATGCCACTAAACCCCTAAAAAAGGTCAAGAGGTCAATTTTGTTTTGTGTGTTTCACAGCAATTTTTACAAGGTAGCTTTGTATCACTACTATAAATGAAAAAACTCTTGCCCTAAAGGAAAGGTGTCCATAAAATTAAAAACAATTGCACTCCAAAATAAGGTGGTGTTGATGTTGCTGGAGATGCTGGTATCTGCTGAAGCTATGCGTGGAGACCTCATCCCACTCTCTATCCCATGCTTTGAAAGACCGCTGTAAGGACAAGGAAGAAGGGGGCTTGACTGTGTCAGGCAGAGGCAGGCCAGGGAATGCCCTGTAAGAAAAGCAGAACAAAAACAAAACAAAACAAAAAACAAAACAACAACAAAAACAAAAAGCAAAAAAAAGAAAAGCGGAACAGACAGACACACCCCCACTAGGCCCAGGGTTGTGTGGGTAGGCAATTCCAGGTCTCAGGTGCCTGAATATGGGGTACCTTAGTTCCAAGAACTTCTTGCTCTGTGAGGAGTGGGTCCGCTGTAGGAGGGCCAGAGTAGATCCCTCTTTTTTTTTTTTAAATTATATTTATTTATTTGACAGAGGGAGATCACAAGCAGGCAGAGAGAGGATTGGAAGCAGGCTCCCCGCCGAGCAGGGAGCCCGATGCGGGTCTCGATCCCAGGACCCTGAGATCATGACCTGAGCCGAAGGCAGAGGCTTTAACCCACTCAGCCACCCAGGCGCCCCAGAGTAGATCCCTCTTGAAGTGCTAGACCTGGGGAGAGGGCCTAGTTACTATGGTCTAGGGGCTGTACTTACTGGAAACAAGTAAATAAGTACAATCCAGCCTCAGTGTGGCCAGGGCATAGGCAGATGATGGCCAGTGAGGTGGAAGGGAAGGATCTAGAAGACATCGTGAAGGCTCTTGCTAAGAGTCACCCGCGGACATCTGATATTTTAGCCAGCACCGCATCCAGACCCTTTTCCTGGAAACAGTGCCTTGGTTTTCCTTTGGGAAGCTGTCTCTTTCTAGGATATTCAGTACATTTGGTTGGGCGAGGTTGACTTCTCCTTTTCGCCCTATAGGATTCGGAGGCTCCGGGCCTGGTCGGTCAGGAGATGCTATCTTTCCTCCTCACCTTGGAGCAAAAATGACTACACTGCCCGGTACTCTATAAGCTCCTGGATTCAGTCACACCTGACGCAAGACGCATCCCTCCTTTTCGTTTATGCTTTAGAAGGGTACACAGCTTAACTGACAAGGTGTGTGTGGTGGGGTCTGGTAGTTCTCAGCACAATCTGCTCCTTGTCCAGGGACGCCAGACGTTTTGTCTCATCTGTAAAGATCTTTCTCAACCACACAGGTTCCCTTTCAGTTCCGGGTGTTGTGGGTCCCCACACCCCGTTACAGAGACATATCCCCTCCCCCGCGCCATTATGTCCATTATATGACTTGCAGCTAACCGGCTGAAATGTGGAATCTAATAGACATCTTATTTTTTTAATTAATTGAGAAGTTTTAACTGTTTTTTTGTTGGTTTTTTTTTTTTTTCCTGCATTCTCGTTGCAAACTCTTCCGCAGCCCTTGGAAAGCTCCCAGGCTCCAGGCCCCGTGCCCATAATGCCGGGCGCACGGACAGGGGCCGGCGCCGCTCCGACCCTCGTGCAGGCGGGCGGGAGCGGGTAGGACCTCGCACGCATGCGCGCGGGGGCGGGGCTGCGCCCCAGGCCTGCGTGTTGCCGCTCCGCCGCCGGGAAGAGGGGCTGGGCGGAGTGGCAGCGAGCGCGCGCCGGCGGCGGCCGCGGGGATAGCGGCACTTTGTGCTCCGCCGACCCTCCTTCGGGCGCATCCTCCCGGAGTCGCCCCCCCAAACCCCGGTCGCTTTCAAGCAAGGCGCCCCCGACTCGGCGGGACCAGCCCCGGGGGATGGAGTGGGCCCGTCCCCACGGCCCCAGAGGGGCCCCGAGGAGACGACCGCGCGCGGCCTGAGGCGCCGTCCTCGCCCGGGGACCCATGGGCGCGTCCCCGCGGGCGCGCCGCGGACGTGAGGGCGGCGAGCGGCGGGGCCGCGGCGACGAG